>CM076581.1:703567752-703917613 GCA_034641835.2 Pinus albicaulis
CCTACAAATCTTCTCACTAAACAATCCTTCACTACACAATCTGGTAGAGATATAAATATGCATATATTTGATTTCACGATGCACCTTACTCAATGATTGGTTTTTTTCTGATGATGAGGATGAATCATGAGTGTTCAATTAGTTTATAATGAGTGTTATTAGTATGGTGGTTGCTTATAGATAAGAAGAAGTATGGTGGATAGGCCGAGATTAGAATTAGGAAGAACTGCCTCCTGCTCCTCGGTACTGACTCCAAGATCTAACAAATCATGATCCCCGATATTGATTGACTCTAACTCTACTAGAGGAAAAATATTGAGAATTAGTACCATACAATAGGACCAAATGTGACAGGTGAGACGAGAATACCCGTCCCTGAATCTTCTTGTTCTTCCCGTCCTCCCCTCCTTATCTTGTTGTTGTTGATGGGAGATAATCCTAGGTGCGGCATGTTGGAAGAAATGATGCTAGGTGGGTGGGTAGATAAAGTGGTGAAATGTTTGGTGTTGCTAACCGAGGTAATTTATTGATTGAATGAGGGTGGCTACACATCTATGCTACTAATGCTGTTGGGTGGTGATGGTGTTCCTGTTGTTCAATGAGTGAGTGGCCCTTATTGTTTGCTTGCTACTATTTCTATCCGCTGCTATTTCTTGTTTGAGTTTCTGTTATTTTATGTGGTTGTTGTGATTTCTGTTCGCCTTGTACTTGGAATTTCCTGAAGCTGATGAAGCTTCTTTTTTTTGGATTTACATGCATGTTGGAGAGGTACAAGCTCTATCTAATCTATTCAAGTTGGGTGGTGGCAAGCTTACAAAGAGAAAGAGGTAGTAAATGGTGGAGCCTCCTCCGCGTGCTGTTGTTGCAAGTTGTAAATGAGAGGATATCTTTTTTTCATCCATGTCTTCTGGTTTGGGGCAGAAAGTTGAAGGCATAAGCTATTCTAGAATCTATGTTGCAGCCTCCTAGTGGTGGTTGGTGTTTCATTCATATAATTAGTGTTGAAGGGTCTTATAATTTGAAATCCTCTTTGACTCATCAATGTTGTGTCGAGCCTGCTTTTTGTGGGTTGTTAGTTTGGTGTAGTAGAGGTTAAGTTCTAGGTTATATGGCTGCTTGATTCAGTTATAGGTTCCATGAATTCTATGATTTAGAGGTAATAGGCTTCCTAAAGAGATGATCTTAGGACCTTCCATCCCTACTGCCTGAGAGCCATCCCTCTGAATGAATTATTGAATTAGTGGTCTTAGCAATGAATCTATGTAGTATGATGTTCTATTTATTTTTATATTTATAGATTCTTGTTTGAGGTTGTTCCTCTGTGTATGTTGAGTAGTCTGGAGTGAATAGTAATTCCTAATACCTTTCTGCTTTGACTAAATTACTAAATAAGGATTCTTATTCCTACCTGACTACTCTGTTTTAGCAGATATGGATCCTTCCTACTGACTAATCCAATATATATATCGATAAAGGATCTAATGGATAACTAGTAATATGGAGAAAGACGTAGGGTATGGAA
Source organism: Pinus albicaulis (assembly GCA_034641835.2). Lineage (NCBI taxonomy): Eukaryota > Viridiplantae > Streptophyta > Pinopsida > Pinales > Pinaceae > Pinus > Pinus albicaulis. The sequence goes on from CM076581.1 coordinate 703,569,275, forward strand.
AAATACTAAAGGACATAATCTTAACGAGTTGTTATGTTGTTGATTCATGTTGCTTCATTCCTGAGGACTTCCTAACTAACTAATGAGGAAGAGAAAGCTTAAATAATAAATGTAAGGTGTCGTAAGACGTAAAGACCATAAGGGAAAGGTGCCATAAGGCCACTCGACCAGTAGGGAGAGGCCCGGTAGGGACTCACTCATTCATATGGGTGAGGAAGAGCAAGCTTAAAGAAGAAATGAATTCCTCTGATCCAGGTGGATATTGGTGGCCACCCACCTATTCCACTTGGCCCCCCACCATTGTCTCTTTCAGTTTTTCAGTTTCGGCATAACTTACTATTTTTAGCAGTTTTTCGGGTTCTGAACTTCCGGAGCCGTTTTGAGGCCCTAAACGATGTTTTTTAGGCATCATTTTACTAGCAAATTTGATCATCAAATTAGTCCCGCAAGTTGTAGTCCTCGGATAGAGCTTTCTAATGATGTATCATGTGCGTCAAACAGAGATAGTATGCCAAAGTTACGTCCCTGGGAAGTTGAAACACCAATTTACCCAAACGGGGCCCATTGTTTTGGCGCTTCATCTCCTAGGGTTAGGTTTTTTGGATGTTTAGGGTTCTCCATTGTTTCTCAATAATAAATAGGCCCTCGCGCCTCATTGTAAAGGAGTTCAGAGGCCTGTAGCCGCCACATCTCTTCTCAGAGATAGCTAACAGTGCCCTAGCTAGTTTTATTTCCATTCTGTCTGTAAGCAAATTTCAGTTCTTTGATATTAATGAAATGAAGTGTTATTTCCGCTGCATCTCTGTATTTATGGTTATGTGTTTATTCTGTTCCGTTCCTGCATAAATCCGGATCAGTGGTATCAGAGCGGTCTGCTTTTCTCGATCCTTCTTTGCATGTCCCCAACGAGGTCGGGGTATAAGGTGCTAGGGCTTGATACGAGGTGGAACCTTTGCAAGATCAGCCTCGCAAACCTCGACGGACGCCCATGGGGGATGAAAAGAAAGATGAGGGAGCAGGAGATCCTATCAAAATATTGCTCGAGGAGGCCCTCGAAAAACAAAGGAACGCGATGATGGTTAACTTTGCTCAGATCCTTCAACAGCTGTCCACCAGTGGCGCATCTGCATCCAGTAGCCACTCTGGAGTTGCGACTCCCTTTAAGGTACAAGTGAATTTTTACATCCCCATATTTGAGGGTCAAATAGACGCAGATGTCGTAGATAGATGGTTGAATCTATTAGAAGGATATTTCTCTGTTCATGACTTTCAGACCGGGAGAAGATTATTTTTGCACTCCTCAAAGCTACCCCGCATGTTAAGGACTGGTGGGAAACCTACTGTGACAACAAGGACTGGAAATAAACCTCTCTGTTCTTGGCCGTACCAACTTGGAATTATTTCTGAGACGCCGTCAAGGAACAGTACTATCCCGTGGGGAGCTATGAGGACAAGTACATACAATGGACCACGCTGCGACAACAAAGGGATCAAGATGTGCATGAGTTGTGAATCTGTTCCATACCTAACGCACAAAGTTGGGTATCAAAGATTCAGAGAAACATTTGGTGCTAAAGTATCGCAGGTGTCTGCACAGATACATTCAGGAGGAAATGGAGTTCCTCGACATCTCCTCGCTTGGTACGACATACCGGTATGCCGCCAAGATTGAGCAGAAATTCAAACAGAAGAAGCGAGACTTGGGATCTGTGAATCAAAAGCAAGTAAAAGGTGCTTCCGAACCACAGAACAAAGGATAGAGCCAAGGCATGGCCGCTAAAGACAACCCGTCAAATCCACAAGAAAATAACAACACCATAAAGCCAAAGAAGGACATGGGAAAGTGGTGTGAGTTCCATAAGAGCTCCACTCACAACACAAGTGAGTGTCGGGCCAAGTAGTCGCTAGTGGCCGAGATGAGGGCTTCTGAGTCAGATGCATGCTATGACTCCGAATCAGAACCTGAAAAGGGGAATGAAAAATGGAAACAGATTATTGATGTGGAGCCCAATGCCATTGTTGCCACTACAAAGGTCCAGAAGCAGGAACCGGAAGATCCAAAGGAGGAGGAACGTCTCTTCCACTCCCAGATGTGGGTAAAGGGCTCCCCTATACAGTTCATTGTCGACAATGGGAGCCAAAAGAACCTCATTTCAGCAGACGCCATGAAGCGGTTGGGCTTGCCGATCACAGCTCACCCACATCCATACACCATCGGGTGGCTTCACCAAGGACGAGATCTCTGCGTCATCCAGCAGTGCCGCCTTCCCTATAGCATCAAGCCCTTCACGGATGAGGTATTATGTGACGTTGCTCCTATTGATGTTTCTGATGTATTATTAGGACAACCATACTTGTGTAAGCGTCATGCTGTGTATGAGTGTCGACCTCGTGCTGTTATTATCACTTTGGGAAATAAGTTGTACAGGATACCAGAGGTACCACCTCCTACGGCTATCTCTTTTGTTACTGCAAAACAATGCAGTAAGCTCATTTCCCAAACCAGGAAATTCATTTTCCTGATGATCCGTCCCCAGGGCAAGAAGAAGACTGTGGCCACGACCTCCAGACAGGGCCCCTCTGCATGACAACAACAAATAGATAAGGTTGTGGAGGAGTATGGGGACATCTTCACCTCACCCGCAGGGGTTCCTCTGCACTGTCAGGTCAAGCACCCGATTGATCTGACCCAAGGTGCGCCGCTACCCAATGGACCGATCTATCAACGCTCTCTTTTGGAAAATGATGAAATCAAGAGGCAGATTCAGGAGCTGTTGCAGAAAGGTCACATCAGACCAAGTTCATCGCCCTGTGGGAGCCCGATCGTGTTGGTACAGAAGAAGGATGGGACGTGGAGACTCCGTATTGACTATCGGGCACTGAACAAGATCACTGTCCAGAATAGGTACCCAATCCCACGGATTAATGACCTTCTGGACCAACTCCAAGGTGCAAAATATTTCAGTAAGATCGACCTGAAGTCTAGGTATCACCAGGTACCAATTGAACCCTCTGATGTGTGGAAGACTACCTTCAAAGCTAAGGAAGGCCTTTTTGAATGGCTGGTCATGCCTTTCGGGTTGACGAATGCTCCCGCAACCTTCATGAGGATGATGGACGACATCTTGCGTCCATTCACCAACTCATTCGTAGTGGTGTACTTGGATGACATTCTGATCTTCAGCAAGACTTGGGAAGAGCACCTTCATCACATCCGACAAGTCCTCCAAACACTGCGACAACAGAAGTTGTGTGAAAATTTTGAGAAGTGCACGTTTGGCATGACCCAGGTTCAATATCTGGGATACACTATTGATGAAAGGGGGGTGCATGTGGATCCAGCCAAGATCCAAGTCATTCGAGATTGGTTAGCCCCGACTACAATAACAGAGCTTCGCAGCTTTCTGGGTCATGCTAATTTCTACCGTAGATTCGTGTTGGGATTCTCTCATATCACTTGGCCCTTGAGTCAAGTCACCAAAGGAGGAGCGAGAGCAAAATTATTTTGGTCGGAACCTCAACAGAAGGTGTTCAAATAATTGAAAAATCGCCTCTGTTCTACCCCGGTGCTCACCTTCCCAGAATTGCAGCAGCCATTTGAGATCGAGACAGATGCCTTTGACTACGCTATTGGGGCAGTTCTTACTCAAGAGGGACATCCAATGGCATATCACAGTGAGACATTTTCTGAGACAGTTTGCAAGTATCCCACCTATGACAAAGAAATTTATTCCATTGTGCAAGCCTGTCGACAATGGAAGCATTACATTTTGGGGAAGGAAACAATCATCCACACAGATCACCAGCCCCTGCAGTTCATACAGACACAAGGGAAGTTGCAGAATGATCGCCATCAGAAGTGGTCCACATATCTGCAATAGTTTCATTTGAACATCAAGTATAAGAATGGTAGCACCAATAATGTTGCAGACTACCTCAGCCGACCACCAATCGTGGCGCTCACCACCGTGCTCAACTCTTGTGGGCATGAGACTTCTGATTGGCAGCTTCTCTATGAGAGTGACCCAGAATTCGGCCACACTTAAAAGGCACTCTTGGGGGGCACGCAAGTTCCAAATTTTCACCTCCAAGATGCGCTTTTATGTCACCTGGGACACCTTTGTGTTCCTTCAAGCGAGCGTGCCAAGATGATATGGGAAGCACACTACAGTCGAGTCGCTGGGCATTTCGGGGTCGAGAAAATAGTAGCAATACTACAGAAGTAGTTCTATTGGCCGAACCTTCGAAAGGATGTCGAGAAGCACATCAGATCCTGCACTGCTCGTGCCATTGCCAAACCAACCATCAAGAAGCAAGACCTATATACTCCACTACCTACCCCTAGTCGACCTTGGGAATCCATCTCCATGGATTACATGTCGGGCCTGCCCTCTACTAAGAATGGAAATGACTATGTTTTCATGGTCATTGATAGATTCTCGAAGATGGTCATTATGGCGGCCTGTAAGAAGAATATCACAGCAGAAGCTACTGCTAAACTCTTCTTCGAACGAGTATGGGTGCACTTTGGGATCCCACAGTCTATCATATCAGATCGAGATAGCAGGTTCCTCAGCACATTTTGGTCCAGCCTCTGGTCAATGTTGGACAAAAAGCTCACCAAGTCCACAGCTTTCCATCCCCAAACAGATGGCCAGACAGAGGTCGTCAACAGAATGATTGTACACATTCTGCGCATGTACAATTCAAAGCATCCACGCACATGGGACGAGAGCCTCCCCTGTGTACAACATAGTTATAATCGGGCTCTCCACAGTTCAATCGGCCATAGCCCCTTTTAGGTGGGCTTGGGATTCCAGCCACTATGTCCCATTGACGTAGCCATGCCATTTGCAGCTGCTCAGGCCAATTCAGCTCATGTCCAGTCTAAAGTTGACAAAGCAAGTAGCTTCATCGAGCGCATTCAACACATCCGCCAACAGGTTCATGATATATTGGACAGAGCCAATGCGAAGTACAAGCAGCACCATGATCAACACCGGGTGCCACACAACTTCCAGGTGGGCGACAAAGTATGGGTGCATTTGCAGAAGGAGCGCCTCACTGGACCTCACCGCAAGCTTCGCCCGCTCCGATACGGGCCGTACACCATCACCAAGGCTGTAGGGAACAATGCTTTCGAGCTTAGTATTCCACCATTCCTTGGTCTGCACCCAGTCTTCAATGTGGATAGCCTTCGTCCTTACTTCCCACCTCTACTGGACACTTCGGACATTGCAGAACAACTCACACCAACAGAGTTAAACCCAGACTGCATGGAACAGGCCACCACAGATTGTATCATGGACATGAAAATTAAGAACACTCGCCAACAGAGGATCCAACTGTATCGGGTTGTCAAAGCTGGCCAACTCCTGCACCAAGGAAAGTGGTTCACCAGGGACCAAGTTCAGCAGAAATTTCCTCATCTCATGGAGGAACTTAATGCAATGGGGACCATTGCTTCCTAAGGGGGGAGGAGTGATCCAGGTGGATATTGGTGGCCACCCACCTATTCCACTTGGCCCCCCACCATTGTCTCTTTCGGTTTTTCAGTTTCGGCATAACTTACTATTTTTAGCATTTTTTCGGGTCCTGAACTTCCGGAGCTATTTTGAGGCCCTAAACGACGTTTTTTTGGGTATCAAATTCATCCCGAAAGTTGTAGTCCTCGAATAGAGCTTTCTAATGATGTATCATGTGCGTCAAACATAGATAGTATGCCAAAGTTACGTCCCTGGGAAGTTGAAACACCAATTTACCAAAACGGGGCCCATAGTTTTGGTGCTTCATCTCCTAGGGTTAGGTTTTGGGATGTTTAGGGTTCTCCATTGTTTCTCAATAATAAATAGGCCCTCGAGCCTCATTGTAACATAGTTCAGAGGCCTGTAGCCGCCACATCTCTTCTCAGAGATAGCTACCAGTGCCCTAGCTAGTTTTATTTCCATTCTGTCTCTAAGCAAATTTCAGTTCTTTGATATTAATGAAATGAAGTGTTATTTCCGCTGCATCTCTGTATTTATGGTTATCTGTTTATTCTGTTGCGTTCCTGCATAAATCTGGATCATCTTCCTCCCTGTTCATCTTCAGTCCTAATTCCTATTTGTCTCTTTATCCTATCTTAATGTTAATAACTAATTTCTAATCTCTTAGTAAATAATTCCTACTAATATCATAAAGGCTTTCCTAATATCATAGAGAATACATAATTCTTAATATCATAAAGAACAATAAGGAACAAAGAAATCCTACTACTTAAGGAACAAAGAAATCCTACTTACTGAGGAGATGGACACTGACTTATTAATAGGGAGAATGAGTTGTCTGGGGAGAATGAGTAGAGTGAAATAAAAGGATTGAATGGTTCAAAGAGTGGATGGGTTGGAGGTACAAAGTGGCTCAAAGAAGTGAAGGTAGCTCAATACTTAAGAGTGAGAGCTGTTGGTACACAAAGTAAAGAGCACGAGGGATGGGAAACATAGATGGAATTTTGGTCATTTCGTTACTACCATGGGTCACCATACAGAGAAGGAAAGATCTGTGTAGAATGGATAGAAAAGGTTTACCTTCGGCACATGAATTATAGATGGAGCGGCACGAGTCAATGGCATGATGAGAATTAATGAAGAATTGGAAAGATCCCAATGGCCGCTGAATAAGGAAAGGATCCATCCAAAAATGGGAAGAATAACTAGCTATTTTGGTAGTACTGTAGCAAGTTATAGAATTCTTTAATTCGTCGCATAGCTTATTGACTTGGTTTCAACGGTCGCTCCGGAAAGGGGAGAACCTATCTGGCATAGATCCAAAGTATGCTTATTTCTCATTGATGGGGAAGACTTTGATATCGCTCTAAGCTTGAAGTGTGGGCCCTAATACACATTTCTGTGCGAGCTGAAGTGGAGTCAAATGGTACCAGTGAGTGTTGCATGATGCACGATCGATCTGGAAACATACTGAGTAGGAAATCCTTCTATCCAGTAGGCTGTCAGTTGATGCTTCTTTGCTATGTAGGAAAAAGGTAAACGGGTGGTCGGAGTGTGACATATGTAGGGAAAGCTACCTGTCCCGCTTTCTGAATTGTAAGACCAGCCCACTTCAAGTTGTCAAATTAATAAGGACAATAGTAAGGAAGACAACAATATAGTTTTATCCATTGAATAAGAAACTTTCCAACTAGTATAGTGGTGGTACTTTCACGTATGCTTTGGCGATTGCAACTACCCCACGTAGGAACCCACTATTGGTACTTCCACGTCTGTTACTAAGGAGGGATTATACCTTCGATCCAGGCGGCTACTTCTGGAAGAGCCTGCTACTGTACTTGCATAGAGGTATTATGATCTTGGGTTAGCAGAGGTTCATATTCATGCCTTTACGTGACCGGGGGCGGATGCTTGATTTGCACGTGAGGAGCTTTTAGCTTATGGCTCCACCAATAGTTGTGGATAGGAGCGGGAGTTATGAATCTCCAGCTAATCATCAACCTTCAGCAACAAATTTGACAGAGGCAAGGGAAAAGGTGAGGCCCTGAGGGATTTATTGCTCACCTTCACCAAAATGGTGAGGCTCGGTAGGGACTTGGCCGAGGTTACGAGGTCAAGAGACTCGACTGAGTTTACGAAGGAGAGGAAGTGATATGATCTTGATTCTCCAAGTGATTTAGGGGCCAGGGCTTAGCTAGTTTGCTTCGCCGGTTCAACATGGCTCGTCAACCAAGCTCAAGGCTTCAGTGGAATGGGACCAAAAGGTTGTGTGGCAGGGACTCTGGCCCTACCATTACGATGACTTGGCCTGGAAATGAGCTTGTGAGCCAAGGTCTTAGCGTGCTGATCACAAGTTGCCATCTGCTCTCTTCAAATCATTGACCCTAGGCAGTAAGTGTTGGTCCTGATCGCTTTATATGTTGACCTTTATGGTAAGGTCAATCCTTCGACAATGCATAATTACATATATAATAGCAGCATTGTCGTTTGAAGAAGCATGTTTTCAAATTCTCTCTATATATGAGATTCTGGTACAATCCTTAATGGGAAGGACAAGTTCTTCCTCTCCCTTTTGTCGAGCTATGCTTCACATCCTCTTCCTCACCATATGAATAGTGAGTCCCTACCGGGCCTACCGGGCCTTTGGTCGAGCCTGCTAACGCAGCCTCCAAATATCCTCTTTTGGCCATGAAAAGTGATATTTCTATCATGATGAAATCATTCCCGTACCTATTCTGTCAATCATTTACTTATCCACTTTATATCTAGTTACCGAAATGATACGATTCATTACTGACTAGTCCTGAGTTAGAACTTGAAAAGCCCCAATTAGGAAGGAGGGCTCACCCGACAGAGGAGGGTGCAAAATGTTTAGGATTATTTATCGGGACCCGTAGACCCCCATTCGTAAGATTATTCCTTATAATGAATTCTGTTAAGTAGGTTTTTGGGGAGCCGCTACAGAAACCCTTCTCTCATTTAGGTTCCCCCCAAGCAGTATTGGGGAAGAAGGGGAAAAGGGCACTATCGTAGTTGAAAAAATTCTGGGATAACCATAAAAAATGAAACTAAAATCGTCGACTTACTTATTTCCTTGGCTAATCGCCATAACCAATTTTGGTATAACCTTGCGAACCGATAAGGAGAACCTTATAAACAACCCTTTTGCATTACCGGGAGGTAGGGGGAATAGAACATTTCACTATTATGCATCGTGCACATATTGCATGATGTAGATTGGTGGGATGATCATAAACAGTTGCATGCATGATAGGGAGTTTGCCGAAGAAGGATGGAAAAAAACAATTGCACAATCTAAATTCCAGAGAAGGGGGGCGGGGGGGGGGGGGGGGCTTTGTCATCAAAACCTAGGGGGAGCCATAGGGTGGGCACATACAATTGCTCGGAAATTTTGAGCTATACCGGGGGGTTGGATGGTGAACAGAAATAATTGATCGATAAGTCAGTCAACTTGTGCATGATCGATGGTGAAAGAACGAGAGCTCATGCTATTGCTTATCAAACTCTCCACTGCCCAGCTCGAACTGAACGCGGTGTAACCCAACTTCTGGTTAATGCCATAGGGAATATAAATCCCATATGTGAAGTGGGGAAAGTACGAGTAGCAGGTACCACTCATAATGTACCTGATATTGTAGCCAGGGATCGTCAACAAACCTTCGCTATTCATTGGATCCTTGGAGCAGCTTTCAAACGATGTATAAGCAACAGGATGAGCTCAGAGAAATGTTTATCTGCTGAGATACCGTATGCTTACCAAAAGAGGGGAATTGCACGTAAGAAAAGGGATGATCCTCATGAACCAACTCCCACCAATCAAAGTTTCGTGCATTTTAGATGGTGGTAAACTCTATAGTTATCAGCTGGGCCCTGCAACAAACAGGACTGCAGAGAAAGCTCCACAGAGCTATTGCTTCTATCTCTCATTCGTTTTCATTCAGACATATATGTAAGTAAAACCATCTATACTATAACGAACAAGCAATGTGGGCGAGCGGAGCAAGGGGCCCCACCCCCCTCCCCTCGGGTTTGTCCTATTCAAGGCATAGCATATTGAAAGCTTTTGAGGGGAAAAAAGAGAAACTTATGCTCTGCTATTATCTTTGAGGGGAAGAAATCTTCATGGTCATTTTCATAAGAATAGGTGTTGGGGCTTTACTTAAAGGTTGATGAAAACCCAAATTCATCTATATCTGTCAAAATCAAGATTGTCGGACCTTAAAAAATATAAAGTGATTAACCAAAAATGCGTTGTATCACTAGTTTGGGGATCAAGACGATAGATATTACATTTTGGGAGTGAAAGTGGCCTGTATAGCAGTCAGTGATCCAATTGATCCAAAAGTCGGTGAAGCAGTACCAGTAGATCCACTTGCACTATGCCATCATTGATGGCGGCCCGTTGGTTGAGACTAGTGCCTTCCCTGGGGATTGGGGTGGGCGGGTAAATAGTAATTTGGCGAGCCATTCTTGATGGTGGCCCTCGAGCCCTTCCATCCTCAGGGATTGGGGTGGGTGGGTAAATATTAATTTGGTGAGACATCCTTCCTTCCATATAAAGAATGACCATATAGCGGCCTACTTAGTAAGGCGTAGCTCTTTTATATAGTGACTTACTCAATATTCTCTTTCCTATCCCTTTGGCTTTTATCAAGCGACTCCGTTTATCTTCGCTCCAAGCCCTTTTTGAGGCGAGTCACTTAACATACCTCTCCCATTGGTCGAGCCCTGCCAGGGGCATGATGGTGGCCTTACGCGATCTCCCGCCTACTTCTCTTACCCGCGACTTACTTTTTTCTCTTCAAATATGTTACGCCTAACTAACTTAGAAATAAATAGATGCAGGCGTTATTATGGTACGAGGGCAGGGCCGTCGGGGCATACCGATGTGCACGCAGGGAAGGAAAGAGGAGCGGGCGGCACACCAGAAGCAACACAAACTACTGAATAAAAGAAATAGGTAGGAGGGGGGGATCTCTTCTTCTGAGTGGTGGGTGGAAACTCTCGATACATCCGAGGAGAGGGTAAGGAGATTGGACACGGGAGGAGCTCACCCCCGCTTCCGATTCGTCCGATACGGAGAGGAAACAAAATCATACTTTGGCCTCCCTGCTGGCCAGGCCCCCCTGCAAAGGAAGGGGGTGGGGGGAAGGGTGTCCGGAATATGCCTCAAGGGATAACCTTCACAGAGCTCAGGTAGGACGAAGAATCCCTATTTTCTTTAAAACATTACGGCAGATCAGCAGTGACAGAATTTGTGTGTGTAGGTTGGTTATGAACTAAGCATAGCGTAACTGTCACAAGGAAGGGGCACTATAGACCGGAATGGGAGAACCTTCATGCTTATTTTTATTCCCCTAAAAGCCTGATTTAGCTTCGCTATGCATAAGATCAGGACCTTACTAGCCTAGCTCAGGAGGACCTTCGTTCGTGAACCCACTCGAGCCCCCCCCGACCTAACATTATCGAAGCAAGTGAAGTGGGTGAGCCGTATGATGGGCAACTATCTCCTGTGGTTCAGAGAGGATAGGGGCTAAAATAATGGTTAGTAACCCCTTTGTATTGGGGCAGTTAGTACCCCATCCTTCGTCGCAGGGTGGACCCTTTCACCCAATTTTATTATATACGCTTAGCGAAAATAATGTATCCCGATACACCTAGAACATGGATGATATATAAACCAATGGATCGTGACAAGTCGTTACTACTAGCAATTACTTTCTCTTCCATTACTTCATCCTTCCCGTATCCCTCTCCCTCGTTCTTAGTTACTCATCAAACGGCACTAAGTTTCTATCTGTGAGTTCGACCATTTAATTACAAGGTTCAAAGAGAGGGCCTTCCTGCTCAGATGTACTCGGGCCCCACACCCCCCGTCACACCCTGGGAGTTTCTTTTGCCTGAAGCATCAGACCAATGATCACCCTATCTATATATGTTCCACTAGTGTGCACCATGGAGGTTGGAGTGGTCTTACCTGCGTATACCACGGTGGGGTCTTCAACTGGGGTGAAGTCGTAACAAGGTAGCCATAGGGGAACCATAGGCTGGATCGAATCCCTCTTTTACTCTTATAGTCTTATTTTTACTAGTAGATATTTAGGCATAAATCAAGGGTAAAATGCTATTGAAGAGAGGTATTCTATCTAATTATTGTCGATTAGTTTATTTGTAATGTTTCTTATTTTAGTAGAAAGAAATGTGGTGGAATTACACGAAAACAAACCATTTGAGTTGTCAATAATCCAGACACATACAACATGAATCAATTATTATGAACCATCGCCACTAAATACAAGAAAGTACTTTTTATTAGTAAGATTATGCCATCCTTTGCATGTCTTGGACCATGCATGAAATGTAACTTTTCTGGGTATAGCGCTATCTTTAAGTTTGGATGTTAGGAAGGAGGTTTCCAGGAATGACTTAGAGAGCATGATCATGCTCTTAGGCAGGAGGAAGACTTTTATCTTGGCAAATACCTTTCCCTCGGAAGTGAAAGACCTCCGGACCTTGGAATGACTATCAAAAACTCTTTGTATATCCATGGGTAGAGAGGGCTTATATGATTCAATATATAGTGATAAAAATTATTCAATTACTCCTTAGTGAGAAAAGATACTTCCCCGATGATAGGCCTGTAGGGATTTCTTGCTCACCTTCCCTCAAAAGGTGAGGCCCAGTAGGGTGAGGGTGAGCCTACCGAACTCTCGACTAAAGGCCCAAAGGGACGGAGTCACTCACTATTCATATGGTGAGGCCCAGAGGGATTTATCGCTCACCTTCCCTAAAAAGGTGAGGGACTCAACTGAGGTTACGAGGTCGAGGCCTGGTAGGGACTCACTATTCATATGGCGAGGGATTTCTCACTCACCTTCCCCAAAGAAGTGAGGCCCGAAGGGATTTATTGCTCACCTTCCCTAAAAATGTGAGGGACTCGATTTAGGTTACGAGGTCGAGGGACTCAGTCAAGGAGGTCGAGGCCGCCGAGCTTGCCGAACTCTCGACCACCGAGAGAGGTAACATGTGAGGAGATGACCCAGTAGGGGGTTCGACCAACAGGCTCGTTAGGGGCTCGGCTGAGGAGGTCGAGGCCGCCATCACCCGGTAGGGGGCTAAACCAAAGGCCTGTTAGGGGCTCAGACGAGGAGGTTGAGGGCCGCCATCAACAACTCTCTTTTAGGGTAGGGGGTGAGGTTACAAACCCACTCTCCTAACCAAAGAAGGGGGAGGGGCCACCACCATCAACTTGAAGAACAACAGGCCCAATTTCTTGCTCACCTTCCCTAAAAAGGTGAGGCCTGGTAGGGTGAGCTTGTTGAACTCTCGACAAAGGCCACCAATGATTTATCGCTCACCTTCCCTAAAAAGGTGAGGGACTCGGCCGAGGTTATGAGGTCGAGGGACTCGATTGAGGTTATAAGGTCAAGGGACTCGGTCGAGGTTATGAGGTTGAGGGACACAGCCGAGGAGGTTGAGGAAAGCGCCCTCACCATATGAATAGTGAGCCCGATGGCGGCCTTTCAGTCGAGCCCCATACCGGGTCCTCACCATCGGAATAGTGAGTCGATGGCAGCCTTGTGTCGAGAGTTCGGCAAGCTCACCCTCACCATATGAATAGTGAGCCCCTATCGGGCCTACTGGGCCTCTCCTTTTAGTCGAGCCCCCTACCAGGTCCTAACGGGTCCTTCGGGTCCTTCTTTATAACTCATAAATAAAGGGCCAACCACACTGAACGTCCATCCGTTGTGTGTTATCCAATGATCCCTGGCCATCAATAGTCGTTGATGGATAGTATGGGGTCCTTTATCCCGATCCCACCCACCCAACCAACCCCAATTCAGTCATAACCTCCAATCCAGTGTGTGTGTGCCTCCCCTATTGGTTGTTCGGGAGGGGTTATGCATTTCGTTCAATCTATGTAGAGTGATCCCTACTCGGAAAATAAAGTGAGAAGCACTAGGATCAAGGCCACTTCATTATATTATTTTGAGGGGAAGAAATTCGCTTTAGAGGTTTAGGAAGCATCCAAGTAGCTGACGAAAATCCATAGGCAAGCCCACTAAGGTTCACTATTAAGAAATATCCTTAACATTAATCAATGACAAGCACTAGATGACAGGCACTTACTGGTAGATGGGCATAACTTCTCAATAGGAAATCTCCGTTCACTTCGTAACTCCTATAAGCCATTATTATAAGTGTAGGCATGCAACTGTAGGAAAGCACTAGAGAAAGAAGGTATTCCCCTAAAAGGTTAGGTAAGGTTAGGCAAGGTCTTACCATAACCAAGGAAGGCAGCAGATAAAATAAGGCAAGGTTTGGCAATGACCAATAGAAGGCACTTGTCCTGAATATCAATATTAGAAGGCATAGAAAAGATAGGCCCTTTAGCAAGGCCCTTTACAGGCCCTTTTTCTAGGCCCTAACCAAGACCTTCACTAACCAAGAACTTCACTGACCAGTAAGTTAGTACCATACTAAGACCTTCACTAACTGTACTAGGACCTTTACCCATTACTTACCCGAATGGCCTACTACAAAAAAGGAAGACAGATACTTACCATGTAAGATAAGAGAATACTTATTGCTAAGAATGTCCCATGGTCACAAAAGAAAGGAAGATATAGATAGCTCCTTCGAGATCTTCAGTAACCAAGACCAAGGAATGTTAGAAGGAGGAACGATAGGCTTATGGGAACGAGGCGTGCTTTCCTTCTCTCGATGGCTTTCTTTGTCTCTTACCTTTCAACAATATGCTGGTCCTGACCTTCTCTCTCTTTGACCGAATAATGTAGGCAAGCATGAAAAATACCAAATTTCGTAAGGTCTTATTTCCCATAGCCTTCCCTCTCAATGTAGGCAAGCACGAAAATCTGCAATTACTCAACCCGTTACTGTTAGGGAGCCTATTTTATTCCCTCAATGTTACTACCCATGCCCCCACTAGCCCATAAGGGAAGGATACAGATTGATACAGAGAGGGAAGGAGCCTTGACCATGCTAGAGGATGGGACAATGAGAATGAAGGATGGGAACTAGTGGGTAACCCCAATGAGAGGGAAGGTATTTTTTTGGGTCACCCCACAGCAAGAGCAGGTAACTCAAGGTGGATAACTCAATTCCACAACTGTTCATGAGGTGGGTAAATCAAAGCCATTAGCAAGCCCAATCATTCATGGTGGAGGAACTTCATGGTATAGAACCTTCCTTAATCTATCATGGTGTAGGACCTTCCTTAATCTATCATGTTGGCAAGATAAAGGAATGGATGTATTTCCTTCCTAAAGATAAGATAATAAATCCAGGTATTTATGCTGAAGGTCTTGAATCAGATGGTGACCGTCAGGGAGAGGGAAGGATACTAACATGGGTGGAGCAGTTGGTCAATTACTATGGATGATATGTCACAACTAAGAGGAAACCCACTAATCCATTATATAGTGGGTAACTCACTGATAATATCCTCCCTACTACATGGATGTACAGTATTGATGGATGCTTCTTCTTTTCGGTTATCTGTCTATTTTCTTCCTTGAGCTTGGTAGGCATCTAATCCAACTAAATATCGAGACTCCGGTCAGGGACTGCCATCGGATTTCTCTTTATTTCCGTCATTATGGCTCCCCTAGAAATATGCTATAGAAATCATCGATCTACATAGCATTATTAAGGGTCTTCCCAGTGCACGCTATTATATATGAGCTTATCCTTCCTATAAAGTTAGGGATCTTTCCTCTAGTGACTTGACGTAGCCCTAATGAAGTCCTACCCCTACCAGCAATGACCCTATGCCCTACATGCCTTACCTAAGCCTCTTTCTTCTCTATACTACGATTTGCCAACCGAATGATTAATTGGCAGATTTCTTTATTTGATTGACGACCAACAGAAGATCAGAAGTAGGTGGTCCACAGTTCATCATCTCAAGCCCAATTCACCAATAGCCCCATTTTCCCTTTAAGCCCCATGTGAACAACACAGACTAAACAGGCGGGCCATGTTACTATACAAACGACACATATGGAACACAGCGAACTGAAAGGACAGTAGTTCACGAAAGCTATTCACCAAAATCCAGTCCCACCTACCTACTAGAATAAGAGAGATTCTTGCTTCTTTCACGTAGATTGAGATATTATTACTTACGCTAACCAGACCTAGGGATGATTTGGTAGGATCGTGTTGAAAACAATGTGGATGCCTGTGGATAGCTCTCAACACGTTCCCAGTAAGTCCGTTGAACTACGGTTCTAGCTCTTTTCTGATATATTAGAAGATTCTCAATTGCTTGGGGAGTTACGGAACACCCTTAGTAAGCTCTCAGGAGTTGCAGAAACCATGGAGGACTCAGGTATTTATGTTCACCTGCTTGAAAGACATGATCACCGAGTAAAAAGGAGGAAAAGAAAACTGGTAAGGAATTCCGAGTAGATGCACAGCTAGATGGATATGACATTAAAGAGATTATGTTAGATCTAGGATCTGATGTGAATATTTTTCCTAAGAAGTCATCGGAAGCTATGGGAAAGCCTTAGCTCATTTTTTCTCTGATCCAGCTACGGATGGCTAATCAATATAGATATTCCCCATAGGATGTTTTCAGAACGTAGAAGTTGAATTAGCCGGTGTAAAGACTACAGCTGACTTCGAAGTGATCGAAATCATGGATGATCAAGACCCCTATCCTGCCTTGTTAGGAATTCACTGAGCTTTTTATCACTATGCTGTGAGTGATCTCAAGAAAGAAATGAAGGAGGGCCAACTCTATTATGTTGGAAGGAACGATGGCACCAGAGTATCTTAGCCTTTAGATCCCTACCAGGGGACCAGGTATACTGAACTTGTGGATGAGAGATATCCTGGATCAGATCTACCAGATGACAGTTGGAAAAAGGGACGATTATGTCAACCCTATGGAAAATGGATCGGTCAGTTGGAGGAGTATCCACTCCTTTAATAGTGACTCCAATGAAGCCTTCTATGATTGGCAGAAGAGAGACCATGAATTGACTTCTAGGAGATGTGCTACAGTAAAAACAGTCTGCTGGATTGGGACTGAGCTATGGAATCCTCCTGTCTTTGATGGAGCTACAGTAGTGGGTTATTTTATAGATGATCTAGAGTTTAAGGTCCTAGAATAATAGCGAATCCTAGCATTATATGTTATATTGAGAGGGACATCTGCTCGATGGTGGGCTACACATAAGACTTCCCTTCCTACGTGGGAAGAATTCCAACCTGCTATGATCCACAGGTTTGTAACCCCACCAAGGAGTTTGAGATTAGGAACATTACTGCGAAGATAGGTAGTTATTTTTGTCAAACCATATGAAGGTGTCACAGACCCATTAATTCATGTGGAAATTTGTGTTCAGAAATGGGAAGTCGAGGGCATAGATAATCAATTCATGGGTTAAAAAGTTGATCCAGACTCTTGGATTAATACCTAAGGCTTGGTATCTTCATGAATAAGCTCAGAGATAGACCAGGGATTGGAATTAATTACAGACTCAGTTTACTAATTTCTCATTTGTAGGAGCTACCCCTGAAGTAACAGCAGCCCTAAAGTATATAAAGAAGCTACTATTTTCGGATACTCAGCAGCCTACAGTTCCTCCTGTGATGTGCACATACCACCAAGAGATGTTTGAATCCAAAGAACCGGAAGAAGAGGTGTGTGTCCTGTTACATTGTGGAAAGGATGGTCAGATTAATGAAGATTATAATGATATGTTGCCTTACTTGTGCCACCTAAGCTTTAAATAATCTGAGGGAAGTTGGGAAATAAAGGAAGATAGTTAGCAGAGGACTGAGAAGCCCTACTGTAAGCCTCTGAAGCTGCAGAAGATTAATATTGGAACGATCCATTTCTTCCATTCTAAATATATGTAATAACACGCTTTTTCCTTAAATGGTTATGTTCCTAAATAAGAAAATGAATTTCAGTGGCCCAATGGGTGTCCTCGGACCCATAAGAAAGAGGTTGTTACAATGGTTGAGCCTGCTTACGCATCCTTGATCGATCAATTTCATCAATCAATGTATCACTTTGTTTGTTCCTAAAGGAATCAACCCAAACAATGAAGAACTAACTACTAAGAATATGGGTTGACCATCATATGACCCATCCCACCCTCATGATTTTTTGATCAAGGAAGAAAACCTGGCCAACTCGTATTAATACCACAGTGAACCGGAATATTACCTTCCCAACGTGTGTTCTGCTTATTGATTGTATTGGCTTGACCATTCCTCCATTGGCAAATAATCCTTCTTTTGTCCCTCCACCCCCCCCCCACTCCTTGAAGCATAGATCCAACAGTGCCATCCGAACTTTCATCCACTCATTTATTACGCAGTTACTTAAATAGTGCGAACATAGTCTAAGCGATAACCTCTAGATCCCCCTGAATAACTATCAGTTTACAGGGAAAAAAAGAACTTATTGGCTATTTTCATAAGGTTTCCGAAGCACCTCCAGACAGGCTCAGACCACCGAAGATCCAAAATAGGGGACGGGTTCCGAGGGATATCGGGCTGACGTAAATTCTTGCAGGTATTGAAGCTCCTTTATTTCTTTCTTTAGGGGAAGCTCCTCATTGATCGATCGAAGGCACCTGGCAACATTGAGGACTTGCTCAAGCCGGCGAGCTTCCAGAACTGTAGGAGGCCCCTAGAGAAAGAATTGATAGGGAAATATACAGCTTAGAAAACCTTTTTTTCATGAATAAATCTCGCCTTTGAAACCAACACAACTTAGCATTTCTGATTGTTATGATTCTACGCAAGGCCACCTTCTAGACACCTCACCTGCACCCCTCCTGGACATGCACTTTGGTCATGCCTTTCCCTCTTTGACTTCCTTCGAAGCCCCTTCCCTTAATAAAGAATCCTAGATCTAGGTTATCGGGATTTCAACAAAATAGCACTAAGGAAGGTAAGCTCCGGTGGTCATGTCAAGTATGTGGTGTTCGGGGAAAGTTCCCCACGTCCTACACGCATCGTTGTTTGAAGGGATGAAACCGACGATGTAGCGTTCGTCGTTCGAAAGCAAGCCACTAAAAAAGGGCACAATAGCAGTCGTCATGAAAAGGAAAGCACACATCATCATAAAAGAAATCCCCTTTCTATAGTAGTTTCATTTCCCCCAAAGGGTTTAAGCGCACAGACGTCCAAGGAGACAACTCCTCTTCTAGGGCTCGTTCGATACACAGAAAAGAATAGGTTATAGGGCGGCTTGCTCGCTCGAGACATGGACATACAAGGAGAAAGCTCTTTTCTAGGGCTCCTTCGGGACACATGACGACAAGGATACGGCTCGATGGAAGATATATTCCAAGGCGGGCTCGGGCTTGGCAGGAAACAACCAACCCCACCTTGTTCTCTAAGGCAGGGCAGTAAAGAAAAAAGAAAGTTTACAGTGACTAGGAGACTGAAAAAGAAAGAAAGTTAGGGCAGTATTTGTCTACAGCCCTTTCAACCTCTTTCAGCCCTTCCCATCAGTATTCGTAACCAGTATTCGTATCCCGAAAAACCCATCCTTACCTTTTTCCACAACCCTTTTTTTTTCCTTCCATCTTTCTATCCATATTTCCATTTATCCAGCAGTAGGGAAAGAAGTTCTATGCCCAAGTATAGCTAGCGGTCAAGTAGAATGTATTCCCTCTTAGCCTCCGCAAGGGCGAAAAGAGCACTCGACTGATAAGGAGAGGGTATTAGGTGGGCAAGGGCTATAGATGGATATTCATACTTTTAAGACACTACTTATTGATTGAATGTCGAGGTGGGTGGGAGGAATAGAAGTAAATCTATTCAATGCAGTAAAGGCTAGTACCAGTATCCCTTTTTCCCGTTGGCCAGTACCAGTCAATATATCTAGGCAGTAAAGGCTAGTACTAGTCTTTACAGTAATAAGTCCTCCACCGCCAAAGCTTTCATGGATTCCCCTCTCCCATTGGTCGAGACTGGAAAAAGGGGCATGATGGCAGCCTTATCAGTCAAGCCATGCTTACACATGATGGCGGCCCAGTGGTGGAGTCATGCTTACGCATCCTCTCCTTAACAGTCAAACCCTTCCCATCCACTAGCCCGGGAGAGAAAGAAAACAGTTAGGCAGGGAATAAAAAAGGTAGAGGAGGGAAAGGAAAGCTGTAAACTTCTATTTCCTTATTCTATTCACCGAAAAAAGTAAGTAGTTAATAGGATTTTACACCTCGCCTTGCACCCATCTCCAGGTGGGCCAGCCACTTCCTGCCATGTGGCACCCTGCCACGTCACTTTTACCACATCATACTGCCACGTTAGTATGCCACATCAGCATTCTACCACATTGAACATTCCATGTAAGCATTACATTCATCCTACCATGTGGTACACTCATGCACTTCCACATGTTACTTTCATTGACCCTCTCCATTATCATTTTGTTTTTTCATGCTCAAAAAATAAAAGGATAAGGTTTCTTAAAAGGCAGCTATTTAAGCTATTAGTGCCTTAATGAAATGAATTGGCTGTTTTTTCTAGCCTTATCAGAATCTTCCATTTGAAGTGACTAGTAAAAGGGGGCCTCCCTTAATAGGAGGTATTTTATTAGAACGAATTCATTAAAGATCCCACTTGCTTGATGTTAGGAGGGCAAGGAAGAATTTCTCACCTTACATTAGGCCTGAAGGGACTCAACTGAGGTTACGAGGTCGAGGAGGGTTTTAAGCCCGTCTCGACCAAAGGGAGAGGAGGGTGAGGCCCGATAGGGACTCGACCAATGGGAGAGGAAGAATTCAACGTGATTTCTCAAAATCATTAATTCTAGTGCCTAAATAGAAGGGAAACATATAGGGATATGCCTAGCCCGATAAATTCCTTAGCCTTGACCTTTTCATGGTACATTGAAAAAAGTTATGGGGTAAATATGGCTCCGCATAATGACATATATAAATATGAAATGTCTCCCTGTTCATCAGGTCTGAAACCTCAAGTATTTTAGCTAATCCCTCAAGTATTTGGGGAAGATATCCATATTTTTTATAGGAGAAAGAACCAAGGAAAGGAAAGGTATTCACCGGTTAGTGAGGTCTTTTGGGGATTAGGTTTCTTTTAGGGGGGCCTAATGCCTAAGAACGCATCTAGGTCTGGCCTCACGCATCCAGGTAAGGAAAGGTATTCACCGGGCTAAGACCAGTAAATGAGTAGCCCCAACCAAGTTGCTCACTAACCAAGACACTAACTCAGATAGGAAAGCCAAAGATAAGAATATAGGGAGGATAACATATGTTGTGCACTACTGGGAGACAGATATTGGTTGGGATTTCCCAATACCAATTGATGGCCCACTACCACTCTCTCAAAGGTGGATTAGGAAATCCAATAGTTTCACAGAGGTCCTCCCTTTAGTTGAGCAAGCTATCCTTCCTTGAGGGACAGATTTCTATTATCCCTAGTGATCCTAACCTTTATGATTATTGTGCTTTGAATCAGAAAAAAGTATAATAATAGGAAGTTGAACCTTATATCATTCATAATAACCTATAAAAATCTAGCCACACTTCATCCTCAGCTTTTGTAGGAGAGTAAACTCATCTAGTATTGCTAGTCTTACCCTAAGGGAGCACCTATTGCAAATAAGGGAATATCCATGAAGCAGTAAAATCCATAACCTATTGAAGATATCTAGTCCTTAGATCCAAATATGGAAGGGGGGGCATTCTTTACATACTTATAGATGAAGGTGAGGTCTTCGTCCTTCAATTTTTCCCTATAGGTCCAAGTGAATATAAAGTGGTCTATCTTACAGTTAGTCCTAATATTATGTGAAACCTTGCTAAAACTAACACACATAAAAAGAACCAATGAGCAATATAGGATTCACTATGGTATTGGGGATGGCATAAAGAAATAAGACCAGAGGTGACCATGAAGAGGTGGAATATTATGTAACCATAGAGTGGATCACAAAGAAGTTAGGGGTAGATGACATGATGGATACTGGTAAGATGGGACATGAAAAGGGTGGATAGGATGCAGACATGATGACAAGTAGGATAGACTTAAGGAGGAGGTTGTACAGAGTGGGGAGGAGGTTAGAACCATCAAACTACCATTCTCTTTGATGCTTGATAGGATATCTAAATAAGTGATGCCTATTTAGAAAGTAATAAATGCAAATGCATTTGATGAATTTAGAGAAAGGAATCCCATCGTTTTGACTCATATCCGCAGGAATCCGAATTGAACACATAAGGCCAGGAACCAAGAAAGAATAGAACCCAATATATATATGCCTCCATCCATTAGGTGAAGCTACGCCTTGGACCAATGTATCTATTAGTAGGCGAAGCTACACCACCAATGATATGTCTCTGGCCTGCACCAACCAATAGGGAAGAGACCTGGCAGCTAGCTCTCCTCTCCTAATCCAACGGATAGTGCTTCTGCAGGCAAAGCCCCAGAACTTCTCATCGGAGCCATGTGTGCAACCTCTGTATCCCGCGGTATAAACACCTAAAGGAAAGAGGTTGAAAGCGTAGGGGTGCTCCTTCCGTTAGAGCCATAGCGTCGTCTTCGTGCTTTTGATGTAGAAGTTGAAAAGTATATAAGGATGGTGTTCAGGATGGAAGGCCAAGCGAAATCAACTTGGATTCTTCTTTACCTATTGATCGGTGATTTCCAATTGTTTGTGGAAATGGCTTTCGGACTCGTTCCTCCATTCACTTTCATGGCTTTCTTTTATCTTTTATTAGGCTAGGCCCAGTTGCGCATTTCTGATCGTCTTAATAGAGATGGCTAGCAACTGAATGCGGGGGTTAGATAAGGAGAAATCATGACTTATCACTGAGTCTATGACGGGATGGGAGCTGGATCTAACTTGGTCGATTGGAGAGCATACAAACCTACTTGGGGTGGGGGGCCAGCAATGCTAGGACTGAGACACATAACGAATGACTTCACTCTTTCTGTGTGGTTCGTAAAAGAAATATTCGTCAAATATAGTCAAGGAATCATGCTTTGTGGTTTTCAAACAGGGTGAAAGTACTACATGGTTCGTAAAGTAGATCCGATCCCGCTATGACTGGATCTTGCTATGACCTAATCCCCGTTCTGAGCCTACTATCGATTGTGTTTTCTGCTACGCCCTCACATCATGGCGATTCTCCATTGTGGAAGTTAGGAGCTAAGAAACACTATAGGATCTATGATCTACAAACCACTGCGAATGCGAAATATCATGTTTTAGATAGAGCTATGTCTGCGAATTGAGGTCTACATCCCGGATAACCAATATGAGCAATTTCCTTCCTAAAAGTGCATTTCCATGTCGTGTAAGGCCTGTTTCTCCAGGTGGATTATACCTGGCCTAGGATTTCCTTATCTGACATGATAATTTTGGATTTATATTTCTGAAGTTGGCTGTTTCACGAGCTTTGTCTAATCTAGCTAATGTTACCCACTTTGGAATGTTAGGAGTAATCCCACGGGAGCCTGGGTTTCCTGTTTGCATGTCCTATGACTAAGACTCTCTCCACATCCTAAGCATCTATGTGTGTCCCTTGAGCTTGAAGGAATTTTCACTTATCCAAGACTGTGCCATGAAAGGGGAGGTATGTAGGCAGTTGGGAGTTTCCTGTCCAGATGTGCCCAGTAGGAAAAAGTAAGTAAATGAAATAACTGTAGGAGCCCGGAAGAGGGAAGTGGGCTCGTTCATCTTAGACTAATTGTGAGGATTTCATGGTTACTTGCTGGATCTCTTGAAGTCTCTCAAGTGGCTGTTTGGCGATGGATTCTAAAAAAAAACCCCTACTTAAGTCAAATTGTGTGCATAGAGTCGATGGCAGCCTTAAGTTCTTCAAGTTGATGGCGGATTTTGGTGCCCCTCCCCCTTCTTCAGTTAGGAGAGTGGGTTCGTAACCTCTCCTCGACCTCGTAACCTTGGCTGAGTCCCTACGGGCCTTTTAGTCGAGAGTTCGGCTAGCTCACCCTCACCCCCTACCCCAAAAGAGAGTTGTTCGTCTCCTCACACGTTACCTCACCCTAGTTATCGCGGTGAAAGATACAATGCCGAAGCCGCTCGAAAAGACAGGATTTGATGGCAACATCTAGAATATCTTGGTCAGTCCGTCCTTCTAATGACTCCCTTCTTAAGAAGGTATTTCTTCTAGTTACTTCTTTATCAGCCAGGTTTCTCTTCCATTTGGTTATATTTCCAACCTGGTGACTTTCCAGACCCTGATATTGCCTTCGGGAATTAGGAGTACAGTCACATTAGTAATAGAAACATATATCATTCATGAAATATAGAGAAGGTAAGGAGACTCTTAATAGCATAAGATATGGGGAAGGAGGTTAAGAAGAGAAGAATATGTGGGGAGGGAGACTCTTTTCCCAACTGAAGTGATAGATGTAAAGCCTTGGTTCAAAATTGAGGCTTTCCTTTATCAAAGGATAGGAGAAGGTCCGGAGGTCTTTCACTTCCGAGGGCAAGGCCTAGTAGGGACTCACCGATCCATATGGGTGAGGTCCGGTAGGGACTCGACTAAGGTTACGAGGTCGAGGAATGAATATTTCTTTTCTGTAATCAGACAAGGCCCGGTAGGGTGAGCCTGCCGAACTCTCAACTATAAGGCCACCATCGACTCACTATTCATATGGTGAGGCCCGGTAGGGTGAGCCTGCCAAACTCTCGATATAAGGTTTTCATCGACTCGACCGAGGTTACGAGGTCGAGGCCTAGTAGGCCCGGTAGGGTGAGGAACGAACTCTCGATAGTAGGCCGCCATCTGCTCACTATTCATATGGTGAGGCCCGGTAGGGACTCGACCAAGGTTACAAGGTCGAGGGACTAACCCATTCATATGGGTGAGGAATTATTTATTTTCTTACTTGATTCTTGCTTGCAGATTCTCTTACTGTGGGCTGGTCGAATAAAGAAATGGTTGGCTGGATAGATGGCCGGATGGCTAGGAGAATAAAGAAACAGGCTGGTATAATCACCAGGGCAGGATGGTCCAAGTTGAGGAGCTTAGTCCAATTGATAATGGATGTTTAATAGCTACATGATTCTTCTTCTTCCGGAAGTATTATGCCCACCAATGAAGACACAATCATTTACATGACTGCTAGCTAGGTGGAGGCTTTTAACACGTAGCTGCTTATATATGCTATTATACTATACCTTACTTACCTATTTATTTGAGATAGGGCACTTTATATATAAAATTGATTGATTTATACATACTGCCTATCTTCTGAGAGGGGTGGTCCTTCAGACAGAGCCAACAGTGTAAGCAAGTTGAACCCCGATGGATGGAGGGAGGAGGGGGGAGGCCAACAGACATGTAGAAGGAAATGAAGAATCAGCCTTTAGCCAGATGCCTGTAACCTCTACCTTGGCACCTCTAGCCTATAGAATTTAGCCTTCAGCCAAACACACTAGATCTACCGGCCATAACACACATATGAAAATTTACTACACGTAGTTATATACTTTCAAATTGTATCTCTTTGTATACGATATTAGGCAATATTATGGTACAATATCTTCTAAAAGCCTAAAGCCTAATTACATATTGGATAACATTGAATGTATAAGATAATCTATGATTCATTTAAAGGATGGTGAACTTGAGGTACGAAGGAGAGGTATGAAATAGTTATCACCCAAGCAAGGTAGGAGGGTTAGGGCGTTGACTGAGGCTTATCAGGTGCAGTTTCCCCCATCTTATTTGAAATAAAAAGAATTCTAAGCGCACTTATTACCTAAAAAAAGAAACACATCTAAGGTTAAAAACTGTTGATATAGCGATATGAAGAATAAGAAAGTCGGAGTCCAGGTCAACTAACTTCAGGCCATACCCCAGCCAGACAGGAGGACCAGGTTCAACCTACAGGAAGAAAGTCAGTGGCAACTACTGGAATAACTATTCGTGTGAACAGGCCAGTTTGACTACAGGTGGGCTTACTACTTAAATTGGAAGGAAGGAGGGCTGCCATTACTTATTTACTTGGCCTTTCAGATTGGATTTACTCTTTCACTTGCCTGGGCAGGGCAGGATTCGCGATTTCATGGGACCTGTACCGTAGAACTTTCTAGCACTTATATTTGTTACTGGGCATTGTTGAATTGAATATTTACAACAGTGGATTCGGGTGTTACGGGATGCGATTGATTCAATACTTGGATTTGGAGGAGGGATTAGTTACCTGGGCATTCAGGAATGCGATGGGACAATGCTTGTCAGACCTGATATTACCGAATGGGCACCATCAAACACATGCTCAGTTTGTTTACTTATTCAAAAAACTAACCTCCTTAAACTAGTAAGAGATACTTAGAGAAATGGTATCAATGGGGAACCCTTAAATCCATTATATAGCGGTAACCCACCCAGCAAGCCAAGTATACCTTTCACTGGGGGAACAAAAAGGCATTCTAGATTGATGGGCTAGGTAGCCATTCACAACCCAAGCAACAAGGAAACGATTCTCAACCAGACACTTTTAGTTACGATTTAGTGGTCTTGTCTGGCATTTTCATTTACTCGCTAGTCAGAACGACTTACTTGGCCTTGTTTCATTTACTACTTGCTTCGGATCGGTTCATCCGTCCAGCTGTATATGCCATGCTTGCTCCTTAAATCAAGATTTCTTTATATCTCCTTGGCTTGACTTACTAATAAAGTGAATGGAACAAAATAGATGAAAGAGAAGATATGCCTTAATCCACCCTATAAAACAAAATACCATTCTTTACTCCAGCCGCCCATAAACCACCCTTCTTCAAGGAGGCCTACGTCACGGGTTGCCGGGGGGGGGGGATCTTTAGTTATGCTGGCATATTGAATAGTTTCACTGCTTCTAATTGATTCTAGCAGCAGATATTCATTATCGTCAAATTTCTCATCTACAGGATGCCCGAAGGATTCCAGTTGAGGAGTTATTGATGGGAGGCTGCACAGATTCTCTTTCCGAGATACCAATAATCCCTAGGGAGTTATTATTTCATTCCTTCATGAATTATTTTGGCATATAATACTTAACAATGAAAGGTTCGGAGGTCTTGCACTTCTGAGGGCAAGGATTTCAGCCCGTTCGGGATTGATTCAATTCTATTCTTTACTGCCTAGCCAGGAAGGCTTATTCTCCTATCTATTGGCAAGGGGACTCTATACTTCAGTTAGATACACTCTACTCATCTAAAGCTATTATGATTCTATGATCAGGTATCGTAACCCATAATAACTAACTAAACTTCTAATAACTAACTCGACTTCATTCCAACCAACCACACAAGCATTGTTACCAACTTCAACTATACGCATTCACTTTCAAACCATTTGATTTCCATCTTTCCTTCTAGGAATTCCACGTCCTTAAAGGCATTCCTTTCCTTAAATATTCTATTGCTTCCTTCTTTAAGCATTCCATGCATTCTGGATCTCATCTCATACTTTCTGAACCTGATTCCTTATCTTATCCTTTCTCATTCCTTGATGGAATAATCCTCCCATTTAGCCAAATCCCATCCCGTAGAAAAGAAAATCATGAATATCTCGATAACATTGGTTCTCTTCTTTCTGAGGTAGATATAAATGTTGATAGGAAGGGATGGATACTTCTATCTCCTCTGAGTTTGAGAGGGACGATTTTCTTGATTGGCCTCTAATCATTGGCCATTTGCCGAGAAAGTAGTAAGTCGACCACTTGTCATTTTACTGAATGGAGGAGGGGAACAATCTCCTTCCTATTTATCCTACTGCCACTCGACTGCTTCTGATTCTTTAGTGACACCTAGACTAGAGGTAAGGCAACCTTGTAATTGAGGGGGTAAGGCCAGGTGTGCGGGAGTTATAGTGATAGCCAGTCGCGGAAAACAGTTGATGGGAATTAGGCGGTCATCGGGCAGCGATCATTTCATCAGCTTTGAAGGCAGTAGGAGGGAGATCCGGAATATGCTGGATTTGGTCCAACCATCCATTCCATACACCCACAAGCCTCCCTCGTAGCAAGGTAGGGCATGGATTCTTATCATTAAATCAACACGGGGAGATGATAAGCAGGAGGATATAAAATTGAATCAGATAGGGCATCAGCAGAAAGGGATACTTGTGGTTAGCAGTGGGAAGAGGAGGGAATAAAGGCAAGGGAGGATTATTGATCCATACCGGGCATCGGCACAAGGGATTAGAGGATCGGTGGAAGAAGCTGAATTGAATCCGAGTGCAATAATATCGAGAATAACGGCGTACGAAAGGTATAAGTCTATCCAATCTCCTGCTTTTTGACCACCGGAAATTGTAGAGATGGATGAATAGGGAGGGAGTGGTGGATGGAATCAAAAATAAAGTGGTGGATGGCTCGATGAACCAACCAACCTTCGTTCATCAGGGGGCCGCCATCGGGAATACATGAACACTCGACGCATATATATTTGGGCCGCCATCGAGATTTGTAACCAATATACCCCGATATGAAAGGTAGGTCATATTCGGAAGGATGGTGCCCCATCCCCTTCCTCAAATAGAAATGTCGAGATAAATAACCTTTATTTCATCCATGAATCTCATCGAGGAGGTGGCTAGGTCTGGGTCGTGCATTTAAAGGGTAGGGAATTAGGAAATGGAGGGGAAACTTCGATCACCATCTTTTCTTTCTTAATTTACCAGTATGCTAAGGGTAGAGTTGATAGATAGGCCAGGTTATCAGAGTCTAATTTCCATTCCAGGTAAGGCCGGGTTTACTGAATTTACCAGACAGAATTCTAGGTGGTTATTAAACCCCATAGCAGATAGTCGAAAAAAGGAAAAAGTGTAATTACATATATAATATATGCATTTTCTGCTATGGAATAATTTCACAATTAGATCTCTCAAAATACCATAATTACATATATAATATATTCATGATCTGCTAAAGCGTAATTAAGTATATAATGAATGAATGCATAATGACATATCTCATTCATAACTGGAATCATGGACAAGTTTCAGTCCTGAGTGATTGATCGATCGTGTGATGGGTGCGTTAGCACACTCGATCAAACCAAAAGGCCGCCATCGAATACTATTTACCCACCCACCCCAATCCCCAGTGTGAAGCAGGTTCAATGCCTGCTGTATCAGAAAGAATGCATCGTATGGATGCGTTATCAGGGACGGATTCACTCACTATTCATATGGTGAGGGTTCTATATCTGCCATACTCTACCTACTTATCTTCTGGGTATTCCAGGTGGAAATACTGGGCCTCCACTCCAGATTTTAGGGTCACAGTAAAAGCTAAGGTTGTTGTTTCATTCCATCCAATCCCAATCCCAATTCTATAGTAGTCCCTTCCTAAGATTATTCCTAAAGGCAAGTGTTATAAAAGCATATTCTGGCTGGCCCTGTCTGGGCATATCTCCTTCCTAGCAGTCAGTCTTAAGCCTGTCCATCCCATCATCCAACGAGACTCTTTGATGACCCTACTCGAAAACTATCTGGCAGTTAAACACTATCTACTAAAGGGAAGCTAAATATTTCTCAGCTAATTGACCCCATCCATCCAGCGGTAGCCTCCATGTTATCAAGCTCCATGTTATCAAGCAATAGTCAAAGCATGGGGAGGTTGTTTTTTTATCGAACTCACATTTTTAATATTCAAATCGATGTGCGCAAGCATTTCATTTTCTTCCTTCCATCCATCAAATCAGGCAGGTGAGGAGTAGAGCCTTTGTTCTTAGTAAGCCATTTTAGTGTGCTCTCTCCCCTCCCTTTCTATGAGGTGGCTTCATCTTCTTCGACTGTGAGGGCTGTGGGCTCCTCAGTTCTACGCTCGTACTCGTCTTCGGCTGCTTCATCAAGGGCTGCTTATTCGGCCTCGGCAGGGCGAGGGGGTGGCATGCATGATTAGATTCGGCGGCTTCGCCAGCAGAGAGAGCAGGAGTAGGAACAAAGCAAAGCTCCATAGCTGGTTGTTAACCTAATAGCATGATGGGCATAGGTAGTATATAGGTTCCAGATCGAGAGTTATTAAAGCACCACTACCAGTAGTAGTATAAGAGGAAGCATCAACGGAGAAAGCAATGAAGAATGCATTAGTTACCTAAAAGCACAAATTTCATAAACAAAAGTAGCTTGAATTAAAAGACAATCAAATCACAGTTTTTTCCAACTATAGAAGGAATGGGTCTACCAGTGAGCATACAGGGTTATGAGTGGAGGCTCCTACCTAGACTTCCCGGGCATCGAAGTGGATAATGAAATGTAGAGTCCCAACATCACATGCCGATACCAGCAATACAGGTATGGGGGAAACTCGATTCTACGAGGGCACTTTTTCCATCCAAATGCATTCGACTATTGCCCGATCTCTAGATGCTTAGAGAAGCGCTTGTCTCTGATAGGAAGATCAGTATTAGGTGGGTGAAAATGAGGATGCTTTTCCATTATTGGTGCATTACCGAAGAAGGAGAAGGGTTCGACGTAAGCGGGTAATAACTCTTAGGGGGAAGATATCGGCTGCTCTATGATTATCGATTTACAACAAGTTATTATTAAGTGCACAACAAAAAATCAAATATCTACTTATACCTTCTATCATATTGAGATCGAAACCCATCACTGTAAGTCAAGGTAGCATAGCCTCTTATTTCATTTCTCACGAGAAGCTGCCATTTCAATATCGAGTTTACCAAATTGATCCAGAGCCTATAGCCCGTAGGCTAGTGTACCTCACAGCATCAGATCCTATTGAAGAATCATTTTTCAGGATAAACGCATCAGTGGCCATGGATCGAGAAGCAGTGAATACGCCGGGTAGAATCCAAGAATTCTTCCTGTTTAGAAACCCCACTGTTACGAATCAATAGCTAGTTGTAGATCCAATTGATCGAGTAGTTGACCAAGTCAAAGCAGTAGGGTCCGCAGTTGATCTACTTGAAGCGCTAGTAGTAGCAGATCTAGTTTACCTAATTAAGGGGTTTAGTAATAAACTATGAAGCTACCGAGTGGGGCAATGGCTTTATCACTTCATCTTTATCTGGATCTATAAACACTTGATATCCAACGGGATATGGCTCCAGAGCAGGATTTGTATGGGATAGTGGCTCTGAAACTTCTAGATAACTAGGCAGATATTTAGTAGTAGGCACATCAGGATGTGAAAAAGCATATTCACTCTCAGCCCTAGCGAGCGTAGGCGCAATCTTCCTATCCCCACTCGCAAGCGCTGAAGCAAGAGCAAATTCACTCTCCCTACGATATGTCACAAGACGAGCAGCCTTACTCCTATGATTACCCTGCCCCAAAACGATCCATAGTACGCCTGTCTAGAACACAAGCCAGATCAGGAGCATGCATAGCATGAATAATAATTGAGAGGATCGACCTAAACCGGATCAATGAAAACATGGATACATCTAAGAAAATACCAAAGGCCAATCGGAGCATAAGTCATAAATGACAAGAAGAATCATGGTAGGGAACCATATAACCACTGAAGTCGTATCAAGAGAAGTCGGTAGAGAGGGGATACATACCCCACATATTTCATTGGCCGAGAAGCAGTAACTTTTTATTCAGTTGACCCATCCATCGAAGTTGATCTATCAGCATAAGCAAAGGTATCATAGGCGGGAAAAGAACACCTTAAAGTCCCCACTTTATTTCATCATAATGAAATCAAGGTATAACCTGGCCAGCCCTGGACAATTAGAGATTGCCTCCTTTTCTCGTGAGATCCATGAAAAAGTGATAGTTAGAAATTTCTATTAATAAAGTGGGGTGATTTGATCAATGCCAAAACTCAAGGTCTAAGCCCTGCTGCCTCCCAACTACCCGCCTGATGTTTATAGTCAAAGGAATAGCATAGAGAGTAGGGATAACATAATAAGTGTTATTACTCTGTATCTCTGTCAAGTTGAAATATGATATCTCTTGCAGGCCCACCTCCCACTCATGCTTCCCTCACCTAGTTGTCCCTCTCCCATAAATGATATCCTCACTTCTAGCTGTCCTTCCCACTGATGCTATCCTCTACTGCTTTTTTCTCTTCCGCTACTGGTGCTTCCACCTTTGGTTCTATACCCGTAAGGGACCCCGTGTACTATGGCCTTGGAATGGGAGGAGATACTTAGTGAATGGTTTTATATCACCCTAAAGCATTGCGGGTTATGAATCAATAACAGGAAGTGGATCCACTCATCCAACAAGATAAATTGCTTCTGAAACTCTTGTTTTTTGAATTGGAAGGGGTGCTACTAGATATGGAACTATCTATGGATTTGGACGGGATGGTGGCTCAGCCCCTGTAGCTTCCCCTTGTATCTTAACTTGGATCCGTGACCGGTACATTAACTGGTTATGGGAAAACTGAAACGGGAAAATGTTCAACAAGCTCAATTGGTGTTGTTTCCACCTATGTTGCCACTCTTACTACCTAAGGATCTACATACGAGCGATCTTATCATCTCCTAGGACGGAAACACCACCTGGCCTACCTTCCTTTAGGTATTGTCTGAACCCCTTTTTCTCTCTATCGATCAGGAGCTTTTCATGATATTGAGCTATTCAGGTCGCGCGTGTTATCGCTTGCTATCGCTAACTTCCTTCCTGCCCGAAGCGAGCATGATGTTTAGCTACTAAACGACATGTCAAGTTGATCTGCTTGTTGATTGCTAGTTACAGTGGATCAGTTGGGTTTAAGCACTTGCTATTACATACGTAATATTACAGAGATCGCTCTTCCTTCCGATGATGATAAAATCATAAGACGGACATAACAAAGTAGTTATAACTACTTCGCGTTCGTTAGGTCAGCCTACACCTTGTCGCTTGTGCTTTCCGGGATGAGAATTGCACTTGCTTCTAGATTGATTTAGTGAGATTTTATTGCCATTAATATGTAGAACGAAAGCTTTCTACTCATTCAAGGCTACTTGCCCCTTCCACTGGTCATCTTGCTCCGCCATCCAGCCTTCCTTTACCCCTACCTACATATCATAAAGTTAATCTGACACTTTCCAATCACTTCTATTAAGCCCCTACAACTAGCCACTCTTTATTATATATAGAATTCTATTTCCAATTAAACCAATCACTTTCTTTCATAGTACTTAATTTTATTCTGATGCCTACCTGAATGACTTATTTGGAAAGAAGGCAAAGGGGATCCCGCAGTGTTGAGGAAAAAATACTGAGAGGGGGGGGGTGAATCAGTATTTAGAGATGACTGATAATTTTTTGGTTTTCCTTTCCCTTAATACCATATGTTACATTACTTGTATGTCCAGAGATCTTATCACATCTTTACTTAAATCATTGCATCATTTATTCATCAGATAAGCATGAATATAAATAACAGTACAAACCATCAAACATAGAAACACATAAGAACACTAGGATTTAAGGTGGAAACCCAATTCGGGAGAAAACCACCGCTGCTGAAGTTTCTGTATTCAATATTTTATTATAAAGAAAACATATTTCAATTTCTGTGCTAGAGCAGACTTATACCAGCACGCAGGCACCCACGTGCAGAAGGCTACAACCTTCTCTCATTTACCAGCCTCTCCTGGAAGGGAGCTACAACCCCCCCTGATCAAAACATCATCTTCTATATACAGAAGGCTTCAACCCTCTGACCCAACGCAACCCTTTATTCAATTAAAAAACATATTTTTCCCAATTCTACATAACAGAACAGCAAGACCACTGTAATCTAGACTTCAGAGAAATTGTGCATTCAACATTCCGTGTATCCTTCTGTGTTTATTAACCTTCAGAAACTCCAACTGTCATATGCACCGGATCCATATGTGTTCTTCAGTAGACATTCGCTAGCTTTTCATAGTTTCTTCTATTGAATACTTTCACGACTCATCACTTTTTAGATCAATGTCTTGAAGGGTGCATCATGGACTCAGAATCATCAATTAAGCGCATTGTCTGTCCATACGGATATTCCTTAGAGGAATTCCTTCTTCACCAATGCTCGCTACTCCCCCACCAATCGAATAATGATCTTTGTCCTTTATATAGATCTCGCCTTCTCAATACCATGAGTCTAAAACCACTCAACTGCTAATGGTATTCGTTTAGTTTATCCCCGGGACTCTTCGATTTCTTTTTAATTTTTTTTATTCAAACGAGGAGATTCAAATTATCTATGTGTGCCCAGCCTTTAACCCAAAGTTTAACCCTTTGGATTTTATAAACAATATCCAACGCTTTTCCATACGCAAGTGTCTTGTTGATGTGGTGAGTTCCGCAAGCGGAACAACCATACATCTCAATCGTTTTTGTATTAATAATCGTGCCAATCCAATTTGAAAACCCTAACCTCCGTTCTTCCATGCACAAATCATCCCATTCAGGCCCTTCAATAATATTCAATCTTTTATCTCCGCCATATAATATTATAACTATAACCCCAATGGTTATTTTAAAACTTTACACTATCCCCGTAACATTTCTTTTATTCAAATTTCATTCTTTGACCCTGGGCCCACATCGCAGATGGCCATTTACGATGGTGCGATCAAAAAGTGCGCAAAGTTAAAATTTGCGATTTGCGATGGGATCTCATTGCGAATTGGCGATCAACCATATGGCGGAACACTTTGTAATTGCGATATTGCGATATTGCGATGTTGCGATATTGCGATGGCGCGATGATCGCACATCGCAAATAATCCATATCAAAAAGACACTTGAAGCTTCAAAACTGTGCTTTGCGATTTGCGCTCAAGTGGTAGGGACCACTTATCCTGCCACATTCAAATATTTAAATTCTTTCCGCTGTTTAAACATACTTTCATAAATTTTCTTCATACTTGGTTGTTGAGGGCTTAAGTTCCCGAAATGACTGTCTTGAATAACTCTGCTCCTTCGTAAATTAGATTTACGGGAATAACTTCATTCCACTGTAAAGACGGCTCTGCCCAACACCATAATCAACTCTCCTCTACAATTTGTGGCTGTGGCCCATGACAATTAATTCATCCTTACATTTCTCCCTTCCTTCTTGAATGCGTGCTGTTGTTCACCAAAATTTTGCTGCGCCTTTGTACTCTTCCCATTCTGTCTTTGCTCCTTCTATTCGTCCTCTGTTATTTTCTGCTGATTGTTTTTTTCTGCAACTTTGCTGTTCTTCTTCGTTGCCCATGCCTTTTCCATTTTCTTTGCCATATCCTTTTCCATCAATGACAATATTCCAACAATCTCCCCCTTTGGCATTGATGGCAATATTCTTCCTTTGATGACCTGATAGACACCCTTTGTTGCGTTACCTCCCCCTTTGACATCAATGGCAAAGAGTTTGAGCAAGAACCATTGAAACGACAGTCCCATGCTCCCCCTGAGATCATGCTACATTTTCAAACATAATATGACCAAAAATTCATCCTTTTCACATGACCAATGCTCCCCTTGATCCAGTGCATTCAGACAGCACCTCACAACCAATTGAGTCTTCTGTAATTAATTAGACCCAATCCTCTGCATGGCAGAGACTACTCCCAGTTTCTGTCTGAGATATTCGAATGCTTCTATGGGTAGAGGTTTGGTAAATATATCAACAACTTGTTCTTTGGAGGAAACATATTCTAATTTCACCTTTTGCTCAAGCACTTGTTCTCGTAAGAAGTGATATTTGATGGGAATGTGCTTGGTCTTGGAATGCATAACAGGATTCTTTGAGATACTGATGGCACTTGTATTATCACACATAATGGAGATAGGAGGTGAATATTTGATTTGAAAATCTTGTAGGGTTTGAATCATCCAAAGAAGTTGAGTGCAACATGATGCTGCAACCACATATTCCGCTTCTGCTGTAGATAAGGAAATGGAGCTTTGCTTCTTGCTGAACCAAGATACTAACTGGGGCCCCATGAAGAATGCACCACCACTAGTGCTTTTTAGATCATCAACACTTCCAGCCCAATCTGCATCAGTGTATGCATGAAGAGTAAGATCAGCATTCTTTGGATACCATAGTCCAAAGTCTTGAGTTCCCTGTAGATATTTGAATATTCTTTTCACAGCCTGAAGATGAGACTCTTTTGGATTGGCTTGAAATCTTCCAACAATCCCGACTACATGCATGATGTCTGGTCTTGTCCCAGTGAGATAAAGTAAACTTCCTATCATAGATCTGTATTCTGGTTGATTTACAATGGGGGAATCATCATTAGAACTGAGATTGCATCCGGTTATCATTGGTGTACTTACAGGTTTGCAATCTTCCATGCCATACTTCTTCAGGATTTGTTTGAGATACTTTGCTTGTGATAAGAATATACCATCTGCTGCTTGTTGCACTTGTAGGGCAAGAAAAAATGTTAGTTCCCCGAGTAAAGACATTTCAAATTCTTGCTGCATATCAGAAGCAAATTTCTGACTCATAGACTCTTTATTACTTCCAAAAATGATATCATCGACATATACAACCACAATCAACAGTTTATCATTTTCAGTTTTTGTGTACAAGTTGCTATCAGCAGACCCCTTTGAAAATCCTTGTTGATGAAGATAATTGTCAAGATGATAGTACCATGCCCTTGGAGCTTGTTTGAGACCATATAGAGCCTTTTTAAGTCTACAAACATGTTTTTCATCATTTCCCAAAATGAATCCTTCTGGTTGTTCTATATAAACTTCTTCTTCTAGATCACCATTGAGAAAAGCAGATTTAACATCCATTTGATAAAATTTGATTTGTTGGAAGCTTGAAAACGTGAGAAACATTCTTGTGGCTTCAATTCTGGCTACAGGAGCAAAGGTTTCTTCAAAGTCTATACCTTCTTGTTGAGCATACCCTTTGCACACAAGTCTAGCTTTGTTTCTTATAACATCCCCATTCTCATTTAACTTGTTTTTGAATATCCATTTAGTTCCAATGACATTTTTGTCATGAGGCCTTGGTACTAACTCCCAAGTGTGATTCTTTTCAATTTGATCAAGCTCTTCATTCATGGCTTGAATCCAACATTCATCTTTGCTAGATTGACTGGCACTGTGCGGTTCAACCGTGGACAGAAATTCCAGGTTGCTAGAAGATCCCACAAGAGTCCTTCTTGTCTGTACACCTGATTCCTTTTCTCCCAAAATTCGAGATTCTGGATAATTCTTTTGAACATATCTAGATGGAGCCTTTTCAGACAGCTCTTCTTCAGGTTCTTCACTGGGTGTACTGTTTGTATCATTAATGTTTGATGTAGGAGGATATGTGTCCTCATCATCTTCATCTGTTGTTTGTTTTTCTTCTTTTGGGGCTGCAGTAGACTCATCAATAACAACATCAATACATTCAATAATCTTTCGAAGTCTTTTATTGTAACATTTATATGCCTTACTCCTAGAGGAGTAACCAAGAAATATTCCCTCATCAACTCTGGGTTCAAACTTGCCAAGTTTTTCATCATTATTTTTGATAAAGCATTTGCTCCCAAAAATTCTAAAATTCTTTATAGTGGGAGAATTACCATACCAGAGTTCATATGGAGTTTTATCACTATTTACACGAACATGTGCTTTGTTGAGAATGTTTGTTGTTGTATGTGCTGCTTCTCCCCAAAACGTGTCAGGTGTTCTGGAATCATCAAGCATAGCTCTAGCCATTTGTTGAATTGTTCTGTTCATTCTTTCTGCAACACCATTCTGTTGTGGAGTGCCAGCTACAGAGAACTATCTTTTTATGCCATTTTGTTCACAGAATTCAAGAAATTCTTTGGGTGTATATTCTCCTCCTCGATTAGATCTAAGACACTTGATTTTTAATTCTAATTCATTCTCAACTAGTTCTTTGAAGATCTGAAATTTCTCAAATGCTTCATCTTTGTGTTTAAGCAGTCCAATCCAACACATTCTAGAGAAATCATCAATGAATAAGATATAGTATTCTTCACCACGGGGTGACTTTTTCCTCATAGGTCCACATATGTCGGTATGAATGAGTTCAAGAGGCTTACTTGATGATCCTTCCTTGGCATTAAATTGTACCCTGGTTTGCTTACCGAATTGGCAAGATTTACATATGATATTTTCAGGTAGAATAATATTGGGAAGATCACGAACAGCTTTAAGTCTGCTTGATTTGTAGATTTGAGAGAAGCTCAGATGCCCCAATCTTCTATGCCATAGCCAATTTTCTGAATATTTACTCAAATAACATTGTTCTTTGGGGTTCTTTAATATATACAGGTTGTTTGGAGTTCTTTTTCCTTTTATAATTGCTTTACCTGTATCAAGATCATGTACCACACATTCTTTTGAACTAAAGACAACTTTAGTTCCTTGATCACACATTTGACTTACACTTAACAAGTTATGTTTTAATCCATCCACATACATGACTTCATTAGCTTTCACCTTATCCTTTAGGAAAACAAACCCTTTTCCTTTAATGACCGCAGGAGTATCATTTCCAAAAGTAACATTCTTCTCCTTTTCTAGAGCATTGTATGCAAGAAGTTTGTCTTTATCACCTTTCATATGTCTTGAGCATCCACTATCAATGTACCATTGGTTTTCTTCATCTTCTGCAAATAACGCTATGCCACAATTTTCAACCTGTACTTCCTTCTTTTTCCATACTTTGGAGCTTGAAGAAACTTGTTCTTTTGGCTGAACTTTTCTCCTGCATTCAGATTCTTTATGGCCAAAGTTATTGCAGTAAGTGCATTCAACTTCATTTTGAAGAGGAGAAAATTTGTTATAAGTATTCTTCTTTGCTTCAATATCAATCGTTTTCTTTCTTGCTTCTCTTGTCATAATATTTTTATATGCTACACATTGAACAACTTTATGACCAAAATTGTGACATGAGAAACATTGTCCATTGAAGAAAAAATTTATGCGATCATCAGATCTTCTATATGAATTTATCTGTTGATTGGTGTTTCTTTGAAAGACATTCCTGTTAGTGTTCCTTGAATTGAAATGATCATGCTTTACCTGTAAGGATTCTTTATTCCCTTGCTGAGTGACAGCATGTTGTAAACCAGATGTAACTGCTTTTAGATAATTTGGTGCTGAAGCCTGAGAAGATTCTCCGATATATCCAAGACCTGTCTTTATAAGAGGAGAACGTTGTACCTTGATAATCTCGTCTAAGGTTCACACCCTTTAGCAAATCTAAGATTCAGAGTTTTTACTTTCTCAAGTTCTTTTCTTAGATTCACAACTTCACATTCTAAATTCTCATTGTGTTTCTCTTTATCTTCAAGATGTTTTTTGAGACTTTCTATGATTATTTTACTCTCTTCTAGGCAAATTTTGAGTTTATTGTTTTCATCAAGAAAATCACTGTCTTCTAGAGCATCCACAAAAGTATCATTTTCTTCTTTAGATTATTTTTCAAATGCCATGAGGAGTCTAAGTTCTTGTTCACATTCTTCCTCACTATCTGATAGCCCATCACTGTCTTCATGAGTATAGTAGCTCTTTCTAGTGCTAAACTGATTCTTATACCTTTTTGCTGATTCCTTCCCCTTTCTATGTGTTTCTTTATAAGGACACTTAGCAGCATAATGACCAACTCTTCCACAATCAAAACATTTGAAAGGAAGCTTACCTCTAAACCATCTTGTGCCAAGTTGAAGTTTCTTTACGAAGTTTATCTCATCTTCTTCTGAGATATATCCTGATCCTTTTGTCATTTGTACTTCCTTCCCTTTTGTAGAAGTTCTAAAGACTTCTTCTTTGACTTCAGATGGTCCTCCTCTTCTCATTTCATATGCAGTTAGTATGCCATGAAGTTGTACCACAGTAAGATTTTGAAGATCCCGCTTTTCTTCAAGAGCTGAAACTTTTGACTCAAATTTTGCTGTTAGAGATCTTAAGATTTTCTCAACCAAAGTAGATTCGGTTATTGTTTCTCCCAGATTTCTCATGCAATTTACAATATCATTAAGACGTAGAAATAAATTTGCAATGCTTTCTTCATTAAGCATTTTTAGATTCTCATATTGAATTCTAAGAGTTTGAAGTTTAGCACTTTTTACCTTTTCATCACCTTCATAGCTTAGAATGATTTTGTCCCATATTTCCTTTGCTGTGTTCAGCTGCATGACTTTGAAAAATTCTACTTCAGTTAGACTTCCCAATAGAGCATTGACTGCCTTTGCATTTGTTTCATAATTCTTTCTTTCCATCGGATCTGTTGGCACCATGGCTGGATATCGATATCCTCCTTCAACAATAGCCCATACATCTGCTTCCAGAGACTGAAGATAGGACCTCATCCTTGTTTTCCAAAAGATTAAGTTGTTTCTGTTGAAGAGTGGAGGCCTGATAGAAGTTGTTCCATCTTGATTGCTCATCTTGATTGATCTTCCTTCTAGTGGCTAAGCTTTTCAGAAGGACCTCCTCTGATACCAATTGTTGAGGAAAAAATACTGAGAGGGGGGGATGAATCAGTATTTAGAGCTGACTGATAATTTTTTGGTTTTCCTTTCTCTTAATACCATATGTTACATTACTTGTATGTCCAAAGATCTTATCACATCTTTAATTAAATCATTGCATAATTTATTCATCAGATAAGCATGAATAGAAATAACAGTACAAACCATCAAACATAGAAACACATAAGAACACCAGGATTTAAGGTGGAAACCCAATTCGAGAGAAAATCACCGCTGCTGAAGTTTCTGTCTTCAATATTTTATTATAAATAAAACATATTTCATTTCTGTGCTGGCGCAGACTTATACCAGCACGCAGGCACCCACCTGCAGAAGGCTACAACCTTCTCTCATTTACCAGCCTCTCCTAGAAGGGAGCTACAACCCCCCCTGATCAAAACATCAGCTTCTATATATAGAAGGCTTCAACCCTCTGACCCAAAACAACCCTTTATTCAATTAAAAAACATATTTTTCCCAATTCTACATAACAGAACAGCAAGACCACTGTAATCCAGACTTCAGAGAATTTGTGCATTCAACATTCTGTGTATCCTTCTATGTGTATTAACCTTCAGAAACTCCAACTGTCATATGCACCAGATCCATATGTGTTCTTGAGTAGACATCCGCTAGCTTTTCATCGTTTCTTCTGTTGAATACTTTCATGACTCATCACTTTTTAGATCAATGTCTCGAAGGGTGCATCATGGACTCAGAATCATCAATTAAGCGCGTTGTCTGTCCATACGGATATTCCTTAGAGGAATTCCTTCTTCACCAATTCTCGCTACTCCCCCACCAATAGAATAATGATATTTGTCCTTTATATAGATCTCGCCTTTCTCAATACCATGAGTCTAAAACCACTCAACCGCTAATGGTATTCCTTTAGTTTATCCCTGGGGCTCTTCGATTTCTTTTTAATTTATTTTATTCAAACGAGGAGATTCAAAATATCTATGTGCGCCTAGCCTTTAACCCAAATTTTAACCCTTCGGATTTTATAAACAATATCCAACGCTTTTCCATACGCAAGTGTCTTGTTGATGTGGTGAGTTCCGCAAGTGGAACAACCATACATCTCAATCGTTTTTGTATTAATAATCATGCCAATCCAATTTGAAAAACCTAACCTCCATTCTTCCATGCACGAATCATCCCATTCGGGCCCTTCAATAATATTCAATCTTTTGTCTCTGCCATATAATATTATAAATATAACCCCAATGGTTTTTTTAAAACTTTACACTGTCCCCGTAACATTTCTTTTATTCAACTTTCATTCTTTGACCCCAGGCCCACGTCGCAGATGGCCATTTGCGATGGCGCGATCAAAAAGTGCACAAAGTTAACATTTGCGATTTGCGATGGGATTGCATCGCAAATTGGCGATCAACCATATGGCGAAACACTTTTTAATTTCGATATTGCGATCGTGCGATATTGCGATATTGCGATGTTACGATATTGTGATGGCGCGATGATCGCACATCGCAATAATCCATATCAACAAGACACTTGAAGCTTCAAAACTGCGCTTTATGATTTGCGCTCAAGTGGTAGGGACCACTTGTCCTGCCACATTCAAATATTTAAAGTCTTTCCGCTATTTAAACATACTTTCATAAATTTTCTTCATACTTGGTTGTTGAGGGCTTAAGTTCCCGAAATGATTGTCTTGAATAACTTTGCTCCTCCGTAAATTAGATTTATGGGAATAACTTCGTTCCACTGTAAAGACGGCTCTGCCCAACACCATAATCAACTCTCCTTTGTAATTTGTGGCTGCGGCCCATGACAATTAATTCATCCTTACATTTCTCCCTTCCTTATTGAATGCGTGTTGCTGTTCACCAAAATTCTGCTGCGCCTTTGTACTCTTCCCACTCTGTCTCTGCTCCTTCTGTTCGTCCTCTGTTCTTTTCTGTTGATCGTTGTTTTCTGCAACTTTGCTGTTCTTCTTCGTTGCCCATGCCTTTTCCATTTTCTTTTCCATATCCTTTTCCATCAATGATAATATTCCAACACGCAGTTCCCCACCCCGAAGGTGGGATAGGCTAGCGAGAGTACTTCTATTCTTCTTACTTTTATTGGGCATGCCTTTTTTTCATTACTTATTGGAATTCTTAAAGGTCCGAAGCTCTTGCGCTTCTAAGGGCAAGGAATGTATATCGCTTGTCTATAATCAGACAAGGACCCGGAGGACCCGGTAGGGGGCTCACTATTCATATGGTGAGCCCGATGGCGGCCTTTTAGTTGAGCCCCCTACTGGGTCCTCACCATCAGAATAGTGAGTCGATGGCGACCTTGTGTCGAGAGTTCAGCAAGCTCACCCTCACCATATGAATAGTGAGCCCCTACTGGGCCTACCAGGCCTCTCCTTTTAGTCGAGCCCCCTACCGGGTCCTAACAGGTCCTCCGGGTCCTTGTTGCATATAATGAGGCCGGTGAGCGCTACCTTCACATCATAGGTCGATGATACTGCCTGCACATATTAAGCTGGTGAACACTATATAACCGCTATATAATTAATGGTGCGTTCTTTCCTTATTTCCTAAATTGTTGTATTGCCTTAAATAATGATATTGAAGTCTTTCCTCCTCACCAGCTGTTGGACTTCCTGACAGTTATTGGATTTATATGATTGGCTTTAGAGAACCATCTTCCTTCGTGCATCAGCATCATCCAGTTAGCGTAAAGGTAAGGGTCATTGTTTAGTAGCAGATAAAGTAAAATGACTCCTTCTTTGATCGTCTTCAACTGCCTTGCTTTCTTTCTCTCTGACTAACTAAAATTATAGGCGAGAGTTAAGCAATGATAATAACGTGAGCCTTGTGTGGTAGCGTAAGGGGTGGAAACCCTCTATCAGTGTAAGGGGTGGGGAACTGTACTGCACCGAGAGAGATGATAGGTGGAAGTATTACTGTTATTCACCTTTATTTCTTTCATTTACTGAACTGCTATTTTACTGAGCCAAAGGTAGTGGCCGATCAATGGTGTCGATCAATGGTAGTCTAAGGGGGGATAACCGTAAGGGATCGAGTGAGAGGCAATAGGTAGAGCATCGTTTATAATGAGATAATTCATGTTCTTTCCTCTCTTTGCGATATTATTTCACTTGTTTAAACATACCGTATATATGAGAAGCTACGACTGATCACTTGCACTGCTTCTTCTCAACACGTTAAATGAGTTTCACCGAAAATAGAATCACAATCAGAAAACATAATTACTTACATATATAACTTGTTATAAGGAATTGATTGGGATAGATTCTGTGTAATCTGTTATATACGTAATATTGCTTTATGCTTTCAAGTGAACAAAATATGGCTTTTCAGAAACAAAGGAATACATGCATTACATCGTTACAAATGAATAGTCACCTGCCGCTACCTATCAATACATCCCTTAAAGTCTCACCTACACCACATGGCTTAATGGCTTACCTTCAAATAGCGATCATATAGAAACAATGCTAGTGATTTTGTGCTAGTGATTTTTGTTTCACCTAGCCCCTTTGATCAACTCAATCAAATAGAAGGAAAGCAGTTCAGTCAAGGAAGGTTAGAAAGGTAAATAGTGGTTATCCTTCCACCTATCATTTCCTATCATATCTACCGGTACAGTACGGTTATCACCTCTTACGCTACCACACGGCTCGCTCACCTA
This sequence comes from Pinus albicaulis, assembly GCA_034641835.2. Lineage (NCBI taxonomy): Eukaryota > Viridiplantae > Streptophyta > Pinopsida > Pinales > Pinaceae > Pinus > Pinus albicaulis. Next base: position 703,612,835 of record CM076581.1, read on the forward strand.
CAAATAGTGATGCTCGTCACCACCCATTCTATACTTTTTATCTGCTTGATCAGTAGTCAAAGAGATAATAACAAAAATGTCCCTTACGACAGCTATCACAACGACTCACCTACGAATTGTGATTACTAGCGCTTCACCTCAACGATCAATTTCTATCAGTTAGTCAAAGAGATATATAGTTAGTCAAAAAGATAGAAGGGTAGCACAAGTCAGTAAAAGATATACAATCAAGGATTTTTGACCCTACCTGCTACACCTATTACTAAACAATGGCTCTTACCAAATGATACTGACTCACTAAAATTGACTCACTAAATAATACGGATGCGAGAAGGAAGATGGTTTTCACCAAAGGATACTGACTCACTAGATCTCACTAGATGATACAGATCTAACTACTAAATAATACTGGTGCAAGAAAGAATATAGTTCTAACCGATCATGGATCCAAATCTTAAGAAGGAAAAGCTACTAATTACCCACCATCCATGTGAAATAAAGCGTTACCAACCTAATATGTGTATAGACAGCGTTAACCGGTAATATGTGGTAATATGTGCAGAAAACACTTACCAGCCTGATATGTGCAACAAGGAAATGAGATACGGAAACAAGGCTACAAACAAATACAATAACAAATATAGTAAGGCAGAAATCATCAAATATGTATATGTAACTGAATATAGATATCCAAATATAATATGAGAAGGCTATAATCCAAATAGAAATACAAATATCACACAACAGTAGGGGAGGGGGAAGCAACCGAATAATATGGATAAAAGCAGTAGGGATGTGGGCACAAACAAGTAGGGTATAATAAAATAGAGTCTAACTACGTTAGAGTAAAATTATGGTAGCAAAATACCTACACAATATTTGTATCTCTGCATCACTGCAAGGTCCTAAAGCATGCCCTTGCACTATGTCGTCCTATACACCTCGTGATTTTGGTTATTCCCTATGTGTCAAGAAGCCTACCCAATGAACCAGGCCCTTAATTCCCCTTGTTCACGTCTCCCTTATTCCCCTTCTCACCTTAGCTTTCCCCCTATGAGTTCTGTGCCTCCATTCCTCCCCCTTTTGTCGGGTGACTGGACGAGCATTACCCTGCACTTACTTAAAAAGAGACAGGTAGGTGCACCAAAACGGAGGTAGGCGCACAACAATATCCTTACCTGTTTATCCCTCCTAGGTCGGGTGACTGGACGAGCATGAGCTCGCACCACTTACTTACAAATAAAAAGGTTGGCACACAATTGGGTCCTAATCTTATGGCCTAGAAAAAAGGATAAGATTTTCACACTGCGTTCTTACATCACTTATGTGACTACTCATGCTTAAATGAATACTACTGAACAAGAGGATCTTAGGCCAAAATACAAAACCTTCTAATTTTCCCTTTTAAGCAAGTTATATCGCCTTCGTTTACACTATACTTTGACTCATATTGCTTATCAATATAGAAGTAAATCAATATATAAGTAATATATAATATAGATTTGAAGTCCCCATCTCTAGGGTTTACCTTACCTAATTCTACCTTAACTGAGGTCTGCCCTAGGGTCCTAAATCTACCTCATCACCAGATCCTGCCTTATCAGAGCCTGCCTTAGGGTTATGTTGCCTTACCTGAGTGAGTCCGCTTAGGAGGTCTTTACTTACCAGTCCAGCTTATAGCTATAGGTTGGGATTGAAATGATCAATTATAGTCCTTCTCCTTATAGTCTAGATTTTTATATATTGAAATTGATATGATCCCGAGGCAATTCAATAAAATAAGTAAGCCATAGGTAGGTCTCCTCCCCTCGACTATGAAGCATGTTGATGAAATTACATGTCTTCCTTTCAAATCCAATGAGGCTTAGTTACTGAGGATTGGTGAAAATCAAACAGGCCCTTACGCATTAAAGTATTCACCTCGAATGTGACTTAAACCAACAAGAAAATATATATGTTATTGCAGTCCCCACTTGAGCCCTACCTAACCTAATGACCCAACTTGTCATGGCAATAGGAAATAAAGAGCACTGGCTTTTATAAGGGAAGGATGCTCACAAGCGGTTATACGTAATAAAGACCAACGGAATGGGTGCGAAGAAACTAAAGTGAAGGTTGAACAAAGGAACTTAGGTGAATGTTGAAAACCATATAAATCACCCTTGTAGTGCATTCTATTACCACTTCCATTCCACCCCTGACGAGGGGCCCTGTCCTTTGACTCATCCATCATACAATCTCATACTGACTCATCCATCATACAATCTCATACACTCTATGACTCACGCTCTTACTCTTCCTCAATAAAGAAAAGAGTGATATAAACCATCCTCCCATACTACCATAGATTTTCCCATTAACCTGTTCTATTCTTGCGCCTTCCCACTGCAATAGTAAACGGGTAGGTGGGACCAAGTTCAAGATCAAAGTGATAGAGAGGTCAAGTGCTTGCTATCAGGACTAACCTTCTTCTATTTAGTTAGTTAATCTCTGGTCAAATTACCTTGACTTTCCCTATATAGGGGGGCATTTATCCTCTATTCAAGTAATTCATCCAGTTCTTTATAAGGAAGAGTTGGATTTAAGAATAAAGTAACAAATAAAGTCATAAGAATTAGGTTGAAGAAGCAAATATAACCAATATTTCAAAACGTGCTCAATGGCTCTTATAAAGCATTCTATCACCATTTCTAATCCACCCTCGACATTAGTGGAAGCGTTGGCCCTGTGCCTATGACTCACACTTTTAATTTTCAACAAGAAAAGAAAAGAGTTACGATAACCATTCTCCCTTGCTACCATTAAGTACCGCATTAAGTACCAATTGAGCCTGACCCAATAAAGGTTGGTTGCTGAGCCTGCTGATCCAATTAAATTTGTTGGTTAATTTATCACCATAAAATTCAGCGGGAAAGCCGTCAAGCCCTTAAAGCAATCCATGTCCTGATGGTAATTTGCGTGCATTTTATAGACACCTTAACCCTTCAAGTTGTTGAAGCTATGTAGGTAGCACACGATACTATAAATACTAATATATATTGAATGAAATCTCAAGATGAAGAGGAATAGTCTAGTACTCATTCAGAGCTAGTAGAGGGAGGTAATAAAGGTAGGTTAGGGAGATAGGTAGATAGAGAGATAGATAGAGCTGGGGTATAGCTTTGTATAGCTAGATAGAAGGATAGAGCTAGATGGGGATAGAGTGAATATTAGCGGTATAAGTCTGATGGATGGTATGGGTGGTAGGGATGGGCTAGATGGTCTGTATGTTTAGATGGGATGGTTGGACACCAGAGGAATGGATGGACACACCAGAGAGAAGGAGCTGAACATGAGGTTAGGTATTGAACATGGCTTAGAGATATACACTTACTGAGATCACTACACACAATCAACACATGTTGAGCTAGAGCTACACAGACACAACAAGAGATATTATATATATGTGATTTCGATAATGAGCTTTGATTCTTTCAGCCTTTCTTATTCTAGCATATTTCTTCTATTTTCTTTGGTCTATAGTACAGGTGCCTCGGTTCTTCCACTATGCATAATATAAGATATAATAGGCATAAGACATGAGATGAAATTTAGGGAGGAATATATCCAAATATGAAAGGTACTGACCAGCCTGGTATTAGAAGGCTTGGTCTCTAGCAAGGTAGGTTGGATGCATCCCTATATGACTGAGCCTGGAATTTTATTCTAAGTCAGGTTTACACTTAGGTATGGCCTGGCTGCGCATAGTAATAGAGTTTCTATGCTTGGTTGGAAGTACGAGTGACCATTGAAAAGTCAAGGGTAAGGTGGTTTAATAGCAAATTCCATCCAATTCCAATCCCATATGCTGCTTCTAAGATAATTTCTACCTACATGGGTGACTCACTAAAATATTCCAGGTCTAGGGCTAGCTCCAGGTCTAGTTGGTGCAGGTAAAGAGAAACAAGGGGAGTGTTTCATGTCCCTGCCAACTTGAGTCTTTCTGGCATCTAATTCCATCATGCTCCTAGGTGAAGCTAGTATTAAGAGAGGGGTAAGGTTGAGCATCCCCATTCACTGCATCCATTCATGGCATGCCACCCCATCCCATAAGGAGCTTCAAATCTCTAGCAACATGGGTGACTAAAAAAATGCCTACCATGAATTTAAGGTCTAGGGCTAAAGATATACTAGTTGTGGTAGGTGAAAGAGTAAAGGCAAGGGTATGTTCTGTACATCAATGCCTTCCTGCTTGAAAGAATCCAAATGCTGGGTATCGAGGCCTGCAAAGCCTAAGTAAAGATACAGGGCTACCGTACCAGGTCTAGTTGTGGGTGTAGGTAAAGAGAAAGGGAGTGTGTAATAGCAGTCCCAATTGAGTAATATTTCGAAAGGCAAGTATGATAAACAAAGGATATCCTGGCTGGCTTTGTCAGGGCATCCCTCAATATCCCTCCTCCTAACATTGATAATTCTGGTCCCATAATCCCATCCCAATGAGGCTCTAAGATGTCCCGAATGCCATCAATCTACCCAAGCCATACCTGGCAGGCAGTTTCAAGGATCAAAGCTCAAGGTAAAAACCCTATGGACTGGACTACTAAACTACCCCTCTATTGCACCATCCATACATAATGGGGGATAGTGTATATCATTTCCCTTAAGTAATGACTTGTCGAATAGAGATTTCATATGATTCAACACATGATTCATATATATTAAGTTTATTATCTAGCAAATTCCCTTTAGATAAAGTTACACTATTGTGTGTAGGAAATATATTATTTAATACATAATCAAGCTTTGACAATTCTATTAATGAGAAAGACCTAACGATCCTCACCAATCCGTGCAAGCCTTAAATTAATGCTTTGGCACACACTAACATTTCTTAGCACCCCACATGTATTGGAACATCTTTGTACCCAGAACATCTTGTGATGACACTGACGCCTAAGCACATGGTGGCATGCGCTAGCACAACATGGAACTCTCCTAGCATGTGTTGGCATGCTGCATATAGTCCCTAGCATGCCCTGGAACACCTTGGTGAATGCATTGACATAAATTATCACTTGGCACACAATGCCACTTGGCATGTATTGGGACCTATTATTAGTGTGCCTAGCATGTCAATTTTCAAAAATATAAAGTCCTAACTTATTAACCCTCTTATTGGTTCTTCCTTTTGTTGCGTTGACACATATTGACATACCCTGGCACCCTGCACCAAATCCTTAGAACCTAGCATGTATTGGCATATTTTGGCACTATTAATTGGCACATGATATAATTAGCACACCCTGGAACTCCCAAGCACACTTTAGCAATTCTTGACATGCCTTGATATTCCCTAGCATGCCTTACCAATGCTTAGCATACCTTGTTAGTCCCTCCTTGGCATGACAACCAACACTCATTAACACTAGTATCTTGCACACGTTCCTCATATTCATTAACTTCCATGAATTTTTACCTAGTGCTCCCTTAATGTTTTTTCCTAGTAATCCTTAACACTCATCAACATGCATTATCACTCTCTAGCACACCTTAGCACTCTTCAACATTCCCTTCCACTTCATAACATGCATAACACTAGTCCCTGACACATATTGGCACTTGGCACATGTTGGCGCTTGGAAAGTCTTAGCATGTATGGAATACGTTGAGATGCCTTGGTATGATTTAGCATGGTTTAATATTAAATTTATTTGTGAAGATCAATTTTTGGAAAGTAGGTGAGAAGAAACAAAGGAATACTTGGCACTTAGAATGCACTAAGACTTTGCACTTGGCACCTATTGCCGCCTAGTGTTGGTGTGCCTAGCATGCCCCTCTTGGAAAAGGTAAATTGATGAATTATTAACCCTCTTATGTGTTCATTTCCTTGTAGTTTAACTTTTTTCTCCCTTTTGTTGTCTTGATAGTCCCTGACATGCATTGACACACCCTTGCACATCTTGGCATGCCTTATCACTTGGCACATCTTAGCATGTTTGACATGTATTCCCACTATCTGGCACATCAAGGGGGTGAAGAGAGATGTAGTCCTAAAGTAGGTCGAGTACGAGGGCTGAGTAAGGGTTGCTAAAGGGAGATCATGATCATCCTCCAAGAGCAAGATCATCATGTGAGGGTTCAGAAGAATGTTGCATACCTTAAGGGTTGGTTTGCGCTAGGAAGTAGGATGGCATATTGTTGGTTCTCTTCTGGCAGATCGAGCTTAAGAGAGGTTTCTCATGAGAATCTGGGCATGTGATTTCAATGGTGTCTTTGTGTGAAGGCCGCATAAAATTCTGAAATGTTGAAATTTGCAACAAGAAACAGTGAGATTGGAAACCAGAAAGGACAAAAAAAAATGCACCCACACTGGTGAGGAATTTTGATGCACCAGGAGTGAGGAATGTGGGGCGTCTAATTTATTTTTCCCTTAAATAAATTGGACAATAAATTGTAATTTCATCTCATAACAACTTGTGTCATTTAATTAAGTCATGATGACCGAGTTAGCTCAAGAAATTCAAGTACTTGAGGGTCTAAAATGAGGCATCTAGAGGGATTCTAATATTTTTTGGGTCCAGTTGAATTTAATGCATTAGTGGGGTGCAATTGTAATTAACTCAATTAAATGTGTTAAAATCAGTTTAACTAGTTCTAACTGAGTTATGAGCTAGTGAGAGGTCCAGTGAATTAAATTAGATTTAATTCACAATGAGTGATCAATCAGATAATTGATAATTCACTATTAATAGTTGCATGCATGTCAGTTTCGAGGAATACCCAATTGAGACAGAGGTTAAAGGGAACATAACTATTAGTTGTATTCAGATAAAATTTCCCATTGCAATTATAAATTCATTTGGATGCCATGATGGATTGCACAATCAAGGAAGACTGATTTTCCTAAATAATAAAGAGTTAATTCCCTAGGAATTTCATGAGCAAGGCAGGCTAAAGTAAGGATGAGAATTGGCTAAGTACTAGACTGAGTTTGCCTAGATCAACGGGAGACAATTAACAGAGTGTTGGAGAATATCATGAGAGATTAAGCATTAATTTATTGTTTCATGATTCATTGACTTAATACACAACAGAGATAGAGGGGTTTTGAGCAGTTTCTTTCCCCAAAGACATCATGTTGTTGTGCAATTGATAATTTTTTTCTCTTACTTATATGTGATTGTGCAATTGTGTTTTGTTTCTACAAATTGTAGGAAGGATTCAAATTACTAGATTTTTGGCTTCTGTGATCCATCAATAAATTAAGCAGAAATCTTTCGGTAAAAATCACATTATCATGAACAAAGTCGACGCGTTTCGAACCAACCAGTGTGGTTCATCATTAGGACTAGGTAGACGTTTTTTGAGGATCCCAGTTCGAAGCCTTGTCGGCTTTCATAAAAACTAGAACCAAATGTATTAATTTGTTGATGCAAGATCAGATTGAATCTCGTTGGTTAGATTTTCTACATGGTATCAGAGCAGGAATTTTTTGGGCGGCGAGTTTGTAGAGAATATTTGAATATTTTGGCATAAAATTTTCGAAAACAAATAGAATATTTGGATTACTTGAGAAAATCTACCCAAATGGGAAAAAAAATTGGTCAAATCAGAGATCGGATGAGGGAGATATCATCAATTTAAAATCAACTCTTTTTTAGAAACTTTTTGTGACTTCGGGACAATTACACTGTGCGCGAGTCAAGAACATATATGCACTTGAGGTACCAGATGCATGCAAAGCTTTGAGGAGAAAGGCAGAAGTTAGAGACTTGGTGGTTTAGAGGGAGCATAAATTATCTCTCAACATGCATCCTCATGAGAAGCAGTCTCAAAAGGTTGTGGAGTAGCTACCACAATTGGAGAAGCATAGAGGAGACCGAGTGTAAGCATCCACTCAAGAAGAGACCTCCATGAGGGGGAAATTTCGAGCTAGATGGGAAGAGGGAGCAGCCATACCTCGAGGTGTAAGGTGGGGTTATGTGAGGACATAATCCCAAGATAAGAAATATGGGCAAGGTCCATTGAGATGGCATGTCTCATGGATCGAACACATTACGAGGCCCACGGTTCACAGTACAATAGCAGTATGAAGGATCAGTTAGATTGATGTAGTCAAATGTCAACAAGATAGAAATCAGAGTGACAGATGTCAAATACTGGATCACAAATCAGAGTTAGAAATAGTTCAAAGGGCACGGATGTAGATGTCAGCAGCAGCGCAGAGAATCATGTACTAGAAAGGTGCAGTAGCTAGCAGCAGTCAGAAGACTCTGATGACAGGTGCATTATACTGAGTAAGTTGTTCGGAGGCTATTCAATTTCAGGATTTGTAGGTGCAAACAACACTAGAGAAGTGCTCTGTAGGAACATTAGATGCTTGTGGATGGGGATAGATTGGATTCCTTTCTTGTTGAGAGGGAGTGTTGAAATTTGCAATAAGAAATAGTGAAATTGGAAACAAGAAGGAAAAAAAATGCACCCACACTAGTGAGGAATTTTGATGTACGGGAGTGAGGAATGTGAGGCATATAATTTATTTTTCCCTAAATAAATTGGACAATAAATTGTAATTTTGTCCAATAACAACTTGTGTCATAACAACTTGTGTGGAGTTAACTTTGTCATGATGATTGAGTTATCTTAATAAATTCAATATAAGGTGATCGGTGGATGCCGGTGGCCCACCCACCTATTCCACTTGGGCCCTCGCCATTGTCTCTTTTAGTTTTTAGTTTCCTTAATTATAGCACAATTTACTATTTTTGTCAGTTTTTCGGGTCCTGAACTTCAGGAGCTATTTTGAGGCCCCAAACGACGCTTTTTTGGGCATGAAAGGTTTAGCGATTTCTTAGAAACCGCACTAGTAGTTGTAGTCCTCGGAGAGATCTTTCTAACAAGGTATCATGTGCGTCATACGAAGATCATATGACCAAGTTATGACCCCGGAAAGTTGGTTGCCCAACTAACCCCAACGGGGCCCATAAACTCTTGGTGTTACATCTCCTCAGGTTAGGGTTTTGGTTGTTTAAGGTTTTATCTGATTTTTAAATAATAAAAAAGACCCTTCATCCTCATTGTAACATAGTTTAGAGGAACATAACTATCAGTTGTATTTATAGAAAATTTGCAATGTGCAATTATAAAGTCATTGGGATGCCATGATGGATTGTGCAATGAAGGAAGGTTGATTTTCGTAATTAATATGGAGATAATTCCATAGGAATTGTGTGAGCAAGGCAGGTTGAGAATTGGCTAAGTATTAGATCGATTTTTCTAGATCAACAGGAGACAATTGGCAGAGTGCTTGAGAATATCAAGAGAGATTAAGCATTGTATTGTTTCATGATTCCTTGACTTAATACAAAATAGAGATAAATGTTTTTGAGCAGTTGCTTCCCCAGCTATATCTTGTGTTGTGTGATTGATAACTTGTTTCTCTTACTTATATGTGATTGTGCGATCGTGTTTTGTTTCAAAAAATTGAAGGGCTCAGTATCTTGTTTTAGTACATTAAAATATCGAGATTGAATCTAGTTGGTTAGATTTTCTCTGAAATAGAAGAGGTTGATACCATCTTGCCTTGTGGTGGCTAGTAGGGAGCTGCCAAGTTCTGTGATACAAACCAACATAAATGGAGGAGGGCTTGCACTGTAATTTAGAGCCATAACAGAAGTCAACCCAGGCATAATATTGACTGAGTTAACCCTAGTTTGAGTGTCAACATTGAGATCTGAAGTTCATGTCAAGATTTAGTCAAAGAAATGCCCAGAGTCTATGGATCCATATGAGCTAGGTCGAGTCTCTTATGGAGGCAAGAGTCATGTTTTTTCTATGTTTGGATAATATTTGTTCTACAACAATTAGAAGTACATAAGTATAATTCCCTAGTGAGGACAGTTTCCTAGCATGTTTAGTTCATAAGGTATGCCCTTAAGACTATGAAAAATTTGCATAGAAGAAGATGGGTTGTGACCCTTAGAGCGAGGTTTATTTCTGTAATAAAGACCACAGATCTAGAAGATGGTTTGCAGGTTCAGTATGTGTGGAGACAACAGACCCAAAGGAGGGTGGAACCTGAGCAGAAGATTGAGCATGAAAAAGAAATGTGCCATATGAAGAATGGATTGACATGTAGAGGAGTTGATTTTGGTGGAATTTCCATAGAGTTTTAGAAAAATATCTGAAGAAACCTATAAAAAATTAGTAAATGGACTGTTAGTGGCTAATTTGTGACCCTATTTCAGTCATCTACAGATTGTTAGAAGTATGATAAGAGGAGTAGTTCATAATTGTTCATAGATTGGACAACAAAGATCAAATTGTCGATACACAAGAACAATGATCTTGAGAGGAATCAAACCATTGTTAAGTGGAAAATTTGAAGAGCCCTAGATGAAGACAATATTGTGGGCCCTAGATTAGTAAAAGGAATTGATTGTGGTTTGGCAGATTGATGGTAGTCCAAGTACAGTTGGAGGGTTGTTAAGTTACTGTCAAAGAAGACTAGCTGTGACTCTTGTTTTGGTGAAGGAAAACAAAATTGGTAGAAGGGCAGGTGTATATTGGTAGAAGGGCAGGTGTATAAGGCCTAAGGATGTGCAGATTTTGAAGGACTAAAGTAATAGTCAAGTGGGCCAACCAACTAGCCCTAGTTCACTATATTGTAGAGGATTGATTCAGTGAGAAGAAGGGCATCCTCCATAGCCCTGGGCTTCTCATCTTGGAGCTATAGTATGGAAAAAGTGTGCATACCAAAGAGTTGTTCACAAATGGAATTTTGAACACTTGTTACCACTCAAACTAGTAGTGGACCTAAAAGGGGTTCCTAAGAGGGAAACTGCTAGGATAAGGGAAATGATGGAGGCTTAGACCATTGTCACCACAGCTAAGGCTCCTTGCTCTTCACGGACTTTCACCAATGGGTGGAGTCCCGGTAGTTTAGGAAGTCACTTGTAGAGTATAGGTCAATGAATAGGTGGGAAGTGACCCTCAAAACCATTTCCTTAAGATAAAATAAAGAGTGGGACTCGCTTTCCTTTTAAGCAAGGGAATTTATCTTCTAGGGAGAGAGGAGGGGGATTGAAGGGTTGAGGGAGAAGAAAAAGACCTATGAAGGAAGTTCTCAATCCCTAAAATCCTTTGGGAACTTGGATTCCCAAATGGTCCTTGATGAAATTCCTTTGACACCAAATGGGACCACATGGGGCCAAGTGGACCCAACCTAGGTTCAGGGATGGAATTTAGCAACCAATGATGTTCCTATCCTGGACAAGGTGATGGGAAAGGATCAGACAAGAGTTTTTACTTCAATTGGTCAACTTGATCCTACTAGGTTCTATCCTTGGGAACACCTATGCAAAACTTGATCCTAGAGCTAGGGCTTGAGGTATCCAGAGAGTCCACCATCAGAATTGGCACAAGTTCTGAGGAGAGTGAGCGCACCCAACAACGCAACTGCCTTTAGGATATAGAAGTTTTCTTCTAGCTATATTCCTGGGAAATTGTTGCCCTAGGTGACCTAATGGGGCTAGACCTAGGGAATGTGAAAATTTCTTAATCGAAGAAACCCTACTGCAGCGTCTTGATTTACTTCTCCTACTTGAATTAAGTTACAAGTTAATTTCTGAATATTCAATAAATTAGCGAAGTAAATATTAAATACAACTAGCAACCTTCACATATAGATCAAATATTGAATAACATGCTCATAGACAAAGTGACACGCGGATTTTTTGGACAACTGTCCCCGGATAAAACCCAATGTGGGAAAACCAGTGCAGCTAGCTCTGGAGGGTTTTCATTATTATGCATAATCTAAGTACAACAATCTTGGGCACCAAAACTAGTTCACCCAACAAAGAAATAAAAATGGCAGTAATACGCTGCTCTGAATCCCTCTACGTCAGCTTGATTGGCCTTTTTCGGCCTCTGCGCTGATCAATAAGGTCCTATGTCACACCTAAAGGGCTTACATTGCCCCTGTGCTGCCCTGACTAGGCACAACGTCGGCCTTTGCATGGCTCCTGCTACCTCTACGTTGCCCCTGTCGGGCTTTGGCTGGACTGAGTGGCTCCTGCTGCCCCTACTTCTCTGGCTAGCTGGAGTGCTTATGCATAAAAATAATACGTAATAAGGAATTCACTGGCCAAAGGTAATGTAACACATAATAGTTAGAAAAATTGAAGAAATGAAACGAAAATAGATCAATGTCCACAAATAACTGAAATAGCTCAATGGGACGAGAAAGTAAAATATTTGACAATAGCAATAAGTGCTTATACCATTAGCTAAGAGAAGAGAGGAGACTAGTTCATGAGGTTAAAATGATGTATAATTGTTGGCACAGGAAAACTGTAGAATTGTTAGAGTAAATATCTATAGGTACCATTAGTTGGTGATCATGGATAATCATTTCATTTCATCAAATACCTTGATGAATGGGCCTTACAAGCTATTTTCATAGACAAACCCCACAAAAGTTGTGTGATGGAAAAATATTCACACTATATTGAAGAAAAAACCTACCAAATAAGGATGATATTTCAAATGGGGCAAGAAATAATAGAGAGATAGAAATCGAAAAAGTTAAATTGCTAGGGAAACAGGAAAGCAACTAGGTAGCATGGTAGACAACACAACAAAGAAAATTATAAAAATGGAAAACCCTACAAATTAGCACCCATCCAAACTTCACCACAATTTTTTCTTTAACTCTAAATCTCCAAATTCATCAAATTATATCCTGTATTCAAACTTTATCCTCTATATTAGCCATTCTGAAGATAAGGCTAAGAAATTACTATAGAACCATCACCTACATGTAGTGATATTATTCTGTGACCAGACAACCTACTTTCGTGAAGACACAGAAAGGTAAACACTCTTTGCCAATATTTTCCATACAACCCAAGTTGAGCAACCACATATGCATCACCAATTTTTTCTCTTCAGATTTGTAACTTAGAAGAGCTTTGTCTGACCACCTCCAAGTTTCTCCCAGAGTCACCCAAGAAAGCCCTCTCACATCATCCTCTTTTCGTAGTACCTAATTAGTAATTTAATTAACCATAATAGTTTCTTGATCATGCAGGTATTTCAAATATATTTCCAACAAGCATAAATCTTTCATGTTAAACAATTAGGTCAAAATACTTTAGACTATGATGACAAAAATCCAAAGAAACCTCATCAAAACTCAAAGGACAAACAAAGTCAAACCTCTACAAAGTATAAATAGATATCTGATAAACTTCATTCCACCACAAAAATGTGCGTAACTAAATAAAATTCTAATTACTGTGCTTTCAAGACAAAGCTTTCAAGGGTAGTGATGTTATAAACATACCCCTACACTTCATGAACAATCAATGTGTATAAGTAGGCCATCATAAGGCTTATTTTAAATATCATTATTATCATTTTATAAATCATTTTTATTAAATCAACAAGAAGCAAGCAACAATTGCATTCAGTTCCACTGAAGCAAAGTATATGGCCGTTTCATATACTTATTATGAAGCTATCTAGATTTTCAACTTGATTGTAGAGTCAACCAATCAGTTGTTGAAGCCTAATATTGTCTCTTGTGAGAATCAAAGTTACATCAAGCTTTATGAAGTTCCAATGTATCATGACCATTTCAAACACATTGATATTCAATACAATTTCCTAAGATTCCAAGTTCATTAGGGAGTTGGTAGTGTTGGACCACATTCTAACAAAGTTGCATATGTTTAATATTTTTACAAGGCTCCTAATAAAGGGGAAGTTGCATAAGGTTAATATTTTTGTCATGTGCGTCGTGTCGCGCCGTGTGAGGGCGCCCGCACAAACGCGTTCAGGTTGGGTCATTTCGTTTGAGGGCGGTCGTATAAAATTTGATAAGTTGTGACCACACGGGTGGCTTGTGCATGTTTGTGTGGCCCATTTTTCGTTTTCTCCCTTGTGCCTTCGTTCGGTCGGGCGTGCCATGTCGTTTCGTTTGAGGGCGCCAGCTCAAATCCATTCGGGTTGGGTCGTTTCAGTTGATTCTGCCCACCCAAACACGTTTGGGTCGGCCCCCCTAAGCCCCCAATCCATAATCCCTTAACTACTAACTCATTATTCTACCCTTAACTGATAAATGCAGCTAAATCCCCTAACCCCTAACCCCCAATCCCCTAAGCCCTCCAAATTTGAATTAGCTTTGAAGAAGTAATTGTTTTCTACAATATGGTTTGCAAGTTATTTAAATAGAGGTATCTTCTCTGGATTTCTTTTATAGATCCATAGTTTCATTTACTAATTTTTGAACAAGGCGTATGACACTCTTCATGTCTATGGTATTTTTATCTTGAAGCTCATTATCAATACGAGGAATTTTGGGTAGAAAAAAGAGTTTTGTAGGAGAAAAAATAGCCTATTAATTTCGTGGGAGGTTTATATTTAAATATATTAGGAAACAATCTACAAAACACATCTCCATGTTTCACATTTAAAAATATAATAACCAAATGGAAATTTAATTTGGCAGCCTATTCAAATTAAAATTGCAATACAGGGTTTAGGACGCGTTATTGCGTTATTGATGCTTCAAGGGTTTGCTGAACAGACCCCAAATCGTTCATTTCCTTGCTACTTTGCAGGTTCTTACTTCTATCTTATTCACTATATACTTAGATCATGAATGTGAGAAGGCTGTTTGTGGATTATATTATTATTGTATCAGCAGTGTAGTTATTTCTGAGTTGTTATATCTTTCTATTCAAAAACCTCATCTTCATAAATATTTTCTTGTCATTTTCAAAATTGACTGCTTCATTGAGCACAACATGCAACTTATCTAATAATTTATTGAAGCTAAGAGCTCCATCTTTGGTGCAAGATGTTTTTTAGCTAACTCCACTACTTATGATCTCAATTTTTTCAATTGCTTCCTTCTCTCATATGATACGTGAGCCTTTGCCTTTCTCTTCCCTACTAATTCCGTAATAGTGTCATAGTGATGCCAACCAAATTCTTTGGAAAGCCTTACTAGCAGACAATACTTGTGACCTGGATGAAGCCTCAACACTTTCAAAGCATATGGAATGACCATCCTCTTTTTCTGGTCATATGGTGGGGGAACCCCTTCAAAATCCCTTAGCCTAGAAAGTGTTGCAGCACCATGCTTGTTTTTGTGTGGAATCATTCCTCTAGTTGTCCAGTAGTCAAATCATTCTCTTAATTTATTGTCATTTTCCCATACCTAACCAATGAGAGCACAAGAGCACCTATTTCTATAAAAGCACCTATAACTTCTCTTACTTTATTTTCATTTTCCCATAACTAACCAATGAGAACACAAGAACACCTATTTATATAAAAGCACCTATAATATTTTTGTGGGTTTCACTAATATCCCTTTAGTTACTGTGTTCATAGTAGCCTAGATCCTAAAGTGATTCCCGTACAATGATAATCCACTAGGTGTATTTTTTCTTAAAAAAATATGCATGGATAGATGTCCCATTTATGGCCAAGTTCCACCAAAATGGTTCCCCCTACCTACCTAGTAACTACATCACATTTATTTCATGACAAGACTACCCTACAACCCATTAAATTTCTATCATGTCCTTGATGTCAACAATAATTTTTTGTTCAAGATATAGCTAAGTTGGAACAAACTTAGCTCCAGAGCTTACGATATTTTTCCACCTCTAATGTTTATAAACCAATAGATATAAAATTTCTAAAGCATGTGGGAGCCCTTTAAGTATCACCTTTCCTATATTGACTCCGTCTTAAAAATCATGGAAAATGTCCATAGATGAGTTATCCTTACTAAACAAAAAATTTCATTGAAAATAATCATTCATACCATAACATTACTACTTCCCTTTTAACCACATAAAAATTATTTTTAAGTTACCATAATTCATCTTTAATATCACATAATTAGATTAAAAAATCAACCAAAATCCCTAATTTATGAAATAAGAATTCAACAATTTTATATAATTAATAATTTAAATAAATGTCTTAGATATAACCTCATTAATAATTAATTATAATAAAAAATACCACTTATTTACCCAAACCCCTTATTAACCTCAAGAAAAGTCTCACACATTTTATTTAATGGAATTTGAGTGGCCTTAAAAAAACACGTATTTCATTTCAAAATGTCAAAAAATTTCAAATATCAAAAGTTTTAATTTCCCTCATTCATTTCCTCCGGTTGCATGGTTTTTCCAAGGAAGGAGGCAGGATGCGGCATTACTGTCACCAGTTTCGAGGAAGGATGCAACCCTATTGCAGATTTGGAGGAAGGATGCGACCATACTATCGCAGGTTTGGAGGAAGGATGCGGTAAGTAAAGAAATTGATCCCGAGTGCCTGTTGTAGTTCTGCTCTGATACATTTGGTTGAAGTCTCAACTTCCATTGGTTTAGGTGCTAGATATGAATGAAAATTCTAGATAATGTTTTCTCGATAAGGATTTGATTTATAATGCAAGTTAGACCATAGGACTAATCTTAGAACAAAATGGTCTAAACACTAAAGTGAATACTGAAGATGATCTACATGATTATCCAGTACCATTTTGGACGAAGTTTGCAAAAGCTCATATGGGTTTTAGGCTATTTTCAATCTGTAAACTTCCAAAAATATCATGTTGGAAAAATTTCTTTTGGGTTTGTTGTGTAAATATTTCTTTAATCCTTAGGCAATCCACTAAACAATTCCTGTACTATGCACTGTCCTTTAGCAAGGCTATAGTGAAGAAGTTAGTTTCACTGTGTTTTCTCTGCAATATCTCCCAAAGGGGTCTTCTAGACTCATTTGTCTGTGAAGATATCTAAATTTTCTTGATACTCTCACCCTCAATAGGCTTTGTTACTTAGCTTTTCTTTTTGTATTCATTTTCATACATTTATGCGGTAGAAGTTTAGTAAATAACAGTTTTATCAAATCACCGAGGAGATTGATAGGGACTTTAAAATGTTTCAATTTCTTCAACAAGATTGAAAGCAATTTTGTTGTGCATTGTGTCTCTAGCTATGAAGAAGCATAACTAGAGAATGTTTCCCTTTAGTTTGTCATTGAAGGAATATTTTAATTTGAGCCAGCTTCATGTATCTTTTATGTAAAGGATGTTGGCCTTGTTTAATTGCAGTTATAGCCATTTTTTGCCTACTGATCACTTATGGCTTACAAAGTGTTTTTGGCATTTATCACTTGAAGAAATGGAAGTTTTTGTTAAATTATATACATTTTATAGTTTTTTTATTTGAAAATGAATGCTATTTACCTCACATATCATTCAATTCATTCTGGGGGATTCTACCCCAGATCTGCTTTCTCACACCACCTTTCATGCGTTTCTACAATATTTGCGGTTGTTCTAAACCTTAAATCATTTTTTAGCTTTCAAATGAATGCCTAAGAAGCATCATATGAATAAGGTTCTCCCTCCTTGATTAAGAGCAAGAGCTTTCATTGTCAGTGGTATTTTATTTTCGTTAAACCATTTTTATGATTTAGATTTTCCACCTTTCCTTCTTATTCTCTGTCTGTTTCAAGATCAAAGTATTGAGCACAAAACTCAGACACTCCCAAAATCAACAGTCAACTTAGCAACTTGGTGAAATTCAGCTGGCATTAATTTTTTGTATCAAAAGTACATACGATATTCATAAAGGCCATGGCATGCAAAATAATTCGGCTAATGTAGCTAAAAAAAATTCGTATGCAATTGACCTTGATCAAGCCTAGTCACAGTCACTGAGTATTGGTGAGTTTGACAAAAACATGACCAATCTCACCCTTGTGAGTAGAAATCCTCTTATTTTGGGGCTAACTCGAGTTCACTCAAGTTTAGAGATAAAGCCACAAGGGTTTTCAAGAATGTGATGAAGTGACAATGAACCTATGATGAAGTGACAATGATCCCGAGTGCCTGTTGTAGTTTTTCTCTGATACATTTGGTTGAAGTCTCAACTTCCATTGGTTTAGGTGCTAGATATGAATGAAAATTCTAGATAATGTTTTATGGATAAGGATTTGATTTATAATGCGAGTTAGACCATAGGACTAATCTTAGAACAAAATGGTCTAAACACTAAAGTGAATACTGAAGATGATCTACATGATTATCCAGTACCATTTTGGACGAAGTTTGCAAAAGCTCATATGGGTTTTAGGCTATTTTCAATTTGTAAACTTCCAAAAATATCATGTTGGAAAAATTTCTTCTGGGTTTGTTGTGTAAATATTTCTTTAATCCTTAGGCAATCCACTAAACAATTCTTGTACTATGCACTGTCCTTTAGCAAGGCTATAGTGAAGAAGTTAGTTTCACTGTGTTTTCTCTGCAATATCTCCAAAAGGGGTATTCTAGACTCAGTTGTCTGTGAAGATATCTAAATTTTCTTGATACTCTCACCCTCAATAGGCTTTGTTACTTAGCTTTTCTTTTTGTATTCATTTTCATACATTTATGCGGTAGAAGTTTAGTAAATAACAGTTTTATCAAATCACCGAGGAGATTGACAGGGACTTTAAAATGTTTTAGTTTCTTCAACAAGATTGAAAGCAATTTTGTTGTGCATTGTGTCTCTAGCTATGAAGAAGCATAGCTATAGAATGTTTCCCTTTAGTTTGTCATTGAAGGAATATTTTAATTTGAGCCAACTTCATGTATCTTTTATGTAAAGGATGTTGGCCTTGTTTAATTGCAGTTATAGCCATTTTTGGCCTACTGATCACTTCTATCTTACAAAGTGTTTTTGGCATTTATCGCTTGAAGAAATGGAAGTTTTTGTTAAATTATATACATTTTATAGTTTGTGTATTTGAAAATGAATGCTATTTACCTCACATATCATTCAATTCATTCTGGGGGATTCTACCCCAGATTTGCTTTCTCACACCACCTTTCATGCGTTTCTACAATATTTGTGGTTGTTCTAAACCTTAAATCATTTTTTAGCTTTCCAATGAATGCCTAAGAAGCATCATATGAATAAGGTTCTCCCTCCTTGATTAAGAGCAAGAGCTTTCATTGTCAGTGGTATTTTATTTTCGTTAAACCATTTTTATGATTTAGATTTTCCACCTTTCCTTCTTATTCTCTGTCTGTTTCAAGATCAGAGGATTGAGCACAAAAATCAGACACTCCCAAAATCAACAATCGACTTAGCAACTTGGTGAAATTCATCTGGCATTAATTTTTTGTATCAAAAGTACATACGATATTCATAAAGGCCATGGCATGCAAAATAATTCGGCTAATGTAGCTAAAAAAAAGTCGTATGCAATTGACCTTGATCAAGCCTAGTCACAGTCATTGAGTATTGGTGAGTTTGACAAAACATGACCAATCTCACCCTTCTGAGTAGAAATCCTCTTATTTTGGGGCTAACTCGAGTTCACTCAAGTTTAGAGATAAAGCCACAAGGGTTTTCAAGAATGTGATGAAGTGACAATGAACCTATGATGAAGTGACAATGAACCTAGTAAAGGTATGTTGTAAATCTACTCACTACATAAGCCCAAAGGGATTTTTTTATGAACAAATTGAAGGTGATTTTAGGAAAAAATTGAAAGTGTTTCTCTTCTATCACTGACAATAGGCAACCTATATATGGAAAATTTTGAAAAATAGGCCATCATGTTTTTTCCACTCAAACCTAAAAGGTGAAAATGATATGTTGAGGATGCCAAAATAGTATGGTTGTTTTAGGAACAAATTGAACGTGGTTCTCTACTATCACTGACAGTAGGCAAACTTTATATGGAGCATTTTGAAAAATAATCCATCATGTTTTTTCCACTCAAACCTAAAAGGTGAAAATTATATGTTGAGCATGCCAAAATATTATGGCCTCATGGGAAAGAAAACCTAGATAGATCCCTAGAGCATCTAAACAGCCAAAACACTAGCATTAAGTTCACAATGGAAATAAAAATTTGAAGGGAATACCCTTTATAGATGTTTTGATTATTCAAAAAGAGGATGGTTCTCTAGCTCACCAAGTCTATGAATTAGACATACACACAAACACTCACATTCTAGTTCACATCATTTCTCAGTATAAAAACTAGGTGCAATCAACACATTAGTGAATATAGCTATTAAGATCTCTAGTAAAGAGAATTTAACTTGAGTTAGGCCACCTAGAAAGAGTTTTCAAAGAGAATGGTTATGATGATAAATAAAATCCACAAGGTTATTAGAAGAGAAAGGAAACACCACCTAAAACAAGAAGTTGATGATGAAGAAAATAGAACAAGGAAAGAAAATCAAGGGAAGGGCTTGCTGCTAGCCATATAATTGGCAATAACACTAGCCATATATGTAGAAGGAATATTATGAGCATAATTTACCATAAAAATAAAAGAAAATTATCAAAGGAATAGTCATGAGAATGCAGGTTGCACAAAGGATATTTAAATGTACAGGATTTTCTAAACATTTAAACACCAGCCCAAGGAAATAAAATCAAGGGAAGGGCTTACTGCTTCATCAAAGCACTAATACTAAGCTTTTTCTAACAGAAACAGAAAAAAATGCAGTAGACCAAAATTTTCCTGCTATGAAATGACAGAAATATTGCAGACTGGACACTTGTTTTTCTGAAGAAACCACTACTTGATGCAAGCCTCATGATAATAGTGACTACACTTTAAACTTCCCAGCTCATCTCTTTCTTCATACTCTTCCTGTATAAACAATTCATACCATCATTTTCATACTCTTAGAAGCAAGGGTTTCCATATGTTTTTGAATCTGAAGAGGGAGAAAATTTTACACTTTAAAACTACCAACTAAACCTATAAATATATAAACAAATTTTAAAGTCCAAACCTGCTTCATTCTTTGATAATCTCCCCACAGATATTATAAATACCTGGAAAATGCTGCATTTGACTTCAATATCCATACTCTGAGAAGCATACTTTGTTTTTGAGGAGTATAAGCTTTTCTCTAAACACTTGGAAATAGCCTCCTCACTAAGTCTTGTGCTAACATAGCCAACATGCTCCTCTAGAGCTAACAATTCCTTAATAAATAAGGGGAGGAAACATGTCATATTTCCGAAGAAAAAAAATCAATTCCTTCACATTTTATATCCATTTTTCTATATATAGTTAACAAATCATATGGAGAAACCTCATATGACATGTTGTCTATATCGAGTCGCATAGCACTATGTTGATCATGCAGGATTATTCCATTTGAGAGAAAATTTCCTCCAGCATCAGCACTTTCTGCCAGCCAAAAGGAAATCACATTATCATATTAAAATTTTATTAGAGTGAAAATCTATGCATGCCGAATTTTAGCTATAACAATTACCTCACCTCATATGTTAACACTTCATTCTGCTCAATGCACTGCAATGTTAATAAAACCTGGAAATATGTGAATCAAATGACAACTCAAATCAAAATATTTCCCAAGAATAATTTTTGCAAAATTTCTAGAATATCCAACTCAATCGTAGAGTATAACATCAACTTGATAGCATAAGAAGTCCAATATCCAATGTCCTTGAGCTAGTTCATCCTACGTCTTAAATCTTAGACCCTAAAACTTTAAATGCATTATACCAAAAATGTGAAGGCTTTAAACATTGAACCCTTCTGATTAACAAATCCAAACCCTAAAATACCCTTTAAAGCCCCAAAATCCGTGATGGACATTGGTTAAAATGTCCTCAAGAGATATCCAACATGTCTACATGGGTAGTTATGCACACAAATATTCATAAATAGCCCATTGTAAGTTCACATTCCATACTATGACCCAATTACCTTTTGAAAATGACTATAAGCATTGTAGTATGCTTAAATAGCCCATTACACATGCACATTCCATACTATGACCAAATTACCTTTTGAAAATGATTCTAAGCATTGTAGTATGCTTTAAGAAATGACCTTTTGAAAACGATTGTAAAAAAATGGTGAAACACTTGAGGAGCTTTTGGAATTATAGATAAACTGCACTTAAGGACTCTTTGATATCTCTTGGAAATACAAGAGAAATGATTCTAAGAATCATTGCAGCACGATCTAATTGGTCTTTTGAAAATGATTCTAAGAAAAACGGTAGCACACTTGGGGAAGTTTTGGCATTAAAGATAAACTCCACTGAAGGACTCGAGATATATCTTGGAAAAATAAACTTGTTCTAAATTACTAGGAGGCTGTTGGAAAGTCTTTTGCAGCTTCATGTACATTCAAGGTCCATATATAAATTAGGGGCCTTGGTCTGATCTACACTTTGACAGAGAAAAACTCCATTCCACTATATCTATATCACAAGGAGATGCAAGTTTTTTGTGGGAAAGGGATTTGAAGATTATTGATCATATGTGAAATTGATAGACCTCATTGAAATCTAGCATATATGCACTCCATATTGGTACATCTAGAGTTGAATTCCTCCATAGGAATTCTAATACGAGTCAAGTTGTATTTGTGGCATAACTAATAATATATGAAAGAATAGTTTTCATGTAATAGTGTTGACTAACAAGCATTCATTGCAGGCATATTAAAATTCATCCCTTGAAAAAAATCATTCTTTAAATTTTCTAATCACTTTAGTTATTCAAATGAATCTTCCATTGAAAATGGTCAATAATTTCACAAAATACATGGGAAAAATAGCAACAGGGTTAATAAAAGCTGCATTTTTTTCTTGCTTGAGGCTTTACTGATAAATTCTATTAAAAACTGAGTATCAAAATGCACTGCAGATGGAATCCTGACTGCGGTTCAAACATTGCCATCCACTGCAATATGTAGCATCATCCATTCTATTTTCGGAGGTCAGCCTTTGTTCATTCTTGGGGTGGCTGAAACTACTGTGCTTATGTATACATTCACGTACAACTTTCCCAAAGACAGAGAATACTTAGGCCCAAAGTTGTTTCTGGCTTGGATAGGGTGGTATGCACTTCAAATTTGATCACCTTGTGTCAACAAGTTACAAATTCATTGTAAATTGCAATAGTAAAATGTTTGATACCTGCAGTATGATGTATTTCTGTAGTTTTTAATTAATAACAATAGATATTTATGAAAATAAGTGTACACTCACATTAAATAAATACAAGTACTCTGCTGATTATACACAGGGTATGTGTGTGGATTGCATTCTTGTTGGTTTTACTGGACATTCTGGGTGCATGCTCAATTATCTACAGGTTTACCAGGGTAGCTGGAGAAATTTTTGTGATGCTTTTGTTTAGAGAACTTATCAGTGAGATGAGTTTGTTGTTTATATTTTAAAAGAGTCTTTAGTAGGTTATGCACTTAAGGCACACTCAAACCTAAAGGCTTTTCTCCTGGCCTTAAGTAGTCTTGTGTTGATTGTATATTATTTATGCTAATCACATTTTATATTAATTTAAGCAACATAGTAAGCAGCGTAAAAGAGAGGCATAAATTTTATTGTGTGCCATGTTAAGTTCTGGAAATGCTATAAAATGTGAGAAGTACTTTTAGTAATTATATTTTAAAAGAAAATTTGAAAAATAGAAAAAATGCCTTGTTACTGGTGCTTTTCTATTGGCATATTGTGCAATATATATTTTATGTTTAGAGAAATTAGATTTTCAACCCATTTCCATTACTCATCCTATATAACAAATCTAACATGAAGGTTAAGAAGAGATTCATGCTAAGAACAGAGAAATGGATGAAATATTTATTTTCAACTTAAAGAGACTAAGAATAACACAATGAGAGCAGAGAGTAATATGATTTATTTCTCTTCATCCACTTCTGATAATCATAGAAACCTTAGCTACATTGCAATTACCTTAAAATTTGATGTGAAAGTACTTTATAGGAGGATTCTTCCCCTTTTAGATCTCGGGATTTGAGTAGATTTAAGGAGTTGGCTTTGATTGTGAAAGTCAAAGTTTTCTTTTTTTGTAATGTCAATTATGTTTCTCTTCATACGTAGGAGTATATGCTTGCCATTTATCCCTTTTTTAGGGTAGGGTATTTGTGGTACAATCCTTTTTTTCTCCGTGTGCAGGAGAATATGCTTGCCTTCTTGGGTTTTTTAAGTCAGGATTTTCCTGGTACCCTTGTTATTCTTGTCATCTACCGCTCTGACATATGATGTGATTATGTGCTTACTTGTTCCATGAAAGAAACAACTTCAACCTTAGAAAAAATAAAAACTCTCCTACTTGAGTAAAATTTTACAAGTCTTCATTGTTGGAGAAACTTTCCCTCATTATCTTTTACTGGTTTCGAGTACATTTTTCTTTTCATGTGCATGCTATGAAACCAAAGCACACATTCTAGGAAGAATTTTTATAATAAAAGATTCAAGGCATTTGAGCCGAACTGGAAAAATCACACATAATTTCGTCTTTGGATGACGGAGGTGATATGAACTCTAGAGGTGACCAAACAGAAAATGTTGATTCAAAAAAGTTCCTTAATTTATGCAATGAATCAGGAAAACCCTTAAGAAGGAATAAAGTATGCATATCTCTATTGGTAATAAATGAGATAAATTAAGAGGGAATGTGTTGGTCAGTGGTTGTCAATGATGTCAACCCAAGCAGCACTAGGGGCTAACCCAATATTGCATGGGAATTTTGACCTACCAAATTAATATATTCTGGGTCAATAATTCTTTTGATGGTTTCTACTTGTCGAGATGTTTCCGTTGATATATGGCAAGCCATGTAATTATTCACAGTTTGAGAGATATTCATGTTTGAAGTTTGTACCCCTAGTTAATGGGCTAAAACCCCATGGGGTTGGGTCATGGGTCATTGAAAAGTAATAATTAATATTTTTTAAGCTACTAAAATCCCTCCCATGTTCACTTGTTGAAGCCCCTCTGATACCAATTGTTGGAAATACTGAGAGGGGGGTTGAATCAGTGTTTCTTTCAATTAGAGCATTAGTTAATCTTCAATTATTATCAGTGTTTGTACAATGATAGAAGCAAAAAAGAGGAACAAAAATGCACACAGTTTTTAAGGTGGAAACCCACTCTGGGACAAAAACCACCTAATGCTTTCCTAATAATTCTTTAATATTCAACTCTAATTGAAAATAAAGCTCCAACTTCCTACAATCTGGAAAAGAATTCTTCTCTAGCTCCCACTGGATGGATGCTCCAACGCCTGAGATCCTTTAGTAGTCAACTGAATAGATGCCCCAACACCCAATGAGCTACAAATCACCCTAGCACCACCCTACCACCCTATAGAAGAATAAAAGAAGAATGGACTCCCGTACGAGGGAAAATGGTCCACTTTTACAATGATATAGAATGATGTAGAAGAAGAAGATATACTAGACCAGAAACACAACTTTGACACAAACACCTAATGATGATCCTAGACCTCCCAACACTACCTCTTCAACCCTTGATAGATAGATACTAGTACAATTTGTACAATAATGTATTTACAATGACTAAGTACAATGATACCTTTACAATGATTGTATGTAGTGCTGCCCACTTGAAGACTTCATATGATGAACTTCTTGCTGCTGTTATGCACCTTGGTTGCTGCTCTTGTCATGCCACCCTCTGCTGCACCTTTATTTTCTTTTTTGCCATAGAAAATCTGGTCCTTTGCAATCCTTGACAACACATGATCTAGCTTTTTCTTGCCTTCTAGGAGCTCGAAATTGAATCTGGTGTATCTCTATTATTTCAGATCCTCAATATCTAATTTTTGGTCTTGTAGTAGTCCTCTAAGTCTTCTTTCTAATGCCATAGGTCTGACCCAATTTTGATTCTTCAAGAGAGAGTTATATCCAATCTCTCACAATTCCCTAATTAAGGACTATTTCAGCAGAGCGCACTTGTACAACATGCCACGTGTCACTGTTTCTTAATTTGTCTCTGAAATTGATAGATCAAAAATTAAATATTGTGCAATATCCACCAATTTTTACAGAATTCCAATCCGATACTCAAAGAGAGAGTTATGACGAATTTACCAAGGTCACTTCTTTGAGATGAATTTCAGGAGCCTACAAAACCCTTGACTTCCACAGATCATATCTCCAAAAATATTGCTCATCCTGATCTAAAATTTTTACTGCAGCTTCCTTAGGATTTCGGCTTCGCCTCATTAAAATTTCATCTTCTGAACCTTTGTAGAAAAAAAATTTAGATCGAAAATGCCACGATGACCTGTTTCAAATGGCCAAATCCCTTGCCTAAGGAGGAAATGAAGATAACAATTTATATAAATGCTTAATTTGAGAGAGGCTTCAACAAGTGAACGTGGGAGGGATTTTAGGAGCTTAAAAAATATTAATTATGACTTTCCAATGACCCATGCCCCAACCCCATGGGGTTTTACCCCACTAATTGGGGGTACAAACTTCAAACATGAATATCTCTCAAACCATGAAGAATTACATGGCATGCCATTTATCAACGGAAACATCTCAACAAGTGGAAACCATCAAAAGCATTAATGAGAAAAAATATATTAACTTGGTAGGTCAAAATTCCCATGCAATATTGGCTAAGCCCCTAGTGCTGCTTGGGTTGACATCAATGACAACCACTGATCAACAATCTCCCCCTTTTTCATTGATGGAAACAAAAGTAATCCCCCTTGTGATCATGACACCTCTTCCTACAACATTCTCTCCCCCTTTTACATAAATGGAAAAGGGTAACTCTCACTGAAACACAACCATCCTGCAGACTTGTACACACTTCCACTCGTGCTGACACACCATCGTCCTACAGACCTGTACACACTTCCACTCCCCCTAACACACAACCGTCCTGAAGACCTATAATATACTTCCACTCCCCCTTTATATTCTAAAAAAGGAAAATCTAATGAGAACTTGGGAGAATCCCAAGCTTTTGGCGAATATATTCCACTACTGGCGAATATTTAATATGTGATTCTTTTGGTGCTACTTGGAATCTTGCTACTTGTCCAACTGCTTGCATAACATCTATTCGGGAGGCTGTTACATATAGAATACTACTAATCATAGATCTGTACAACCTTTGATCCACATCCTTAGATGAGTCATCTATGCTCAATTTGCAACCTGTTACCATTGGAGTAAGGATGGGTTTGCAATATTCTATTTTAAATTTCTTGAGCATTTCCTTGATGTATGTGGCTTGAAATATAAATATTCCTTTCTCGTACTAAGATATTTGAAGCCCTATGAAGTATCTCAGCTCACCAATTAAAGACATCTCGAAATAACTTTGCACCTTTGTAGCAAACTTTTTACTTTGTCGATCATCATTGCTACCAATTATTGTATCATCCTCTTTACCTATTAGACATGCTTTATTTGCTTCATCCAAAACATATATGTCGTTTGGAGCTCGACTTGCTGTAGCCACAATTTCGCCAT
Source organism: Pinus albicaulis (assembly GCA_034641835.2). Classification (NCBI taxonomy): domain Eukaryota; kingdom Viridiplantae; phylum Streptophyta; class Pinopsida; order Pinales; family Pinaceae; genus Pinus; species Pinus albicaulis. Next base: position 703,640,180 of record CM076581.1, read on the forward strand.
ACACACCTTTCCTGATTTCACATTTCGTGGAGATGAAGAGTATTGTGTGTCCTTGATCACACATTTATCCAACACTGAGCAGATTGTGATTCATGTTTTCAACCAATATAAAATTCTTGGCTAGATCATATTTTCTTCCGAGAGTGACAATACCTGATCCTATAACATTTGAAGATCTATCATTTCCAAAGGACATGGTTCCATCCTTCTTCTCTTTCAGAGATAAAAATTTATTTCTATCTCCAGTCATATGCGTTGAGAAACTGATATCAACATACCACACATCTTTGTTCTTTTGAGCCTTGAAAGCGAGACCACAATTATCATTCTTCTTCTTCTTCCATGTTCGTTTTTTCTGTGGCTTCGAAGATTCTTCTAGAGGATTTTCAAGTCTATAGTCTTTGGCTATGTGTCCAAAGTTTCGACATTTGTAACATTCAATATTATTTCTTAAATGTTCAAATCTATTGATGTTTCGATGAGCCCCGGGAGATTCATATTTTAACAGATCTCTTGGAATTTTATTCGTTCCAAGGGTACGTGTGACATTCTACAAATTTTTGACCAAATTTTCCACATGAATAACAATAGCCATGAAAAATATGTTGGTACCTAGATGAAAATCTTCGTCGAGGAATCGTCTTCCAAGGATGTGCTTGCGAATCTTGTCTAATGAAGTCTTCATGTATGTAAGATCTCATAGGTTCATTGTATTTTGTTGTAGAAGGTCCTAATTCTTCTTCTTTGTAACTGAGGCTAGTTCTGTCATCGTAAGATCATTGATTGTTGATGAGTTCTTCCAATTCCCTTGAGATTTTGGCATATTTTTGGATAGTTTTTCCTTTCTTCACTTCCTCATGCAGTGAGACTACTTCGGCTTCTAATTCTTCCCTTTCTTGGTTTATTTTTTCCAACTTCTTTTTAAGTTACTCTTCAATGCATTTGTTTTCTTCAACTTCAATTTTGAGACCTTGAACTTGTTCTTCAAGAGTTTTGGAACAGATGAACAAGGTAAGAAGAATTTTGAAATGATGAAAAAGAAAAGAATATTATTATCAGTGCACTTATTGAATCTGATTATCATAAGGTGTTGGGTTGTAAAAATTCAAAAAATGTATGGGACAAGCTTGAGAATATATATGCAGGTGACTTAAATGTCAAAGAAGCAAAGCTTTAAATCTATAGAGAAAAATTTGAGCAACTTAGAATGAAAGAAGATTGCAACATCGCTGCATACTTTCAATACATTGATGAAATAACCAATACTCTGGAAGGATTGGGAGAGCCAGTTGACAAGAAGACTAATATATGAAAGATTATTATAACGTTACTAGGGATATTCAACCCAAAGGTATCGGTCTTAGAATACAGTGCGAATTTGGACAAACTTAGCAAAGAGGAATTACATGGAGTTCTCATAGCATATGAAATGAGACTTGATGAAGAAGAGTGTACTTACCATCAAGAAACTACGTTCGTTGTAGCTAAGAAAACGAATAAGTATAAACAACCTTCAATTTAAAAGACATGCACCTGCAAGTGTGAAGAAAAGGGAGATGATGAAGAAGGTCTTTCAGATGAAGAATATTCTTACTTCACGAGAAAACTACAAGTCAGTAAGGGAAAATTCAATGTTAAACTTCCATCGATATGTTTCAGTCGTAATGAGGTTGGACATTTTGCAGCAAAATGTCCAAAAAAAAGTAATGGCAACTCAAAAATAAAGAAAGGCTTTAAGAAATTCAACAAGCAAGGATCCAAAACGAACTTTCTCTCTAAAGAAGATAGCTCATCATCCGATGAAGACAATGATAGCGAAGAGGAAGCCAATGAGAGAGTATTGTTTATGGCCAAGCGCAATAAGCAAGAGGTATCAAACAACGAAGAAGAAGGATGGACCATAGACAAATTTTATGAGGAAGCAATCAAGCTTATAAAAGATCTCAAGGCGGAGAATATTTGTTCCAAAACTCTTGAAGAACAAGTTCAAGGTCTCAAAATTGAAGTTGAAGAACAAAAATGCATTGAAGAGTCACTTCAAAAGAATTTGTAAGAAAGCAACCAAGAAAGGGAAGAATTAGAAGCCGAAGTAGTCTTGCTACGTGAGGAAGTGAAGAAAGGAAAAACTATCCAAAACTATGCCAATAGCTCAAGGGCATTGGAAGAACTCATCAACAATCAACGATCTTACAATGACAAAACTGGCATTGGTTAAAAAGAAGAAGAAGCAGGACCTTCTACAACAAAATACAATGAACCTATGTGATTTGACATGCATGTAGACTTCACTGGACAAGATTCGCAAGAACAGCCTTCGAAGACAATTCCTCGACGAAAATTTCCATCCAGGTACCAACATATTTTTTATGGCTACTGTTATTCATGTGGAAAATTTTTTCATAAAGCTGTAGAATGTCACACGTACCCTTGGAACGAATACAATTCCAGGAGATTTGTCAAATATGAACTTCCCAGGGCTCAGCGAAACATCAATAGATTTGAACATTTAAGAAATAATATTGAATGTTACAAATGTCGAAACTTTGGACACATAGCCAAAGACTGCAGACTTGAAAATCCTCCAGAAGAATCTTAGAATCCATAGAATGAATGAACATGGAATAAGAAGAAGAATGATAATTGTGCTCTCACTTTTATGGCTCAACAGAACAAAGATGTGCGGTATGTTGATAGCAGTTGCTCAACCATATGACTGGAGGTAGAAATAAATTTGTATCTTTGGAAGAGAAGAAGGATGGAATCATGTCCTTTGGAATGATGGATCTTCAAATGTTATGGGATTAGGTCACTGTCACTCTCGGAAGCAAAGATTCTCTAGTCAATAATGTTCTATTGGTTGAAAACATGAATCACAATCTTCTCGGTGTTGGACGAATGTGTGATCAAGGACACACAATACTATTCAACTCACAAAATGTGAAATCGGAAAGGTGTGTATGGTGAGGTGGCCAGCTCTCTGACAGAATCCAAACTCCAAATGACATATATGTTCTGGATGAAGCAACTAATTCATGTCTAATAGCTAAGAGGATGATATGGATGATACCAATAATTACTAGCAATGATGATGGAGAAGCTAAGTAAGAAGTTTGCTACAAAGGTGCAAAGTGATTTCGAGATGTCTTTACTTGGTGAGCTGACATACTTCTTAGGGCTTCAAATATCTCAACATGGGAAAGGACTATTTATATGTAAAGCCAAGTACATCAAGGAAATTCTCAAGAAATTTAAAATGGAAGATTGCAAACCCATCCTTACTCCAATGGTAACAGGTTGCAAATTTAGCACATACGACTCATCTAAAGATGTGGATCAAAGGTTGTATAGATCTATGATTAGTAGTGTTCTATATGTAACAGCCTCCCAACCAGATGTTATGTAAGAAGTTGGACAAGTAGCAATATTTCAAGCAACAACAAAAGAATCACATATTAAATATTCACCAGCATTGGAATATCTTCGCCAAAAGCTTGGGATTCTCCCAAGTTCTCATTAGATTTTTCGTTTTTCAGAATATAAAGGGGGAGTGGAAGTGTGTACAGGTCCGCAGGATGGTTGTGTTTCAAGGGGATTTACCCTTTTCCATTGATGTCAAAGGAGGAGAGAATTTTGTAGGAATAGGTGTCATGATCGCAGGGGGAGTACTTGTGTTGCCATCAATGCCAAAGGGGGAGATTTTTTATCATCAGTTGTCATTGATGTCAACCCAAGCAGCACCAAGAGCTAACCCAATATTTCATGGAAATTTTGACCTACCAAATTAATATATTATGGGTCAATAATGCTTTTGATGGTTTCTACTTGTCGAGATGTTTCCGTTGATATATGGCACGCCATGTAATTCTTCATGGTTTGAGAGATATTCATGGTTGAATTTTGTACCCCCAGTTAGTGGGCTAAAACCCCATGGGGTTGGGGCATGGGTCATTGAAAAGTCATAATTAATATTTTTTAAGCTCCTAAAATCCCTCCCACGTTCACGTTGAAGCCTCTCTCAACCTAAGCATTCATATAAATTGTGATCTTCATTTCCACCATAGGCAAGCGATTCGGCCATTTGAAACAGGTCATCATGGAATTTTCGCTCTAAAATTTTTTCTACGATGTTTCAGAAGCTAAAATATTTATGAGGTGAAGCCAAAATCCTGAGGAAGCTTTAGTAAAAATTTCAGATCAAGGTGCGCAATATTTTTGGAGATATGATTTGTGGAAGTCAGGGTTTTTGCAGGCTCCTAAAATTCATCTCAAAGAAGTGACCTTGGTAGATTCATCATGACTCTCTCTCTGAGTATTGGATTGGAATTCTATAAAAATTGGTGGATATTCCATAGTCTGTAATTTTTCTCTATCAATTTCAGAGACAAACGAAGAAACAGTGACACGTAGCATGCCATACAAGTGCGCTCTGCTGAAACAGTCCTTAATTAGGGCATAGTGAGAGATTGGGTATAACTATCTCTTGAAGAATAAAAATTGGGTTAGACCTATGGCATTAGAAGGAAGACTTAGAGGACTACTACAAGACCAAAAATAAGATATTGAGGATCTGAAATAATAGAGATACACCAGATTCAATATCGATCTCCTAGAACGCAAGAAAAGCTAGATCATGTGTTGTCAAGGGTTGCAAAGGACCAAAATTTCTACGGAAACAAAGAAAAGCAAGGTGGAACAGAGGGTAGCATGATAAGAAAGAGCATACAATCATTGTAAAGATATCATTGTACTAAGTCATTGTAAATTCATTACTGTAAAAATTGTACTAGTGTCTATCTGCCAAGGGTTGAAGAGGCAGTGTTGGGAGGTCTAGGATCTCATTAGGTGGTTGTGTCAAATTTGGGGTTATGGTCTAGTATATATTCTTCTTCTAAATCATTCTATATCATTTAAAAGTGGACCATTTTCCCTGGTACATGAGTCCATTCTTCTTTTATTCTTCTATAGGGTGGTAGGGTGGTGCTAGGGTGAGTTGTAGTTCATTGGATGTTGGGGCATCCGTTCAATTGACTACTGAAGAATCTTAGGCGTTGGAGTGTCCATGTAGTGGGAGCTGGAGAAGAATGATTTTCTAGATTCTAGGAAGTTGGAGCTTTATTTTCAATTGGAGTTGAATATTAAAGAATTATTAGAAAAGCATTAGGCAGTTTTTTTCCCGGAGTGGTTTTCCACCTTAAAAACTATGTGAATTTTTGTTCCTCTTGTTTTCTGCTATAATTGTACAAACACTGATAATAATTTAAGATTAATTAATTCTCTAATTGAAAGAAATACTGGTTCACCCCCCCTCTCAGTATTTCCAACAGAATGGGAGTCTACTATATTTGCATTTACAACTAATTCACACAATCAGATATTCTGCATTTATAACTAATTCACACAATCAGATATTCTGCATTTATAACTAATTCACATAATCAGATATTATGCATTTTTTTCTAACGGTTGGTATTGACATCATACTTAATTTGTTTTTCAAAGACATGGCAATATATTTCTATTGGATGGATAGTTTTTTATTTTCCTCAAGACGAATCCATCATATCAGTATCAAGGAATTGTCACACAGATTTGGGCAACGAATAAAGTGGTCTCTTGACATTATCCATCGACAAGTCAAATACTTATAAAAAATATTAAGGGTTATTTTATTATGCAAAGCATAATTGGCTTTAATTATTTCACACAAAACTCCTTGATCATCTGATTGTGGGTGGAAAAAAATAATTTCATGGTTTTCAGATGCACTCCATGGGAAGATAGCACCACATGTATCCACCACACTACCCCCATATGGGTGATGTCTATAAATCAAACCAAACTTTCTTGTTTGCTGGCAAAGTGGGTATTGTGTCAGGTTAGAACTTCTGGAAATGGCTAAAACACTTCCATCAACATTTGTTGAGATTATGGAGATTTTATGTGATGATTCTGTTCAAAAAAACATTTGGATTCTACCAAATGTTTGCTGATCATGCACATACAGAAAAAGGGAAAGTTGCAGGAATTGTGCTTCCAAGTTTAAGAGATCTTCATGACAACCCTTTTGTTCTTGATGTTTTTTCAAGTTCCAAGGTTGCAGCTACTGCAGTTCTGACTGAAGAATAGGAATAAAAATTTGAGGTGGAAGTTTACTAAAATGATATTTATTGGAAAATTAACACAATAACTGATGAAACTGTTGAGTTTGACTTCGAAATCAGTGCCATTGAGCAATCTGAGACTTGTAGAAATGAAAAAGTGGAACAAAGTTTGCAGCCAGCCAGTGAAAAATGAAGTTTGTATTGCAGGATGGCACTGTAAAAGGTGGATTTCAGTCATTAGATACTAAGAATTACAGAATTGACCATAATGTAGAAGATCTGGAGTATCTAAAGCTATTCAACCAGAAATATGCTTCAGTAGCTGCGACTGAAGAAACTATGGAACAAGAGTTCATCAGCACACCATTTGAGCAACAATAATTTATTTTTAAATATTTTTTAGTTTCTGTCGGAAGAGTGATGGTATAAACGTAGGAAGAGAATTTCTATATCCGTCGAAAGAGCAACGCTAAAGCAATCGGAAGAGTGATGCTTTAAATGTCAGAAGAGCTAACATTGGAATTGCAACATTGTTTTGAAAACCTGATAAACGTCGGAAGACCAACAGTTGTGGCTCGTCGGAAGACCAACAGATATGGATCGTTATGGAACATCGGATGACTGACAGTTATGGATCGTCAGAAGACCGACGGTTTAACTGAAATCGGAATAGCGACGCTTTTGATAATTTTGGTAGACTGATGGTTTGGCGAACATCAGAATAGCGATGCCTTTGATGACGTTGGAATAGTGATGATTTGAATAATGTTGAAAGAGTGATGGACGTCTAGAAACATCGGAAAATCTGTCTCTCTTTCGACACTTTATTGAAGTGTCAAAATTGCGATGTAATGGCTAACCATGTTTTGTCCCACCTCAAAGTGTCGCTCTCGGGACGCCTATGTGTCGGAATAGCGACGATTTGGTCATCAAAAATTGGGCCAAATGTGCTAGTGAGAGTTGGGTATTTCACCATGACAAAAACATCCCAATATCAACACGAGCACATAAAATCCCTTTACATATGAACTCTTGGGTTGAGGGAGTGGATATGTAGGTGTGGGATTCCTTAAAGTGACACATTACCTTGGATATGCATTGTCCTTAAGGAGACACATGACCTAGGAGATGCATTGGAGCTTAGGACCTTTGGAGGATTGTGGGACCTTGGGGAGTAGTGCTCATGCCATGGAGGTCTTGCTTGTTAATCATTGTCACCTTTGATGTTGACAGACGTCACGTAGAGTAGAGTGCTTCACATGGGTGGACCTAAATGTGTCTTTCAAGTTTTCTTGTAGTGCACTAGGTCCACTTGTTATTGTAAATCCCCTTTACCTCTCATATAAATAGAGGAAGGAGTTATTTTTTAATTATAGTTGATAATGAAATTGTGCATATTCCTTTCCATACTTGTGCATATTTTTTGTGTGATACTTCAATTTCATAAATCTAGATTTCTATTTCATTATCTATATCAATATATAAGAACAAGTTCATGGATTGTTCATATTTCTCAAACTGTGGAGTTGTTCCTCTCCTGTTGCATGTTCTTTTATATTGTTATGTTGTGATTCAAATTTCTAGTTCTGCTTTCCAATTATTCTCCTACATAGTACATGCTTTGATAGATTATATCAAAATTCTTAATAATATGATATCATTGGTTCTTGTATGTGGAATTTTTTGTTTAGGATGGTCCATTACAGAATCAAGATGAGGAGCTGGATCATGCAATTGCACTTTCTCTTTCTGAAGAACTAACCAAACCAGATGGTATATGATGGAAATTTCTTTCTTTTACAGTTACTTTTAGTTTAATTATATCATTTAGGTCGATGATTTCCATATATTCAACTAACCTTCTATTTCTTAACAAGACTTTGTCATTTCCATGTTTTAGTGAAATTTTTTATGGTTTTATACTCTCATACAACCTTTATCAAGTTACATGCACCCTCATTAGAAAAAACAAGAGAATTTTTCTCGCCATGACTATCTTTCTTTGTCATTGTTGACTTAAGAAAGTATTTTAGCTAAGAAACTAGTTTCAAGGTTATGGCATAACTTGTCATATAAATTTAACAGAAGTTATATCCAAAATGTTAGCTTGTAAACTACTTAGTTGGTTTTAGGCTTTCCATTAAAAATCTACTTCAGTTTCAACTTTGAATGAGTTGTTCCATAGACTTGAATATTAAGAGATTTTGGTGTAAGGATTAAAAATTAGCCCATAAGGCCTCTCAGTTATTCATTTATTCTCTCAGAATATAACATTTACTATTAAATTAGAACCACTTGGCACAGATACATCATAGATCAACATCATACCTTGTAGAATGTCGTAGAATAAAAATAGGACGAAGGACACTGAATTCTTTCAGTTTTCCTGGTTCTTATTCCTTTGGTGTACCTTTGCACCTTTAGGGGCAATTTCTACTTTAAAGTATAATTCTTTAAAGGGTGCTAGCTTAATGGAGGAGCACCTGCTTTACAAGCAGGAGGTTGGTGGTTTGATTCCATTGTGCCTTGATATTCATAGGAAATGACGAAGATCAGTTTTTGGTGACGGATGCTCTTTTGACCATCACCAGTGAGCTTATGGTGACATTTTTCGACCCTCACCAAAATATGAAATGGTAACGGTCAATGAACGCCACCATATATACGCATCAATAGTGACAACCATTAAATTTCTGTCACCATAAATCGATGTTGTTGATATGAAATGGTGAGGGTCATTGTTTGTCATTATAGTCATTATTCATGATGGACCTTGATGTCACCAATGAGTTTATGGTGACGGTCAATGAACGTCACCATATATATGCACCAATAGTGACTGCCATGAAAGGTCCATCACAAAAAATCATTGTTATTCATATAAAATGGTGACGGTCACTATTCGTCATTATAATCAATATTCGTGACGAGACTTGAATGTCACTACAACAAATATTTTCGGGGATGCCACCTTTGGTGACGTTCAGTTTTTTGGTGACAGAGGCTATTGTCCATCACCATTACTCATATGAAATGATGGTGGTGGTCACTATCCATCACTATAAATCATTATTGGTGACAGACCTTGAATGTCACCACAACACCTATACTTTTAGTGATGCGACCTTTGGTGACATTCAGTTTTTGGTGACGAAGGCTCTTTTGACCCTCACCAATGAGCTCATGGTCACCATTTTTTCCCCTCACCAATGTGGTTTTTTCTTGTAGTGTACTAAAAGCGATCACAATGGGAGGTGGTTCCTGTTGAGGTGAATGAGGCACTATTGCAGCAGGAGAAGTCATAGGGACCGGTTGAACCGGGATCAAAGAAAGATAAGGTTTAGGCTAACCAGGCAGGGTAGCGGCTGGAGGATCGAGGTATCAGATGGGAATCCCCAGAGTCAGGTTAGGAAGAGAGAGGGTGGCCATAACAAGTACAGTGTACACTCCTGGTGGGGGAGCTAGGAACGCTATCTGACCAGAGGGGTAATGACCACTCAGGAAGGCTCCAAGATGGTTGAGGCCCGTAGGAACCATTCCAGGAGGATAAAGGTGCTCATGAGTACCAAATAAAGGTAAAGGGCCATGAGAAGAAGGTTTAGAAGGCTGATCAGAGGAAATCATGAAAATATGGTAATCGGGGGAACCAAATGGAAGAGATTGAGTGGCCACCTGTCCTTCAAGTGGTTGGGTAGCCACAAATCCCTACAGAGGGAAAGGATTAGTAAGCACAACCGGTTGACTAGGTTCAACACTGGGAGGAATGGAAGGAATGGCTCATTTTCCTCTCAATGTTGCTTGATACTCCCATAATTGTCGCATTTGTGGCAGAAGGGGACAATCATGCGTATAATGACCATAAACAACACAACACGAACATGGCTTATCCATACGAAAAGGCTTTTCCTGCTTGGGATGAGTTCCTTGTTGTTGGTTTGTTGTGTTAGGAGCATTACCTTGATTAGTTCCATGATTACCAGAGGTAGCTTGATTTTGATTGTCTTTCCTCTTCCTTTTGGAGGGAGGAGGATTGCGGGGGTTGAGAAGGCAAGGGAGGAGGAAGTGCTAATGATGGAGGAGCTGGAGCACAAGGCTATGAATAGAGATAATAAGGAGGTTGGGTAGAAGTGTAGTAAAAAGGAGGTTGGGAAAAAGGAGGAGGCATGCCATATCTTGGATACGTTCTAATGGGAGGGGAAAAGTGTTGGAGGTGCTGACCCTGCCCTGAGAGAAACCATAGCCCATGGGAGGTTGACCACTAGGATTAAAGAGATCTCCGATGATACCATCGGTGGTGTGAGATGCCCCCGGTGGGTTGGCACCACCAGGTCTGGGTAGATCAGGTAGAATGTTATAAACATAACCTGAATAAGCATAGATCAGGTCATATTTTAATGCAATTTGGAGAGTGGCTTCCTTGGTTTGAGGAAAGTGCGATGCGACTTCTTTCCCGATAGGCGGCAAAAGAGTCCTAAGGAACCAGTCCATGTATACATGGTCTTCGAAGGGAGGGGCTCGACATAGGCTCCTTCTTCTCTGCCATTCCTAAACATGTTCAGATAGGCGGGTCGCAGATGATTGACGGAAAGAGGTCAAGAGCTCGATACCCGTTTCGTAACGCAGGGGAAGCTAGAAATAATACAAAAAAGCCCAGGCCAGAGTCGCAAAGGTGGTATGAGAGGAAGGGGCCTGATCGACATACCACTTAGAAGCTTCACCCGTAACTATTTGTTGGAACAATCAAAGATGAACAGAGTCATCGGTAATGTAATTGGATGAACACCACATGTGGAAAGATCAGACATGATTTGAAGGATCTCCTCCAGCAAGACCTTCAAACTTTGGGATGTCTGAAGGAAGCTTTGTTGGCATAACTAGCCAACTAGCATCATGGTGTATAGGGTCATTTATCAACTGGTCAAAATTAGGGAGGCTGATGCCTGCCATGAAAGGGAGCAAGGGTGCAATCGAGATAGTGTATTTTGCGGTCCCACTAGTGGTATTCCCAGCCTGAGCATTGGGGTTACCACTAACAGTAGGTCCTGTACCAGAAATGGTGAAGATCTTAGGAGGAGAATTGAAGGTGGAAGGAGAACCCAAAGGACTAGAAGAAGAGTCGGTGTGTGGACTCGGGGGAGGACTAACTCGAATCCTACGAGGAGGAGCAAGTCTTCCTACTGGAAACTGAGGATGAAGGCGAATAAGTCTCCGGGATAAATGCCTTGGAGGCGCAATGGTGACAACACAAACATGACACAAGGAAAAAGAGACCAACAAGGGCAGGGAGGTGTGGGATCAAGTGATTACAATGTCGAAACAAGGGCAAGAGGTGCAGGATCAATTGATTTCAATGTTTTAGAGTCTTTTCTTGGCAGTTTTAACCAAGCCCTTTTTCACTTAGGGTGTGTGTGTAAAAGTGCGTAAATTTTAATTTTTAAACCCAAAATTTTGTAGAGAAAAAGAAAAAGTGTTTTTTATAGCAACAAATAAACCTACAAATGTCAGTATATAGGCATGAAAAACAGAAAATAAACGTCTAATAATGCACCAATCTAAACCCAAGGAGGCGGGTCTCTCAACAACTAGTCTATAGGTGAGTAAAAAACTAATCAAAACACACTAAAAAAGTCTAATAGATCTAGGTTCAAGAGGGACAGAGATCTAAAAGACAAATTCTGCTGGAAAGTGGTGTAGAAAAACAACAACAAATGAGAGGAAGAATTTTTGTAGAAAAAGTGGCGAAAGGATATCTCCTGAAGGGAAATAAAGTGAACCCTAGAGGAAAACCCAAACAAAGCTAGATGACATGATTTGGATGTATAACAAGCCAATCTGAAGTAGATCTGAAAATGAGGTATCAGATCTGAAAAAATGGCTGAAGGCTCTGAAATTTCAAACAACCTGCAACAGAAAACACTCTTCCACAAAAAATGGAGGGTATTGAAGCCCTAGCAGGCTAGGTTCCCACTTAGTTGAGAAAAATAGAACAAGTACAGGTCCAAAATGGGCAGAGACGGAGGTCAAACAACCCTAATCAGAGGCTCAACAAAACCCAGAAAACTTTCAGAAAAATCCCTGCATAAATTCCAGGTCGCAGTTTTAGGCCTGTTTTCAGCAGAGGTTGCACTTTTTGGGCTGTCCTGGAGATCCAGGTAGCAGGTTTTGGGCAGAAAAGTGCGATCGCACTTCCGGCACTCTCAGTGGTATATTTTAGAAAAAAAATTCATCTCAGCTGCGGATGATGTTTATCACCTGCACAATGGGTCTGAAAACACGCGGAAGTTAGAATTTTTATTTTTTTAGGGTTTTATGGGTTAAAAAAAACATCAAGAAAAACAAAAACAAGGGGCTAAAGAGAAATCCTAGCGTTTGAAGGAGCTGGATATGCAAGGATCAGAAAAATGACAGCGGTTGTAATGGTAAACCCGTGTGGAGTCGCCAGTTGTTAGTATGAATATTGATTTGAAGTGTACGAAAAAAGACCACTTTAGCTGCGCATAATTAACAACCCTAACAGTAGAAATGACTGCTAATATCTTCAGATCTGCAATTATATGGTTAAGAAAAATGTTGCAAAAATCTAGATCTATGCATTACAAGACATTAAACAATAGAGAAATAAGATTTACTTAATAGATCCAATAGTCAAGATAAGAATATATCCAATGAAATTTTTATTAATGGACCCTCGGAGGAAAACACATGAGGGTGTTCCCTATTCTCCTTAATGGGATGGGTTCTTCTAAGTCCTCAACACTTCATATTTAGAATTCCTTTCTCTTAATGGTGTAGAAAACACAGACAAAAATGGAAAAGTATGGCTATGATTGTGGATCAATAGCTAGACCAAGTGTCGAGATCCAGAGTGATCTTTAGGCAACAAAAGGTGACAAATGAATGGGAAAACCCTTATATTTATAACAAAATATTGAGTCAGTCTAGAGATTGGTGCATACTTAAAATATTATTAACCAAATCTAGATCCAACTTTCATGGAATATTTTACTATATTTGTTGGATGGAAAAGGGATTTGACTTGAGAGAAATCTCCTTATTTGTAAATTATAAATAAATAAATGATTTATTTATCATTTTAAGGATATGGTGGAGTAATAATCAAACAAATAATGATTTATTTAATTATTTAAGGGTGAATTAGTCATATTTAACAAAGAATATTATTTAAATAAGATTTAGACAATTATTCTTTAGAAAATAATAAGATAAATAATGATTTATCTAATTAATTTCCTTGTTTTGGGTTAAATATAACTAGAAATATTAATTAAACTACTGTTTAACTAATTATTTCTTGAGGAAAATCAAACAAATGTATATTTATTTAATATTTCCTTATGGGGTTTCCTGTTTAAACCATAAACAACTTAATAAAGGTGATTTACTAAGTTATTTTCATAGTGAAAGCAATTTTACTTGGAGTAAAATTGGTCTTACATGGTGTACTTGGGTCCATCTAATGATAATAGGCTAGATGACCAAAAAATGGTGTAACAATGGTTGTTCAATTCAACTAAGCAGTAGCAGTTCAGAGATTGAATAGCAGTTGTCCAAGAATTGAACAGGAAAATTAAAAACACAACAAGAAGTTGTTCAATTTGGTTGAACTGTGGCCGTTCAAAGATTGAGCAACAACTTTTCTCAAATTGAACAACAAAAATAAAAACACCAATGAACAATTTTTCAGTTCGACTGAACAGCAGTCGTTCAAATATTGAACAACAGTTGTTCAAAAATTGAACAACAAAGTAAAAAACGTAAAAACGACTTTTCAATTTTGGTTGAATCAGAGGCCATTCAAAGACTGAACAACAGTTGTTCCCGAATTGAACAAAAATAAATAAAAACACCGTAGATGGTTGTGCAATTAAGTGGTGTTCGTTTAGATATTGAATGGCAATTATATGTGAATTGAACAACAAAAATAAAAACACAGCCAATTGTCTGTTCAATTTGATTAAACAACAACCGTTCAAATATTGAACAACAGCTTTCTGTGAATTGAACAACAAAAAGAAAAAAACATTCAATGGTTTTTGAATTTGACTGAATAACATTCATTTAAATATTGAACAGTAGTTGTCCACGAATTGAACAACAAAAATAAAAAAAACACAGCAAATGGACAGATGTTTAATTTAACAACAGTCGTTCAAAAATAGAACAACATCTGTTTTTGAATTGAAAAGAAATAAAAACACACTCTTACAAGAAAAATAAATTGCAAATGGGAAGAATGTACGACAAGAAAAAATAATTACATACATTATTTACAAGCGATGTTGTTAAACCTCTCATGTACTTGAGTTTGTGGGTTTATCACCCCCTTGCACCACAACTTGGACGGTGGGATCGTTTCATGCCTGTTGAAAAAAAGATTATTTCATGAGAGGTTTGCAATAGAGGTGTACTCTGTGCCCATTAAATTGAAATGTTTAACCAGACCCGTCTATGGTGGTCAAGGTGAGGGTACCATTTCTATGTACTTCCTGAATCTCATATGGACCGAAACACTTTGTTTGCAGTTTTCCTCGAAAGTCTTGGAAACTGGAGTCATAGAGGAGTGCCTAATCTCCTTTTTGAAATACCTTCCTCTTTATTAGGTTTTCATGCCACTTGGCACGTTGTTGTTGAATGATCATTGTGCATTGCAGGGCAAGCAGTCGAATTTCATCCAGTTCATTTATTTGTTGGAGTCTCTTAGCTTGAGCTTCTTTTAAGTCCAATCCCACTTCCTAGGATGTTCTCAGAGTTTTAATTTTGAAATCAATAGGGAATATAGGTTCTCTCCCAAATACTAGCTGATATGGTGAATGTATAGTGGTATTTCACTAAGTTGTTCGATAAGCCCATAAGGCTTTTGGTAGTCTAACGGTCCAGTCCCAGTGGTGTGATGCTATCGTCTTGGTAAGGATTGCCTCCGGTACTTTGTTGGTGCTTTCGTCTTTCCCATTGGCCTACGGTTTGTAAGGAGACATAACTTTGTGGATGATATGGTGATTTCTTAAGGTAGATGTGATATTATTTCCTGTGAATTGTGCGCCCCCATCAATTATCTCTTCCCTTAGCAAGTCATATCGCACGAATAGTTCAAAGAGAAACCTAATTACTGATTCTTATGTGGCTCTTGAAAAGGCCACTGCTTCTACCCATTTGGTGACATAATCCATGGCAACTAATATGTGGGCTTTGTGGTTTGATGGTGGGTTGAATTTTCCAACAAATTCCAATGCCCATCGTTCAAATGGTTCCACCGGTGGTTGTAGTGGCATTTCATCAGCTTGGACTGGGCGGCCTATTCTTTGGCAACTATCGCAGTCCTGGACATACTTCTTTGCATGTTTGAAAATTGTAGGCCAATAATAGCCTAATCGCAAAACTTTATTTCCTTTCCATCATTCTGCGAAATGGCCACCACAGGGTTCATCGTGACAGGCTCATAAGATGTCATAGATTTTTTCTTCCCTTATGCATCTATGTATGTTCATATCGGCCCCTGTATGGAATAGGTATCCTCCAATCCAAGAGAATCTTGCATTGCATTGTACAATCAATTATCATTCTCTCGTTGTTAAATGTCTGGGTAGCTTCCCCATTGCTAGATAATTTTCCACATCTGCATACCATGGTGTTTTTACCTCTACAGCAAACAGGTGTTCGTCAGGGAATTGATCGTCAACTGTTAGCATGTCGTCTGTCTTGGGGACTCTGGACAGGAAGTCTGCGACCATGTTTTCCTTCTTTGGATGGTCTTTGACCTTTATATCAAATTCATGCAAAAAAAGTAGCCAACGAGTTATTCTCCCATTCATGATTGCTTTATTAGCTAAATACCTAATAGTAGAGTGGTAAGTATACAGGAACACTTGATATCTGGTTATATAGTGCCTAAATTTATTGATAGCATAAATGACTGCCAGAAATTCCTTTTCGGTCACTATATAATTTAATTCGGCAAGAGTAATTTTTTTGCTGATATAATAAATAGCATAAGGCTTTTGGTCTTCTTCTTTGCCAAGGACTGATTCTATTATTGTATCAGATGCATTGGAAGAAATGTGGAAGGGCAGTTTCCAGCTAGGACCTCGTAGGATTGGTGCTGTTGAGACCAACCTCTTCAAGTTTGTAAAAGCGGTGTCACATTTTTCAGTCCAATGGAATCCAACATTCCCAATCAATGCATACAGAGGTTCAGCTATATGCAAGAATTTTTTTATAAATATCCTTCATATCCCATAAAATTGTGTACCTTTATCTATGTACAAGGTGTGGCCAACAGAAGGATTACCTCTATTTTAACCGAATCTACCTGTATTCCAGCTGCTGAAATGTAATGACCTAAGATTACCCCCTCAGTCATCATCATGTGACATGTTTTGTTGCTTAGACATAGTCTAGTAGAAATACATTGTTATAACAATTTTTCTAGCATTTCTACAACTTGATCAAAGTCTTCCCCATAGGGTGTAAATATAATATTCCAAATTAGGAATAGCTACTATTGGGAATATCTCAAGATATTACTAATGTGGAGATCAGCAATACATAAACATGAGTTGGAAAATAGCAGTGAATGCATTAAAACCAAGAATTCCAAAAGATACACATAACCATTACATTAGATGATAGCATCAACAATGTATACAAATGATTGAGGAAACAATCACTCATGTAAGGCAATTCCTTTCTCAACTGAACATATACATGATAGATGAAGAAATGTTTCTATGTAAAAAAGCCCTGGCTATGACTATGTAGTCTATGAAGGAGGACTACTGAAAAATAATGTCAATACATAGATACAACAATATATAGATCAAAATAAGAAGGGGGAGCAAGATATCAACCCATAGAAACAATAATACACAATCCTTAGAAGGATTGGCCAAAATACATACAAAATGGAAATTCTACAAAAATGTCAGAGTTGCTGGGTAGTAGCTGCAACTCTAAAATTGGAAATGGATTTAGATGGCTGATGATGCTTCAAATGGTGGTTGAATATTATCCAAAGGATATCTCAAGTGAAAGTATTGTCCAATCCCTAAATATCTCACCCTCCAAAATAGTGGAGCAAGTTCCCACTACAAGTGCATTCAGAGATAACGCAGTCAAAAGAAGGGACTGCATTGTTGGTGAAGAGAAATTCTTGGCCTAATGCCAATGATCTGCAATGTGCTCATGAATCTCCCTCACTAACCTCCCAGATGAATAAAATATCCCTCCTATGAAAGATAAGCCAAGGAAATGGTTTTGTGGAGTCTCCACGACAACACCCTGCAATACAGAATTATGTTGCTGCAACAATAATGTTGTCCTAGAGGAGGTGGCTTTGGCCTTGAGCCAAGAAATGTGGAGAATGAAGCAAAATCCCTCAAGAGGCCTCTCAAGAAGGTTAAGAGAATCCTAAATAGGAATTCCCCTGGCAATTCTTGCTAAACAGCAAAATAATGCACAATTGTCTCAATAGACAATGAAATCAATAATCCATAGCATGTGTAACAATGGCTGCCTTTCCCTCCTTTTAAACAAGTGAAAGCTCTCCCTCCATGGGCCCCATCAATTAGGGTTTCCTCCACAAAATATCCTCTTCCACATTCACACTGTGTTGTCTCATAATGTGATCCACTCCTCCTATGGCAGCGTTGTTGACTTGGTCAAACATGACCTTGTCTTCATGCATTTGCCCCTTTTCACAGTTGAGGGTGAAAAATGAAGCTACTTTGATGATCCCTTCCACATTGTGAGGGATTTTATTCATGTTCTCCATAAGCATGGGCCTCCTTACCCATTTATTTAGCTCCTAGGTGATAAAATAAAAAATTTAATATTCCATTTAGCTATGAGATAAAATGGGAATATTACAGTCCTACCCTCCCAAATGTTGTTTGTCCTCAAGAAACTACAAGGATAGAATTGAAGGGTCTCCACCCAAGGCACGGAGTCTGAAATATGTTGAGGAACATCTTCCCCATGTGGATCCTCCATCCCCCAAGCAATCATCCATACAAAATGAGTTACCTCTCAACATGGTAACTCCTAAAAATCATCTTCCACCTTTGGCTCCTGCAATGTATATGGGCATAAAATATGATCTTGGTAGACATAATAGCTTACCCGACGCTGCCCTCCTCTCCACTTAGGATAAGTTCAGAGTATAAGCTGATCTTGGGCTTCAATAATGTTGCCCTCAAGTGGCAAGATCAAGACTAGACCTCCAATGATCTCTTCTCCAGCGTTATGAAACATGTTGTCCCAAATCATCTCATATGTGATGAGTTGGAAGTCACCATCATATTGCATCCAATAAATAATATGGCTCACCTTAAATGGAAACAAATGTTTTGATGTAGTGGCCACATGTGCTCTAATGCTCCCATTAAAACATGCAATGCAAATAATGTGGGAGATCTCTCCCTTAAGGGACACGTCCAACCAATGTGCCATTCCCTCAATCATGCTCTCAAAAAACATAAAGACAAAAACAACATAATGAACCATAATGAGAAAAATTATTGTTTTCATGTGTGGCAAGGGAAAAGGAAAATGGTCCCTCAATCATAACCACTACAGTTTGACCCTCAACTGCAAAAGAGTATGACAAAAAGGGTGGCCTCTCAACCACTTGCTTGTTTTCCTACTCTCCTCAAATGCATGGAGAAAGTGAATGATGTATGGTGCAAGGTGAGTATGTCCTCCAAAATAAATTTCCTCCCCAAGTCCTCCTAGGGAGTGGTTACCAATAGTGCTCATGGCCTCAAGTAGACCATGGGGTATAAAAAGAAGAATTCTCTTCCTTGGAGCAACATCTTGTACATATATGGTTAAGGGATGAATATACAAATCATCATGCCAATAAACAATACACTTACCATAATTTTTGTGTATTCAAATGGAGTGGCTCAAAATTGAGTCTCCTCTCATCCTCAAAGAGAAAATATATGGATGTGATAACTCCTCCAAAGAGTTATGTATCTCCTCTATCTGCACATGATCTATGCGTCTCCTCATATGTTGATCTGTCAATAACATGCAAGCAAGATGATCCTGGAAAAACTCCACCAACAACTAGGAGCTCCAACATGGATCTATCCTCCATAGTGACATCGCTGATGATTCGTCATGAAGGACATCTGTCATATGATCATCTCCTTCTTTGACATCTCTCATGACAAAGATGCAAGTTGGAAGGCTGCTATCCTTCCCCTACTGCTTCTGCCACAACGCAGAATCTGAAATGAGAGTGGGTACAAATGGTGTTGAGAGAATATGTCTCTCCTCCCTGAGTCTACCCAAGACTCTTAGCACTGTAAGGCTATCTTAGAAAGTCTCCACCATCCTTAAATAAATGAGTGGTGCCCCAACATGTGAAGCATCCATCCTTCTTTGCTGTTCTAGTGGTCTCCCTGGAAAAATGTCTCCATGCAATGAGACATTCTCAACAAAAGATGACTGAATGTATGAATGGAGAAAATTCTCCATGCTTCCACTGCACAATCAAATCACCTTCTTAGGTGCCTCAACCTCATAAAATAGATAGGGATGTGTGCTCCTCATCACATCATGATGGTCATCCTCCCTATCCTCTCCTTGTGCCTCCATGGTTTCACACCTCCTCAACAATGGAACATGTAGAACATGAGTTGTGCCTTGATCTCCATACCTAAGATCCTGGGGACTTCCTTGCAATGATGCAATCATTCCTTTGGTTGGATCTGTTAGGAATTACTGCAGAAATAAAATATTTACCGAGAGAATAATACACATACAAAACCCAGCAACAAATCACATAAACATAAACACAATGTTTAACCAGGAAAACCCCAAATCTGAGGAAAAACGCAACCAATGAAATTTCATTAACCATTAGCCAAAAAACCCTGGACAATCTGGCCAAGTGAGCCTTCACCACTCACCTCCAAGCCTACTGTGTAGTCAATTTAGCGTCCTAAATTGCTAACATAAATTATCAACCAGGGCTAGTAAACTGATGAAGTGTGGTGCACTATATGTGCTTAAGTGACATCTTCCTTACTTCGTTGTATGTGTTTTTCGTATTGTTTTTATGTAATCTACCTCCGGAGTGCTCTAACTGAATTAACATGCAACTAGTCTATAGAATTCTACAGTCTTTTTGTCCATCATGATTGGTATTTTGGAAGAGTTCCTTCTTTTGGAAGAGTTTTTAGAACAATCATGACTGTGTAATTGAGTGCAAATGCAAGCATAAAGACTGAAAGCAATGAAAAACTAAGATATCATAGCCATCTCCCACTCGTCATTATGATATTTTGGACAAGCGTTTAAGAGCAAGAACAGCGATGGTACTTAGTGAAAACACACAACTAAAACATTCATTATCACGGCCATGTCTTGAACTTCTTAAGAATTTCTTGGAAGAGTTTCTTCTTGTGGAAGAGTGATTAGAACAAGTGTAACTGTGATAGTGAACAACAAAAATTACAACTAAATCCTACATTACTATAGCCATTTTCATTCATCATTATAATCTTTTGGAAGAATTTCTTCTTGTGGAAGAGTTAGAATGAATATAACTACAGTAGCTAATTAAAAACAACTATGAATTCAATTCCTAATCCTACAATACTATAGTCATTTCCCATTCATCATTATAGTCTTTTGGAAGAGCTTCTTCTTGTGGAAGAGTTAGAATGAGTACAACTACAGTAGCTAATAAAAGCAACTACGAATTCAACTTCTAATCCTACAATACCATAGTCATTTCCCATTCATCATTATAGTCTTTTGGAAGAGCTTCTTCTTGTGGAAGAGTTAGAATGAGTATAACTACAGTAGTTAATAAAAACAACTACAAATTCAACTTCAGAAACGTAAAGGCAACTAAGATACTCAACATGATACAACCAAATCTTTTTCATCTAATTATGATATTTTGGAAGAGCATTTTAAGAAAAAGAATGATTGTAAGATGATGAGGATCTTTTAATTAAACAAATAATGCAAGACATGAATTAAAAGCTACTTATCTAGAAAGCATGTAGAAGCCTCCTTGGATAGCAGGGGCCCTCTGCTACCAATTTGGTGAAGTCCTTCAGCTCCTTAAAGTTGTAATCAAAACATCATCAAAGAACTGAATTTCTTTATTGAAAATCTCACAAATTTACATCCCATTCCATCTTGAACTTTGTTACAAAATACTCATATTTTCTCCTACTTCTTCATTACTTCTACATTAACCATGATAGGAGAAAGCTTCTCCTATTTATACAAAATATGAGGAGACATCTCATTAATGGGAGTCCATGAATCTCTCCCTCCATCTCTAGAGTTACAATCAAAATAGGAAATGATAAGACATATGTCTTTCTAGAGTTTTAACACAACTTGAGGAATGAGACACATATCCTCCTAGAGTTTCAATACAACAAGGAAGTGAGACACATATCCTCTTGATCCCATAATCTTCTCCAACCAAATTCGAATTTGGCCTTAGAGTGCCACATAAGGGTCTTCTAGAAGTCTCCCTTTGACCTACACATGTCACAAAACTCATAACACATATATAGATATATGAAACTATGTTAATTTTCTAGTTTCTAATCATAAATTCACTTAAAATACATAAAATAAATAACTTTGGGAAACAAGGATCCTAACCCATATATTTATGTAAATGGTTATTTGATGTAGGGTTTTAGGTCAAATGGCTATGAAATAAGAGCTAAATGGTTATGACATAATGGAAATATGTATGAATATGGAGAACATTTTTGAGACTCAACATACCCCCCAACTGAAGTTGTTGCATGTCCTCATGCAACTATTGCAATGATTCATTTGTCCATGAGTTGATCTTTTATGAGTTTTGACTCATATAGATTCATTCCAAACTTTGCTTCTCGATATTTTCCTTTTTGCCAAAGTATAATACATTTGATTGCAACACACTTTTTTCTTTTTTTCTCTTTTTTTTTTTCAATGGTTGGTTCTTGTGTGACAACCATTTTTTTTTTTTTTTAAGCATTGGTTCTTGTGTAACAATGCTTTATTTTCTTTGTTGCATCAAAGTTCATGAAAACATTTACAATCAATTACTTCATCAATGAATTGATCATTTGCAAGGCATATAATCTTTTGGATCATATTGCAACAATAGTTGGTTGGGAAGTATATGTGGATGGAAATGAAATGAAAATGTGTGATAGTGTATGACATGTGGATATGAAATGATGTCCCTTCCCCCCAACTAAAGATATGACAATGTGAAAAAGGGAGTGAGAAATTTTTCCAAAGTTACAATTTTAGCATTCTAATGAATTACATGACTAAAAATTAGAAAACAACATACCTTCACTTACCTTAAATGTGGATGGGTTGTGCATGTGTGGTGGCTGCAAAATTCTAATCATATTCTTCTTCAAGTGGTTGAACAAGAGGAGTCATGGATAAAGAGATAAGATGACTTTTATTGCTCCTACTAAAACTTGCTGAATCTGCTCCAAAATGCTGAAAATAATAGTCTTCATGTCTTCAAAACTCATTGGCACAATTCCTACTATGTGAAAGATGTTCTAATGTCGAACATAGTAGGAAATTGTTGAATTAGTGGCCATTAATAGATGCCACTAGTCAAAACGAGAACTCTCACCATTGATGACAATGAGAGTCAAGATGTCCAAACACATCTTGCTAGGTACGAATGATTTTGCTGATGTCGAGTCACCTAGAAGATCTGACGAACAAGAGACATTAATGTATTCCCATTGTTTGTCAGCATGAGAACTTGCCATTAAGGCATGCAAGCCTCAAAGTGTTTTTACAAAGAACTTAGACTCAAAGGACTATGGACTCAATAGTTTGCATTGAAGCAGGGCTTATTTGCGGAATGAAAATGACAAGAAATGGAAAATGAAAATGGAAGATGGCAATGGAGAGTAGAAATGGAAAATGGGCAATAAGCATGTGAATGAGAAATGGCAATGGGCAATAAGCATGTGAATGAGCGTTTTGCTTTTATTTGTGGTTATGAATGGACAAAAAGAAATGGAAAGTGGATGTGAATGTAAATGGAAAATATGAAGTGAAATGAGGTGAATGGTTTATTATGAGGTATGGATGTGATGGAGACAATAGTATCTGAAAGTTTTTCAAGTGTTTGGATCTGATTTTGCATCAGCATATTTCCTCTTTGTTGTTGATCATCCTCTTATGAAAAAAATTGGTCTCTTAGAGAGACACCATTCTCTTGTAGTCATTTGTCCTTCCTCCTGGAACCTGCAAAAAAACTAATACTTCTTCTGCAATGGAATGTAAGATTATCAAAGGAGAGAGGTGATCAATCTCTCTAGTTATGATATTTACACACAAAACTAAGAATTTGTATTAATGAAACAAGTTCTCAAAGGAAAAATCAAAAGAATTTATACATGTTTTCGAATTAGTGCCTCAAGTTGAATGTTGTTTTTTTTCAGCAATTTATTTCATTATTTACCATTTCAAACTCTAATGATGGATTTCTCACTATGTAAATCTTATTAAGACCTTTCCAATGATACTTAAATCATCAAAATCTGATTTTGTATGAGAAAGTTAGGCTGATTTGAACAATGAGGTTTTTCAGCTGCTAAAAAAAAAAAAAAAATCTTGAATAAAAAATTAGTCATTCATCTTTCATCATCAGTCCAAAATTAATCAATACCTTCAAAAAAGTGAGCAAATAACTTATTCATTTCATTGATTCAATTTTTTTTTTTTTTATTTTATTTTATTTTTATTTTTATTTTTTAAATGAAATAAAGCATGGATGAAATAATTGTCCTTATGAATATTTTTGAAACAAAGTCATGGCAATGCCTCTTTCATGCAAAATAAAAATAAAAATAAAAATAAAAAGCTTGAAATTTCTAAAGTCAAATTCCTAACTATGAAGGAGATGAAGGCAGAGTCCTTTTCAATTTATACAACTTGCATTTGATGCACATGTGATAATGTGTTTGCCTCAAATAATCCATTTGTCATTCATCATGTGCCCCCACACATGAATTCTGCCACATTTTCCCTCAAATAAGGAAATTATTTCATTGATTATCTCTCAAAACCGTGATTGTTCTCATAATTAAAAAAAAAACATTTTTCTCTCACGCACACTGCAAATTAGTGCTCTGAAGAACCCTTAATTTCTCCCAAATGGCTGCGAATTTCAGAAATTCCTTATAAGATTACCTAATTCACCCCGTTCTCGAAAAAACCCATGTTTTAGTTTTTTCTAATTCGTCCTGGTTTGCTCAGAAAATTCGTTTTAAAATCGGGTGTTTTTTACAATTACGCATTTTGTTTTCTGGCAATTATTTGTGGTTTGATTTGTTTTTATTTTGCAGGTTTTGAAGTGTAATGGCTTGTATCTCACAGAGAAGTTCAGATTGATCTTCCTCGTTTCAATTACTTGCAATGGAATCTACAATCTTCTCTTCATCAATAGTCTGAAATCTTCTCTTCATCAGCAATTTCTTCATATGATACACTTCTATTGTATGCCCCTACAATTTGAATTTGTAATTTTCTCTTCATCAGCAATTTGCACTCTTCTTCTCATCAACAATTTGTAATCTTTTCCTCATCATCAGTTTCTTCATGTGATATACATTCATTTTGTGTCAATTTTTTTTTAAAATGATTTCTAATAACTGTTGTTTGAGGAAAAATGAATATGAAAAAGAGAAGGTTCCTTTTTTTTTTTTTTAAATTGCAGTGCATGGGTCTTTGTGTGGATTGAGAGTCTGCATATATGCATAAAGCCAAGCCAAAGAATGGCCTCATGCGTATGCATGGGTCTTATTTCCATGAGTTTTTTTTTTTTTTTTTAAATTGATTTGTTAATAAAATTATGTATGTTATATTTTCAAAAATTTAAAAATACACATATATCTTCATTAAACAAAACAATTTATTGAAATCAAAGTTTTTCATGAAAACAATTTTTTTTTAAATTGTTGAATCAATTGAAATGATGAAGTTTTATTTTGTCTCCTTTTTTCTTTTTTCTTTTTTTTTTTCTTTTTTTTCACATAACAATTCTTTTTCTGATCCTCCAGATCACACAAAGTGCAGGAGGAGAGAATACTCAAGAATTATTAATTTTTTTTTACATAAAAATCATTTTTCTGATCCTCCAGATCACACAAAGTGTAGGAGGAGAGCATACTAAAAAATTATTAACTAATTTTTTTTTTTTAATTTTTTTTAGATGTAAGAAATAAGGTCTCCTAATTACACTTCCCCGGCAACGGCACCAAAATGTGTAGTCAATTTAGCGTCCTAAATTGCTAACATAAATTATCAACCAGGGCTAGTAAACTGATGAAGTGTGGTGCACTATATGTGCTTAAGTGACCTCTTCCTTACTTCGTTGTATGTGTTTTTCTTATTGTTTTTATGTAATCTACCTCCGGAGTGCTCTAACTGAATTAACATGCAACTAGTCTATGGAATTCTACAGTCTGTTTGTCCATCATGATTGGTATTTTGGAAGAATTCCTTCTTTTGGAAGGGCTAGAACAATTCTGACTGTGTAATTGGATGCAAATGCAAATATAAATGACTGAAAGCAAATGAAAAACTAAGATATCATATCCATATCCTACTCGTCATTATGATGTCTTGGGCAAGCGTTTAAGAGCAAGAACAGAGATGATACTTAGTAAAAACACACAACTAAATCATTCATTATCACGGTCATGTCTTGAACTTCTTAAGAATTTCTTGGAAGAGTTTCTTCTTGTGGAAGAGTGATTAGAACAAGTGTAACTGTGATAGTGAACAACAAAAACTACAACTAAATCCTACAGTACTATAGCCATTTTCATTCATCATTATAATCTTTTGGAATAATTTCTTCTTGTGGAAGAGTTAGAATGAATATAACTACAGTAGCTAATTAAAAACAACTATGAATTCAACTCCTAATCCTACAATACTATAGTCATTTCCCATTCATCATTATAGTCTTTTGGAAGAGCTTCTTCTTGTGGAAGAGTTAGAATGAGTACAACTACAGTAGCTAATAAAAGCAACTACAAATTCAACTTCTAATCCTACAATACTATAGTCATTTCCCATTCATCATTATAGTCTTTTGGAAGAGCTTCTTCTTGTGGAAGAGTTAGAATGAGTACAACTACAGTAGCTAATAAAAGCAACTACAAATTCAACTTCAGAAACGTAAAGGCAACTAAGATACTCAACATAATACAACCAAATCTTTTTCATCTAATAATGATATTTTGGAAGAGCATTTTAAGAAAAAGAATGATTGTAAGATGATGAGGATCTTTTAGTTAAACAAATAATGCAAGACATGAATTAAAAGCTACTTATCTAGAAAGCATGTAGAAGACTCCTTGGATAGCAGGGGCCCTCTGCTACCAATTTGGTGAAGTTCTTCAGCTCCTTAAAGTTGTAATCAAAACATCATCAAAGAACTGAATTTCTTTATTGAAAATCTCACAAATCTACATCCCATTCCATCTTGAACTTTGTTACAAAATACTCCTATTTTCTCCTACTTCTTCATTACTTCTACATTACCCATGATAGGAGAAAGCTTCTCCTATTTATACAAAATATGAGGAGTCATCTCATTAATGGGAGTCCATGAATCTCTCCCTCCATCTCTAGAGTTACAACAAAATAGGAAATGATAAGACACATGTCTTTCTAGAGTTTCAACACAACTTGAGGAATGAGACACATCCTCTTGATCCCATAATCTTCTCCAACCAAATTCGAATTTGGATTTAGAGTGCCACATAAGGGTCTTCTAGAAGTCTCTTTTTGACCTACACATGTCACAAAACTCATAACACATATATAGATATATGAAACTATGTTAATTTTCTAGTTTCTAGTCATAAATTCACTTTAAATACATAAAATAAATAACTTTGGAAAACAAGGATCCTAACCCATATATTTATGAAAATGGTTACTTGATGTAGGGTTTTAGGTCAAATGACTATGAAATAAGAGCTAAATGGTTATGACATAATGGAAATATGTATGAATATGGAGAACATTTTTGAGACTCAACACCTACCTTACAATGAAGTATTCCCAGCCTCTTATAGGCTCCATTACATGTAATACCATGGGCCAAAACCATGGGTGCACAAAACCATGTGCCCCAAAACCACTACTATCTACCCTACTCAACATTGACTCTACCCCGAGTCATGTTTACCTAAAAATTCCCCCCTTAAACTTGACTTGGGGATTATTGACTAAATCCAGCCAAACCTACTAAATGAGACAACGCCGCTCACTCTATCTCTTCCCCCCTCAAATTTTTACCCAGGGTAATTGTAAACTTGACATCCCCCCTATCACCTAGGTCTAACCCAGACTTTACCAAAGATTACCCAGGGGTACACACGCCATACCAGGTCTTACAGTAGTATGCCCATTTACATGTAAAAAATTAACTCCATTATAATAATATTTTTTTGTTTCATTGTTGCTCTTTGTACATATGAAATCAATGTCCATATAAAAAGAACCCATCTGCCGGATTACATGGGTCATCAGCCTCTAGGAGTTCTCTTCAGATACATGGTTCATCAATTAATTAATCCACGTGCAAACATCCTCTCATCTCTGAATTTCTCGAACCAACTTCTTATCACTGCTAGTCGCTAGATCTGAGTTGTGGCAGCACCATTTTTCTCTTTATCCATTGATAAACCCTCCATGGAATTCCCCATGGAATCAATCAATTGGATATTTCCTATTTCCTAGAAACACCATGCTCCATATGGCCAGATCTGCAAAAGGCTGCATTGATTTCTCCATTCACAGGCCAATAAAACCCTTGGCTACAAAAGCGTCCCTTTGAAGCCAAATATGGCTTTGATACCAATTGTTAGGTTTTAACCCTGAACAAAAATTATCTACACACGAATCTTATAACAGAAAATAAACAATAGCAACAGCATAAGACATAAAACAGATAAACACAGAGATTTTTCCCCTGGATCCCAAATCGGGACGACCAGCTTGATTTTTCATTATATTCCTTTTAGTGTTACAACACATATATATACATGCCGGAGCATACATAAACCCCAATCCATTAACCATGGATTAGAACATAACCGTAGTTCCCTTGACCGGATCTACAAAAATACCAGGGGCCGAAAACCATCGAACCCCAAAACCATGTGCAAAACCATGCACAAAACCATGGGCGGATCCGCCTATGAGTGGGTCCGCACATAAAACAAATTTTCCCCCCGGACCCCAACGGTGGGGACTGCTTCGCCCCTGTTGACCCCCCAGCTATGCCCGACGCAACATACAGCGCGTGGGGCTAATCGTGGAAAGAATATAACACATACCCAACATTCTCCCACTTGTTGTTTTCTTTCCACAGGGGGCCACAGGAGAGCTTAGCCATTGGGCCAATTCTTCAACACCCATTGTTTCTCTACACCAAGAGAACTTCTGAGTGCTCACAGACTTCGTCAATGCATCTGCAACATTCTTCAAAGTGTCCACCTTTACCAGCAACACCCTTTTAGCCTCAACCATATCTCTAACAAAGTGATATTGAACATCACTGTGCTTTGTCTTTGAATGATAAGCAGGGTTCTTAGCCAAGAAAATTGCACTTTGGCTATCACAGTCTATCCTTATAGCTTGTTGTACCAACCCCATACTTGAACACAATCTCTGCAATCAAACTGCTTCCTTGCTTGCATGAGTGGCTGCTATGTATTCTGCCTCTGTAGTTGAAAGCGCCACTACAGACTGTCTTTTACTCATCCAACTGACTGCACCTCCAAATAGGATAAACACATACCCACTTGTAGATCTTCTTTGGTCCAGATCTCCAGCCCAGTCTGCATCAAAAAAACCACGAATTTCCAACATTCTTTCCAATCCTGGTCTTCCCTGGTAGCACAAGCCATAATCACTAGTGCCACGTAAATATCTGAAAACCCGCTTCACTGCTGTCCAATGCTCCTTCCCTGGGTTTGACATAAACCTGCTCAATACTCCCACTGCATGTGCAATGTCTGGTCTAGTACAGACCATTGCATACATCAGGCTACCCACTGCACTTGCATATGGAACACGTGACATATCCTCCTCTTCTTCTTGTGTCTTGGGACACTGTTCAGAAGACAGCTTTGCACCTACAGGAATAGGAACACTCACCGGTTTACTATCCTGCATATTGAACCTCTGCAATATAGTCTCGACATACTTCCTCTGGTTTAACCAGAGCTTCCTCTTTGCCCGATCTCTCTTAATTTCCATGCCTAAAATATAGTTTGCAGCACCAAGATCCTTCATGTTGAATTTGGAGAACAGTTGGGTCTTCAAATCTTGGATAATTTCTTTGTCATTTCCAATCAACAACATATCATCCACATACAAGACCAAATAAATAACACGGTCACCAATTAATTTAAAATAAATGCAATGATCCTCCTTGCTTCTGGTGAAGCCAAGTCCCCGTATATAGGTATCAAATTTCTGATACCACATCCTTGGCGACTGTTTTAACCCATACAGAGACTTCTTCAACATGCATACTAGTTATTTCTTACCCTTCACCATAAAGCCTTCAGGTTGCTTCATGTATATCTCCTCTTCTAGATCCCCGTGAAGAAATGTTATCTTCACATCCATCTGTTCTATCTCAAAATCAAATGCAGCAGCAACAGATAAAAGTAATCTAATAGAAGTAACCTTGGCAACAGGAGAAAAAATATCACCAAAATCAATTCTCGGCACCTGGGAATAACCTTTTGCTACCAACCGAGCTTTGAATTTCTCCACCTTGCCTTCTACATTCATCTACTTTTTAAACACCCATTTGCTCCCGATGGGCTTCCTTCCAGCCGGCAACTCCACCAGATCCCATGCGTCATTTTTGTGCAAGGATGCCATTTCATCAACCATGGCCTCCTTTCAGAGTTTTCCATTTTCTGAATCTACTGCCTCCCTGACAGTTCTGGGTTCATCATCAGTTATAGTTAAGGGAAAACCTGAACAGAAAGCAGATGGACTATACCTTTCTGGTTGCCTTCTTTCCCGAACTGATCTTCTCAAAGCTGGAGTTTGTGGCTCTTCATCTTCTGAGTCTTCTTCTGTTGTAGAGTCCGATTCATCCTCCTTTAGCTCAAACTCTATCTTCTCAGGTTCCTTTGGTAGGACTTCATGTTTAACAACATCTTTCACTTCTCTAAACACCACATCTCGGCTGTACACAACCTTCCTTGTTTCTGGGTTCCAAAGCTTGTAACCCTTTAAACCATCCTTATACCCAATAAAGATGTACCTTTCAGATTTATTATCCAACTTGGTCCTTTTCTCCTTTGGAACATGTACATATGCATCACATCCAAATACCCTTAGATGTGAAATAGAGGGTTTCTTACCAGTCCATACCTCATGTGGGGTCTTATCCTCCAACGCTGATGAAGGTGATATATTAACTAAGTAACATGCAGTCTCCAATGCCTCTGCCCAGAATTATTGTCCTAATCCGGTACCACTGAGCATGCTTCTTGCCTTTTCCATCAGTGTTCTATTCATTCTTTCTGCAACTCCATTTTGCTGAGGTGTGTATGGAGTAGTCTTCTGCCGTGCTATACCACACTTCTTACAGAACTCTTCAAATTCCTTCTTGCAGAACTCCCCACCATTATATGTCCTCAACGCCTTTATCTTCTTCTCTGTCTGGTTTTCCACCAGAGCCTTAAATTCTTTAAATTTGTCAAAGACTTCAGATTTCTTCCTCAAGAAATATATCCATGTATTCCTTGGGAAGTCATCTATGAATGAAACATAGTACACAGACTTTCCCAGTGATGGAACTGACACAGGCCCAAACACATCACTGTGCACAAGTTCTAATATCTTGTTTGCCCTCTTAGCACCAGAAGGAAAACTCACCCGATTCTGCTTCCCATATACACAATGTTCACAGAAATCGAAATCTAGAGAACAATTAGACATACCTTCCACCATACCATCTCTATGCAATATCCAAAGGCCCTTCTCTCCAATATGTCCAAGCCTTTGATGCCATAGCATGGTCTTTTCTCCAGAGACAGCTATACTTTCCGTCCCACTTTCAGGAACCACAGAACTGTTACACCCATCAATAATGCTAGTTAGCTTGCATTTCCTAGAACAGAGTCTCAACAACTCCCCGTATTAATAATGCGTTGCTCCCCAAACCATCTTGCAGGCATCTTTCTCGAACACTGTTTTTACACCTGCATCATCCATCTTGCTTACAGAAATCAGATTTCTGGCCAATGCAGGAATATGCAGAACACCAGGAAGTGTTCTAATCCTTCCACCTTGTAGCTTCAACTTGACCTTTCCACGTCCGACGATTCTGGCCTTCCTATCATCCCCTAGGAAGACATCACCACCATCATATTTCTCATACTCGCAGAACCACTCCCTATGGGGAGTGAAGTGAAAGGATGCACCTGAGTCAATCAACCATGACTCATGATCTACATATGTATTTGAAGAAGAAGCCAAATACACATCCCCACCTTCATCCGAGGTGGTTTTTGCCTCTGCAGAAGGAGCTTCATCAGATCCCTTTCCTTTCTCAGGAGATTTAGATCTGCATTCCTTTTTGTAGTGTCCTTCCTTTCCACATTTCCAGCACACCTTTACAAACTTTCCAGGAGATTTAGATCTCCCTCTAGATTTAGATCTCCCACTCGAAACCTTATTCTTGTTTCTGTTCTGGGACCTTCCTCGTACAGATAAGGCATCTCCATTTTGAACCTCCATATTTCTCCGTCTCATTTCCTCCGACAGCAAGGCTGAGACAATGTCATCAAAATTCAAGGTAGTTGTGTTGCTACCTATTGCAATAACCAGATTGTCCCACGAGTCTGGTAGAGAACACAACAAACTGATGCACTTATCTTCATCTGAGATTTTAATATCAACAGATGACAGCTGACTTACCACAGTATTGAAGGCGTTCAAATGCTCTATCACCGAGTCTCCATCCTTCATCCTCAGGTTATACAGCTTTTTCCGCAGGAACAACTTATTCACCAGAGACTTAGATTGGTACAAAGTCCCAAGTTTTTCCCACAAGGTCTTCGCCGTAGCTTCCCCAGATACATTCAACAATATTGAATCTGAGACACACAACCGTATTGTGCTCTTAGCCTTCCGATTGAGTTTCTTCCAGTCTTCATCTGACATTGCCTTTGGTTTAGTACCTGGATCTACCGCGATCCACTGATCTTTATCCACCAGCAAATCCTCCATCTTGAGCTTCCACAACTCAAAACTCTGACCATTAAATTTCTTGATCTCTATCTTTCCGCCACTCTGAATGAGGCACTAGATAATCTCTAGTTTGCACAATTTTTTTGCCCTCAACATGAATAGGAAACCCTCGAAAAATTTTGCTCCAAATATGGAATATCTCCTAAGGTGGGGGGAATTCATGATCACCAAAGGTCAAGGAGTATCCCCTTTGCACCATGATAGTGAATTATCCTACTCCTACAACATCATACAAGAAATTAGAGCAAATCTGCCCTTGCTCTCCAAAGAACAACCAAAGCAACAAAAGTTTCTATTGCTTCCTCATGCTCTCATCATACAAGACATGTGATGAAGACATAATGAGTGATATGAATGTTGCATCATCACTATGCATCCATACTCTTTGTTAATCCATGACGCTAGAATCCTGCCACATCTTCTCCATCCTCATACCCTTGGAAAGAGTGTATGCCAAATGACGGCCAAACTCCTTCAAGAGTAACCAGTGCAACCAAGCCTCCTGCTGACCGGTATCATAAATCTGAAAGTAGCTCACCAGCTTCTTGCTCACCATCCACATCCACTCAACCAATTGTGGATGTCTTCTTCCACCCTTCATCTTGGCACTCCTCCCATGAGGGCTACCATCATCCCAAATCAGATTTTTTCATTTCATGGGATATTGAATTGCAATCTTGTCGAGGATCACTTTGACCCTATGAGGACCCAAATAGGTGGTAGGCAAAAACCTCCCTTCATGATGTGCATGGTTCAAGAAATGTCCAACAAAGTCATGAGATGTGTTATCCATCTAAATATGTCCTCCATCTACTATCTGTTCCTGTGAGAAGGGAAGAACCTCCTCAAATTGTTGAAGACCCTTGCACTCCATGATGTGTGGGAGTGCACCTCCATTGAAATTTCTCTAGGAGATATCCTCGTCATGCATGGCCTTCCAAAACCCAAGAGGCCTTGGATCTAGTGCTAGTAGAAGTATCTCTTTGATTTGTGGCATCCTCATTGAGAGAATGTCATCTAGAGAGGAGAAAGAGTTTCTTATCTCTAGATGTATACTTCTCCTCACTACCCCTGAATGAAGTTTCCCTTTGAATGTTTACATGAGGAATGATTCCTCCTTTCTCCATCATTTCCCATCATAGTGTTATTCTGCTGCTCTAGATCAACTGGATGCAATGATATAGACCCAGCCAAAGTGTTTGTTAAAATGAAAAAAGATGGATTTTTAATCATACCTCGGTGAAAGTTGGAATCTCCTTGCAAGGCTGTAAGAGTTTCCTCCTCATAAGTGTTGGCCTCCCATACTGTTGAAGATGAAGGATACTCCTCCATGGTATCAATAGCATTGGTATATGCCTCATCAACTGGTGATGAGGGCTCCCCCACTCTTCTGGCCAAATCTTCTGATCAATCTCTGAGAAAACTTAACAAGAGTAGAAACCCTTGTATGGCTTGAATGGTCGATCCACAAAGTATTTGCTTCACCTTCTAGGTGTAGCGCTGCAACTTCTACAACCTCTTTTTCTACTACAGGATGTAGCAGGAAGAAAGCTTCTAGTTTCTTCACCCACACCTCTGCTGCACATGTGAGTGATCCATCAAATGTGCAAAATAGAAATCTATTGCCTCTCATGATCCCAAAGTTGTGGGGTCTTCTTTCTTCTTTCTACTGAATAAATTGTGGTAATGCTAGATCTCTAGGGTTTGCTCAGTATTCAGAAAGATACTCACTTAAAATTTTGAATTCCAAGTGCTCTTCATGCTTCTTTTCTTCTTCTCTGTGAGAGTAGGAAGTGTGTGGTCCTTCCTCTTCTTCTTCTTCAATCTTATTGACCTCCTTGGAGAGGTCTCCTCTGGATCTAAAAATAGATGAGAGCAAACTCATCCTTTTCATAATATTGATCTTCTTTGGCTGAGACTCACAAGCTGAGCCAGAGATCATGCTTTGATACCACAGTAATATTCCAAATTAGGAACAACTACACTATTGGGAATATCTCAAGTTATTACCAATGTGGAGATCAGTAATACATAAACATGAGCTAGAAAATAGCAGTGAATGCATTAAAACCAAGAATTCTGGAAGATCCACATAACCATTAAATTAGATGATAGAAGAAACAATGTATACAAATTATTGAGGAAACACTCACTCAAGTAAGGCAATGCCTTTCTCAACAGAACATATACATGATAGATGAAGAAATGCTACTACATAAAAGATCCTTGGCTATGGCTGTGTAGTCTATGAAGGAGGACTGGTACAAAATAATGTCAATACATAGATACAGCAATATACAACTCAAAATAATAAGGGGAGCAAGATCTCAACCCCTAGAAATAATAATACACAATCCTTAGAAGGATTGGCTAAAATACATACAAAATGGAAATTCTACAGAAATGCCAGAGTTGTTGGGCAGTAGCTGCAACTCTAAAACTAGAAATGGATGTAGATGGCTGATGATGCTAAAAATGGTGGTAAAATATCATCCAAAGGATCTCTCAGGAGAAAGGCTGGTCCAATCCCTGAAGATCTCACCCTCCAAAATAATGGAGCAAGTCCCCACTGCAAGTGCACTCAGAGATAACGCAGTCAAGAGAAGGGATTGCATTGTTGGTGAAGAGAAATTGTTGGCCTGGTTCCAATTATCTGCAATGTGATCATGAATCTCCTTAACTAACCTCCCATAGGAATAGAAGCTCCCTCCTGTGAAAGATGAGCCAAGGAAATGGTGTTGTGGAGTCTCCACGGAAACACCCTACAACACAGAATTATCTTACTGTAGCAATAACGCTGTCCTAGACGAGGTAGCTTTGGCCTTGAGTCTAGAAATGTGGAGAATGAAGAAAAATCCCTCAAGAGGTCTCTCAAGAAGGTGAAGAGAATCCTAAACAGGAATTCCCCCAGCAATTCTTGCTAAACAACAAAAGAATGCACATTTGTCTCAATAGAAAATGAAATCAATAATCCATTGCATAGGTAACAATGGCTACATTTCCCTCCTTTTAAAAAAGTGAAATCTCTCCCTCCATGGGCCCCATCCATTAGGGTTTCCTCCAAAAAATATCCTCTTCCCCATGCACACTATGTTGTCTCATAAAGTGATCCACTCCTCCTATGGCAGCGTTGTTGACTTGGTCAAACATGACCTTGTCTTCATGCATTTTCCCCTTTTCACACTTGAGGGTGAAAAATGAAGCTAATTTGATGATCCCTTTCACATTGTGATGGATTTTATTCATGTTCTCCATGAGCATGGGCCTCACCCATTTATTTAGCTGCTAGGTGATAAAAGAAAAATTTTAATATTCCATTTAGCTATGAGCTAAAATGGGAATATTATAGTAAAATAATCCATATAGATTTCAAGTCCTTCATTTATTAAGTCAGAAAAAATGATAATTATGGCTCTCTGAAATGTTGTTGGGGCATTACATAATCCAGATGGTAAAAATATGTAAGAAAAAGTACCCCATGGGCAGATAAAGGTTTTCTTATCTTGGGCTTTGGGAGATATTTGGATTTGATTGTATCCACTGAATCCGTCAAGAAAGGAGAAGAACCGTTTCCCAGCCATTGTGTCAAGAACTTGGTCAATGAAGGGAAGGGGGAAATGGTATTTATATGTTGCCTTATTTAATTCTCTGTAATCTATGTAGATTCTCCACTTCTTATTCTTTTTAGGGACGACCACCAGAGGGGAGACCCATTTTCTGTCTGAAATAGGATAAATGAAATTTACATCTAACAGTTTTTGCAACTCCTCTTTTACAATATATTTTAAGTGTGAGTTTAATGTTTGTTGGGGTTGCCTAATAGGCTGTGTTTCCCTTTCAGTATAGATGTCGTGCGTGCACAGTTGTGGGTCCAAACCCTTCATGTCTTGGTAGTCCCACATAAATGCATCTTGGTGCTTCCAAAGGACTTTTATGAGTTTCTGCTTTTGGTTGTCATCCAAGCTGCCATTAATATTCAGAACCTTTCATGGATCAATCTCAATAGGTATGTTGTTACAAACAAAAATTGTGGATATATTTTGAGTATCGAAGTCCGTCACAAGATCCTCTTAATCTTCATGTTCGAGGATTGTTTTCAACATTTGGCATTTTAGATTTTCAGGCTTGGGTTACTGATTCATAAAGTTGTTAATCACATCATCTTTAGTTTGATCCTTGAATTCTAGAGCTTCTACTAGTGTCAGAGGTGGACAAATGTTTTTCTCCCAATATGTATCTGGGTGTTTGTGAATTTTTACCATAGGAAGGCTTGGTTTGGCAGGTGGATACATAATGATATTTTTTATAGAGTCTCCTGTAGTGATAGTCATGCTACCTGCTCAACAACCTATGTAAGCATCTGTTGTTTCCATCCAGGGCTACCCAAGAATTAATGGGTTCCCTTCCATCCTGTTCTTTGTATTAATGAATAAAAAATTAGCTAGGTATTCCCATGAGTCCACAAGACCATGATGTCTTGTACTATACCTTATGGTATGATAACAGATCTGTCAGCTAGTTTCAGAAGTGTGGCCGTAGGTTCTAAAGCTGATATGCCCAGTTTTTCGCAAGCTCATGTAGTTAGGATGTTAATTGCTTCCCCCAGGTCAACCAATGTGTCTGGAGATGAGTGTCGAGAAATTTTCACAGTTACAATGGGGTTTCCTGGGTCTTCATATTTTACAGGTTATTCCCTACCTAACAACAAGTCAGATATTGTTCCTACCACATGAATGGTGGGTGCAACCATTGTTTTCTTAATTTATTTTTTTTCCACATAATTCTTTGATTGTCTTTGCATAGATGGGAATTTCTTGGATGACCTGGAGAAGAGGATTTTTGATACAAATGTTTCTTAATTCCCCCAGGATGTCAAAATATGGAGTGATTATAGGCCTGGGTAGGTTTAATCTCTCAGGAAATTGAGGCGGTGTCACCATAAGTTCTTCAGGTCTTTGTTGATCAATTTTTTCCTTATCTTTACCTGTTTCTATTATATTCGTTAGGCTAGGTTCTATGGAGGTTTAAACTTGGGACTGAGGTGGAGTTATGTCCTCTATAGGTAATTTGGTACGTCCTGATCTTAACCTCAATTCGTTGCACAGTTTATGTTTGGCATTGGGTTTTGGATTCTCTATGATCTGAATTAATTGAACTGGTCTGTTATTGGGATTAGGATTGGGTTGCACTGGAAATTGAGGGCATATGGCATGCTACTGGTTATGCTGAATTGGGTAGGGGGCTCACAATGTAGCTTGATTTTGGGTCCCTACTCCTATCGGTAGATTGGCCATTCTCGTGGGTTACTACCAGTTCCAATTGGTGTTTTGAGTAGGAGGGTTTTGCCATTGGTTTTGATACAGAACATTCTACCAATAAGGGGGAGAGCAAGGGAATTTATACCAATTACTCCCTAATGGAGGTTTTTTAGGCCAAGGCGGCATAGGAAATACTTGGTTTGGCCATGTTGGGAAGTGGTTTTGAGTCTTCCAAGTTGTTGCGGGGTTTTTATGGCTAACCTATGGCAAAAAAAAGTATTCAGGCAAGTCTTTTGGTATGCCAGGTCGTGATTTCCATTGCCGACACTGATTCATTAAATAGAATAGTTATGTTTCTTCTTCTACTTCCTTGTAGATGGCTTTCATTCTGGGAAGTGAAGGACATTGGTTTGTGGTATGATCCTTAGTGCAGATAGCACAAGTCTGAACCATGTCTAAAGGAAATTTCCTCTGGCTGTGCTTCTTCCGATATCTTGGGCAAAAGATGGCCAGGTTTTGTTCTGCTATAGATTGTTTCTTCATGGCTTGGAAAACATCAAGTTGCATTTTCAAAGTACCCAGGATGTTAGTTTTGAAAATTTCTACCATATTTCCAAATTCTGCTCTGGTTACATTTCCATTGGTCTTCTTAAGATCCTTGTTCATAGAATCATGCCCAACAAGTCTATTGCATGGGCTACCCCAGGAGCATATAATACATAAGAAAATAATCTCATCGTATTCTTCCTGGTAAATATATCCCTTCCCCATTATGTTAAGCATCTCAACCCATTCTTCCTTCATCCCTTTAAGCATCTTGGCTTTTAAAATGTCCTTGGATAGCGTGGTATATGGGGATCTTTGTAAATTGTATTGAAATCTTTCTTCGTATTCCTCTAATGTTTCATTTTGTTTTGCAGAAATGTTGAATATTTCCTCTTTTAGGTCTTGTGTTCGACAATATTCTTGGTATTTGGTAAGAAAAATATTCTTCATTCGGTTCCAGTTTTTTATTTTTCCCCCTCCTAATCCCATGAACCAGCGGAGTGCAGTTCCTTTTAAGGTAGAGGGAAATAGTTTTAGTTTCTGGGGATTAGTGGTGTAGTCATATGCTCTGCATAAGACATCAAATTAAAATAGGAATGCATCAGGATCTTCTGTGGTTAACCCATGAAAGGTGGGGATGTTGTGCAAAGGAATGGCTTTTATAGGGGCATTGGCAACATGATAAAAAATGGGGTATTCTAATGTTGATGTCTGCCTCTGATTCTGATTTTCATTATTTTCCATGTGATTAAAGAGGTGCCAGAAATATTCAAGAAGTTCTTGATCTGGAGGAGAGATTGTAATAGGCTTGGGAGGTGAATGCGGTGGGGGTTTTACAACACTTCCTTGATCTGGGATCCTAAGTACCTCTGTTTCAATCACTTCTTTAGGGTACTTAGGTTATGATATTTCTGTGTGAATTCCTCCACTATTTTCTCCCCTCTTTCTTGTAGGTTACAAGAGCCTCCCTCTTTTGAAGGGTCAGTGCCTATATGAACGGTAGTCTGCAGGCTTTGCTCAGACCCCTCTGTCTCGCAGTAAAATCTCGGTGTAGGCTATAGATGGTGAGGCTGCTGCCTAAGGGAGTGCATTAGGACTTTGAATGGAAACAGTCCTAGGTCCTATAGATGTATGAGATTCAACTTTCCTAATGATTTCGTCTATATATATATTTCTCTTCCAAGGATCACTGGTCCTTTTCATTGTGAGGGTGGTTGCGAATGACTTCGGATTGTTTCTATCTTTTTCTTTCTAGACATAAAACAAGAGCACCTATCCTACGGTTCTTTGTATGACTTGCTGGTGAGCGGGCTAGATGGCAAGCATGTTGCTTGCTAGTACGCAGGTTCTTACCTCTCATTTTCAATACCCAATTCTTCATAGCAATGGAGAAAGATGAATAAATGAGGTGACTCTTAACACTCTCCCCGACAACAGCACCAAAATGTTGGTGCTAAAAGAGGTGGCTTTTTATTGACAACTCTAGTGCTTTCTCATTTAATTATCAACCTGGGGTAAGTCTTTTTATTCCAAGAGTGTTGGCACAATATATTTTAGTCATGTCGTATAACAGATGTTCCTTGTCACTTATGAGGAAGAATTTTCTAACTTCCTAAGCTTGCTTATCCTACGAGGGGTGGCTTGGATAGGTTTTTAACCTAAGGTTTAGCAACAAGATTTTGCATCTATCTAATGGAATTAAACAATAGTTTAACTGAACCGAACAATAATCTAGAGAAATCAAGCAGCAATTGAATTGAATTCGACAATAAACTGAACAACAACGGAATTGAATGGAACAACAGTCTAACTAATCTAAACAGTAATGGAATTGAATTGAATCAATAGTCTAGCTAAATAAGCAGTAATAGAATAGCAGTATAACTAGCTGAGTAGTAATAGAACAATAGGATAACTATGTTGAATAGTAATGGAACAACAATATAACTAAAGCGAACTAAATAATCATACAACAATTATTTAAGTAATTTTGCAATGGAATTCTCTATATGACTTAATTAATCAACATTTATCAGTGGTTGAACACTTCATTATGTTGGAAGAAGAATGTAATTCATAAAGATAGATAATATTGAAATCAATTTATTCTACGATTTGTAACTCAAATACAATTGTATTAAAAGAAATGGAACTATCTACTTATAATAAAATATTGTCGTAAGTCGAAAAATATGATTGCGGTTGTCCTACTTCAAGAGTGCAATTTCTAACAATCCTGAAGAAAGGGACCTATAACTGTATTGAATGGAA
This sequence comes from Pinus albicaulis, assembly GCA_034641835.2. NCBI lineage: Eukaryota > Viridiplantae > Streptophyta > Pinopsida > Pinales > Pinaceae > Pinus > Pinus albicaulis. The sequence goes on from CM076581.1 coordinate 703,680,690, forward strand.
ATACACTTTACAACTGCATCAGATTCTTAAGCATTGTTTTTGCAACTAGATTGAGTATGAAAACTTGCGTGGAACTTCCAGAGGTTGGGCCTAGACCCGAGAAGCCCCAGTGCAGTAAAAACTTCAAAATATTATTGTTCAAAGTTCTCTATTACATCTAGTGATGTTACAAAAACACAATTAGACAGACTCTTTCTAATGTGTCTATTACAGAATGAATTTCCTATCCTATCTCCGACTCCCCTTCTCGTCCGTCCTTTTCCCTTTTAAAGGCGATTTCAGAAATGTGAAAGTATTTCCCAAACGACATCCTGCTACGCATGGCTGTTGTTTGAGTTCTTGGAATCGAATTAGTCTATCTGCCTTTTGCCGGTTGTTGGGAGTTACCAGGATTTCAAATTTTTGTGTTTGTTGGTTGGATTCCATTTCCTATTGGTCCAGCCATTCTGCCTTCCGGCATGTGGAGATAAGAGAAGTCAATTTTATATTACAAAAACATCCTTTTCATCATTAGTCTAATTGTTCTTGTCTTCATAATATTTTATTCTCTTTATTGTTAATATGAAGAGGAATTCCCCCAAAATTATAACATAATTTTAAGTACTTAAAGGGTGAGAACATACCTTAATTTGGGCCCAACACTATGGGGATCTCCATTGTAGTTGTTTTGGACATAGGGGAGCCATTCATCCGATGCACGTGGGTATTTCAAGTTTTACATACAAAGAATGTGTATGATCATCTTGTTGACGAAATGTTTTTGGCCATTAGTTTGGAAGTGGGAAGTCGTGGCTTAGTGAGTTTGGTATCCAAAATCGACCAGAGACTTGACCAAAATGTATTAAGGAAATTGCTTCCGATCTGAGATAATGGACCATGGGATCCAAAAGTGTACCCACACTGGTTCAAGAAGAGTTTAGAAGAATATTCTACTGTGATACTCTTCATGCAGGCTGCTAGAATGGCCATCTTAGAGAATTTGTCAACAACCACAAAAAAAACATGCGTTTCCGTGGTTGGTAGAAGGAAGGTCTGGCCTTTAATCCATGGAGATGGATTCCCAATGCTAACTAGGAGTAGGAAACATAGCATATAGGCCTTGCTTCTTGATGGTCAGTTTGGAAATGATGCAGGAAATGCAGCATATGATGTACTTCCCATCATCTTGTCCAAGTTTGGACTAATAGAAATAATTATGCAGCAATGCCACTATTTTCTTTACCTCTAAATTTCTATCCACTCGATCGTGTTTCAATTCTCAAATAATCTTGCCCCACTTGCTTGAAAGAAAACATAGGTGTCATAGGTGGCATAATAGTGCATCCTGAAGGTGAAAATTTGGAACTTTCTTCCCTTCCAGGAGCATCTCATATGTGTTTCTGAATTCTGAATTGCTCTTGTAAATATATGGCCACCACGAAGTCTCGTGCCCAGAAGAGTCAAGCACAGTGGTAAATGCTGAAATTGGTAGTTGGCTTAGGAAGTTTTCAAAATTTTTGGTGCTTCACTTATATTATTTAATGTTCAAATATAAATATTTCATTTATGTTGACCATTTATAATGGCGATCATTCTGCAAATTCCCTTGTGCCTATATGAAATGAAAGGGTTGGTGGTCTGTGTGGATGAACATTTCCTTCTCCTGACTGTAGTGCTTCCATTTTTGGTAGGCCTGCACAATGGAATACATCACTTTTTCCTAGGTGAAATACTTTCAGAATATATCTGAAAGTGTCTAACATTGATATGACACTGGATGCCCCTGCTGAGTAAGAATCGCACCAATAGCATAGTGAAAGGCATGTGCCTCAATCTGAAATGGTTGTTGCATGTATAATAATGTGAGAAATTGTGTTTAGCAGAGCTGATGCTCCAACTTAGAAAATGCCTTCTATTGAGTCAATAAGGTCACTATTAAAGGTAACCTTAATGCTTCACATTAATCATCAACCCAGGGCAAGTCCTTTTATTTCAAGAGTGCAAGAAAAATATATGTGAGTAAAATTAGACGTTAACTACTCTAAATCATTGTATGAAATGTTATCTAATTCTTGAAGTTGAATGAAATCAACTCAAAAGTAAACTATGAAATACTTCAAATCAATCAAAGGAATAAAATCTTAATCTAAACCTATGCATAAATAAACAATCAATGCTGAAATAAGGGATCAATTGCAATTGATCAACACGCTTTAATGAATTGAAAAACAACCTTAATCAATTGAACATCAATCCTAATGAATTGAACAATACTCATTTACTTAACATTTTGCAATGGAATTCTCTATAACTCAACTAATAGCAACATCTGGAATTGAACAGCAAACCAAACATTCACACTTCTGATGAAAAGGCTTTAAGAAATAAGTGTTTGCAGAATTGAACAACAACTACTTAAGCACGCTGGAATAAATCTAATGAATGTAAAGGCATCACTCCATAATAAAGGAACATAAATGATAGATTCAACCTATTGAAAATGGAATTGAAACACATCACACTTGTGATTTAATGAATTGAATGTTAAAGAAACAAAGCGAAAAGAATAACTAAAATGCAAGAATCGGAAATAAACATATAACACAAAATAGCAGGAAAACTCCCAGGGACCAAGCCGAAAGCCTCTAGAAGTCTTCTGCAATGAAATACTCATAATATTCTTAGAATGAAAACAGAAATTTCTTCATTAATCAATGTGGGAATACATCATCACGATTTCGAAGGTTCTATCTGAATAAGTTTATTACAGAAAAATTGTAATACATGAACAACTACTCTATCTCCTTCACCTACAACCTTTTATAACTTAAAGGCGAAACAAAACATAATAACGAATCTTCAGTATCAGGAGATCCTAAAGCTTCATAGCCATCAACCGAATGCTTCAAGAATAGGCATGTTTCTGCATCTTTTGCTGATTCATAGGGACTGACGTGATTCAATTTACTTTTCTTGACTGTTGTTGTTTAGTCTTTTTGGTCAGTGGTTGGTTTGTTTTGATTCCCTATCAATAAAGAAAACAAAAGTTAGTTTTCATATTATTAAACAAAACTTTTATCAATAATTCATTTTACCCCAATTTTACATTATTCTCCTTTGATTTATCTCTGAAATGAAGGAAAACATATAAAATTTAATGATAAATTATGCTAAAGATAGGGGTAAAATGTACCTTTTCCTTAGCCCAACATAATCCCTTTCTTACCTTTTTTCATGTCCTTGTAAATAAATATGATTGAGGTGTAGCTGAGTTAAGGAATAGGCAAGATACAACTCTTCCTTGTAAATTCTAAGACCATGATTTTGTTTCACTTTTAAAAATGCTAAGTTTTATGTCCCTCTGGTAATTCATAATCATGATGGTAGTCTTTAGGAGGGTACCATATGATGGGACATATATATCTTCATCCTACCCATGTAGGACCCATGTTCAAAATTAGATTATTATATAGATGAAAAAGAGAAGCATTAGATTTAAAATTCCTATACCCAAATGGCTTTCAATTCTTAACATTATTGGTAGAGGCTTGCCATCTCTGTTTTGTTGCTAAAAAAGCTTCTTCCTGAATATTCTGGAAGTATGATCTTCCATTTTTGCAAATACCTTTCTGAATTGGCCCCAACTTGGCTATCTCTCCTTTCCATTGCATAAACTTCTTATGTTGAGTAAAAAAATGTAGGGTTTTGTAGGCTCCTGTCTGACCCATAGATCTAAACCATGTTCTATTTTCTGAAATATATTGCAGGCTTTAGCCCATCTAGTCTGATTTTTAGCAAAGGACAGAAAATATTGGAACTGAATGTCCCCAATGAAGGGACTGGGGTCACTATCTCTATCCCCTTATAAAACTAAATTATGAAAATACAATTCACACAAAATTTGTTCGGTTTGTTCATCCTGATCATTACAACATTGGAAATTTTTTGATGATGATGAACCTCGGTAGCTGGTTCTAAATGTCAATGGAAGAACAAAACCTAGTCAATGCGATGAATCTAGAAGAAATTTCATTACAAAATAGAGATTTTAGAAGTATGAAATCAGAAGTTGGACAAATTATTCAATGGTTTTAAATGGAGTGGGTTTCCCTACTCTGACAGCTTTGATCTTCAACAACATATATATTTCTACTAAAAATAAGGCATAATTGGTGGTCAGTGCCCAACAAATCAATACATTTGAGTAAGGAGCAAAAATGACACTGGTTTTTTTCTTAGCATGTTCCAATTGAGCATGTGCCCATTTTACTTTTACCCTTTCTTCCCTAAGTTGGGAAAATGTTTCATCTTCAATTGCAAAAAGGTCTTTAAATCATTTTAGTAATGCCTGATTGTTGCCTTGAGGGATCCTGACCTAGGTTCAGAAGTTAAGGTTTTCCAAAAATCCCCTATAATACTGGCCCTTTCGGAAGTGACCCTCTTGCACAGGCCAAAGTCTCACCTGAAGCAGTATGGGAGGGTGCTAGAACTAGGTTTTTGCACCCTGAGAGAGAGCAAGTAAGTCAAAAGAGTTGTGTTCCTAGTCTATCAACTTAATGATTAGTAGATATAACTATAGACTTATATTGCAAAGTTCACATCTACTAATTACCTTCGCATCCATGTGTGTAGCATAAAATTATCAGTATCACACCTATAATTACAATAATCAACAGATCATAGATTCATATAATAGAATAGGCATACTTTTGAAGGTATACAACAGATTTATTCGTAGGTTGGCTAATCAGCATAGTCCACAGCTACCAGAGTTACTATCATAAATCTAATCAATACCTTTGTATCAGCAACATCACATGTAAAATCATAAACATATCAACAATGATAGATCCAATAGTTCGCATCAACAGTAATACATAGACATTAGATAACATAGAGATAATCTAACCAGATCTGCATATATTATCATTCAAAACCTAATACAATCCCATACAACCAGCACACACAACTAGCAGGGTCCACACACAACAAGACTGAGGATCTCCGCGCACATAGCCAGTAGGAGTCCTTTCCTTAGCAACCCAAATATACCTAACAATTCACAAATATCATTAATCTCTAATTCTTCCTTTTCTATGACTCAAAAAAGGTTCATCTATTTATACCGATTTAGCCTACGCATCCAATGGTCCACAAGCCATGGTTTGCAGACTCTTGGTCTATGCTTGACCTGTTACAATGCATTTATGGGCTTTGACCCACCCCAATACCCCTGCGTTAGACTAAATATTACACAAAAATATAAAAAAGTAGAAAAAATTTGCAGCTTCTAGGGCACCCTGTTCTAACAGTCCCCCAACACAATCTTGTGACTCATCCCAAGTCACAACGGTCATGGGTCCTCCATCTTTGCCTGAAGCCACTTGACTGTATCGATTAGTGTTTGCAGCATCACTTTGTTGGGCCTTGACCTTTGGAGGTATTTCTAGTTGTAGCTTGGCATGTAAGTCAGCAATTTTCTATTCCAACTGAGTTTTGACAACCTGGATCTCTACCGAGGAGGCTCTCAGGGCCGTGTCTAGCCCTTCAATTTTAGCCCTGGGGGTAGCTATGATTATTATTTCATCTATAACATCTATACAGAGTCTACCAATCAAATGCTCCAGCTCTTTCTATTGTGTGGTGGCGAGGGAACACACAACCTGTACCTTGGTGACCTGGTATTTCATCTGTAACATCTGCGCAGAGTCTACCAATCAAATTCTCCAGCTCTATCTATTGTGTGGTGGTGAGGGAACACATAGCCTCTACCTTGGTGACCTCATTTGTCTGCTCTACAATAGTCTGCTCCACTGTGCTGAGCCGCTGGTGGACCTGATGGTCCCTGTGTTGAATTTCTTGGAACAATGATTTATGCAGGACCTGTAGTGAATCATGGGGCAACCTTTCTATATCTAGCTGGACCTCTACGCAAGCCTTGAATTTTTCTCCCAAATTGTGTGGACTTACCATGGGGGCTGCGCCTGGTAGGGGAAAGAGGAAAATTTCTACTACAATAAGTTTTGTGCTACTAGCAGCGGAGACTGAGCGGGCTTGGTTCAAACTGGTTTGCAGTGTGTCCATTTTTAGTTGCAAGGCTCAGAGCTCAGCCTGAAGTGAGTCAACCGCAACTTTATACTGTTCTACTAGAGCCAACCATTGTCCTCTAAGGCTAAGGTGACCGCATCTGTGATTTGTTCAAGGTCACCTTCTGTGAGTGAAACCATTTCATCGCGTCTTGTTCGTTGAGATCGTTGCTTCTTTCGTGGCCCTTTGGCGGCCTCACCTATTCGCTTTGTCCCTTTTTGGGAGTTAGCACCTCCCATCTCCTAGCCCTCTATACCTATATTTTGCTGTGACCCCTTCCATGATGGCACTTCTGCACATGTCTCCGTATTTTTATCTAACTATGAATCCTTTCATGCATCTATGTCCTTTCCAGTGTTTTGTGCTGCTGTGAATCGTGTTGTGATCCTCTGGTTCCTTCTTTCTCCATGCATTTTCTTGATCTAGCTTCTTTCTTTGTGGTATTTTGTGTAACCTTTGTAGTACTTTCCACTGTGGTGCCTTTCGTACCGATTTTGAATCCAATCTTCTACTATGAAGACCATGTAGAAACAATGCGATCAATATCCTCGTCCACAGCCATATAGGGCAGCGAGACCCAGGTTTGTGCATGGTCATCTAAAATGTCACGATGGTCTTGTATTTTTCGTACACTATTGGAGACAAGTGTGGTAAGGAATTGATGGCTACAGCCAAGCTGTTCTGAAAAAGGACGCAAAAAACCTGATTGTCCTTGATAAGTTGTGCATCCTTGGAATCCCACAAACTAGCGTAGCAAGATCCTTATCACATGTCAAGGGTGAGCTCAAGGAGGACGACTTATTCTAGTGATTCCCATGTGACCAACGCAATGAGAAGTATCAACCAAGAATAGCAGAAAGGGTGCCCTTGATCCTAGGCTTCGCGGAAATTTGCCTAAAATTCATTACACAGGTGATGAGCCCAATTGAAGCGAAATCCTTTTCCGCATTGTCTTGCCAACTAAATGACATATGCAGGGACGATGGCGGCCTGGAACTTGTGCATTATATTACACGCTAGCAACAACGTACCCATCTATGCTCTCGGGTCGCTGATGGTATTGATCATGAACCTTTGAGTATTTCGTAGTACATGGTAAGTTTCACGAACGCTGTCAATGATCTTTTTCTCATACTTCTTTCCCACCCGCAGCATCAGCTCAGGCCCTTCCATGGGGAGGCTAGTAGTTTGGTGAATTAGCACATCATAAATTAGGATGCAGTCTTGGATCCACAGGCTACCGTCATGGACCAAGGTGAGTAGCTAGTGCACTAAGTGATCTATAACATATTAGTGGAAAAAATGTGGCATCTTTAGCAGGTTCAACAGCCGGAAACTAGCCAACCCACACACACTGCATATAGGGACAACCTAGACCCCGTCATCTTCCAATACCCATTCCAAGTAAAATTCAGGTTCCAGCCGACGAAAGGCCTCATAGTTGACCAAGTCATGATCGTTGAACTTCACCTCATGAAGCTTACCAAAGGGTTTTCATATAACAGGGACCTTGCCCGGGGTCAGCGGCATCTGCAGGTAGGTAATTAGGCCATCGAGGTTATTTTGTGTGCAGGTCCAGGGTCTGCGAGGCTTGAAAAATGGTGGCAACCAATTGATTGGTTGGGAAAGCTAGGCCTGTTCCTAATCAGATAGAGGGCGACCTAATGGTTTTGGTGAGCCGTCTAGGGTCGCGCCTCGCGGTGATTTCATATTGTGGGGAGACATGCCGGGTTTTACCTCGACCCATTTTGCAAGCTTCTCTAACCCTTGTACTTTTTCTTTACCTTTCTTAGCTGTTGGAGGGGGCATGGAGATGACTGCTTCGGCTTTCGAATCGACATCTACTACCTTCTCGGTCTTCGGTTCTGTTGAGGCTATCATCTACGAGGGCTCAGTATGTTTGGTGGCCATCATTCTAGCGTGGAAAATGAATCCCAACTCCAGGTGCCTACTATCAGAAGGGGTAGGTCGTTCAGACATGAAAGAGGTACATTAGGTACAAACTCCCTTAAGGTAGAATCCCATAGGCCATAAACAAGTCAAAAGATACGGAACCCTCTTTTGACCTATCCTTCCCCTTTTATAACTGCAGAGAGCCACTAATGATCGGGTGACCCTTAACAGAAGCCTACCATCAGATAAACGATAAAAAATATCCAGAAATTTTTGTATTGAATGTCGGTCGCTCACTCCTTCCAACGGTATCTTTAGCTTTTTACCTAATTTTTTTGGTTCCAACAACTAGTTTTCGCACCTCCTATGCACCTAGCGCACCCCTGCACTCCCAGAGCACCTGCTGCTCTTTGACCAGACCCCTATGCCTCCCGTGCACTCCTTTGGGCTTCCATATTGGTGGCCACTTCCTGTGCGGATCCTAGTCATAATCATCTTTCATGGTGGGCATATCATGCCCCATACAGCTACTCCGACCATATAGTCATTTGATCCAATATGGTTTGAGCCGGCTACCATTGATATAGCCTGGTAGCATATCACCACACAGGGTAGTGAGCATAACAGCTCTACCATCTATAATTTCCTTAACTACGTAGGGACCAAGGCAACGCTGTTAGAACTTAGGGACCAAGCCCGTGTTGTCAGAACTTCCCTGCATGTTTCGCAAACTTGCTATCATATAAGAGGACCAATTCACCTTTTATGAATTTCCTTTTGAAAATATGTCAATCATGCCATGCCTTATCATGGTCCTTCTAAACCTTCTGATGGAAATTAGCAAAAAAGCGATCTTCTTCCAAAGCCATAAGCTATGCTAAACTCTCCTCCATAATGTCAGCTTCTGCCATGTTTGTAAATGCTACGATACGCAGACTAGGAAAAATATAATCCATTGGCATAATGGCTTCCTTGCCATAGACCATCCTGAATTGGGTTTTCCATGTTAAATTCTTGCAAGTTGTCCAGTATGCCCAAAGAACCATTGGGATGCCCATGTATCAATCACTGCTATCAGCGTTGCAGACCTTAGTTAGTGCTTGCTCCAATAATTTGTTAAAGGCTTTGCCTTCTCTATTAGCCTGCGGATGATACAGGGTGCTATTCGCGTGATGGATTCGAAACTCCTTAGTCAAAGCTTGTATAGTTTCATTAACAAAGTGCATACCTCTATCTCTCATAAGCATATTTGGACACCCAAATCTAGTCAGAGTCTATTCAAAGATGAAGTGTGTAGCAGTATCTGCAGTACAATCCTTCACTGCTTCTGCTTTGGCCCACCTAGTTACATAGTGGCGGTAATTATGTTACACGCACCTGTCTTCTTCCCTGGTGGGTTGATCGGTCCTACAAAATCAATGGCCCATTTTTCAAAGGCTTGCAGATCCATTTGTGGTTGTAAAGGCGTTTCATCCCTACGTGATGGCCTTTCTATCCACTGGCACGTATCACAAGCTTTACAATAGTCATGGGAGTCACTATGCAGGGTAGGCCACCATAGTCCAACCTACAAGATCCTTTGTGTCGTTTCCTTTCCTGCATAGTGACTGCCTGCTATCCCTTCATGAGCTTCTTCCCAGATAGCGTGCCTTTAATGCTCCAAAACATATCAGCGTAGTACTTCATCGGCTCCTAGTTTACATAAATGACCTACAATAATGGTAAAATCCACTGCCCAGGAAAAGAGTTCCTTCTTTTGTTGCACCGAATATTCTGTAGGTTCCATACTTGTAGTTAGGAACTAAATGATATCAGTGAAGTGTGAATCAATGAAAATAATGGCGAACAACTGCGCATCAGACAAGCCTTCCTCCAAGTTAGTAGGTTCCTTGCCCGTATGAATTCAAGATAAGTGATCCGGCCCGGCATTCAACTTCCCCAGCTTAACTATGATTTCAAAATCGTATTCCTAAAACAGGAACAACCATTTTCATATTTCCCCCCCAACACAGGCTTGTTCACTAGGTACTTCAAAGCTGAATGATCTGTAAACATCTTAAAGTGTCCTCCTAATAAGTAGTGCCAAATATACCATGGCCAACCCTTCTAGCTTCATGGTGGCATAATTTCCCTCTTCACTTGATATTTTTCGACTAGCAAATGACGTTGGATGATCAATGTCTCTGGTGCCAGGCTGCATGAGGACCTGTCCCAGGAAAATTCCTAAAGCATCAACATGAACATGATATGCCTTCACCCAATCAGGAAAAATAATAATAGGTGCAAAGACCATATTTTCCTTGAGTAGCTCAAAGCTCTTATGTCACTCGTCATCCTAGAAAAATGAGACATCCTTCTTAAGAGAAATTTCTATAGGCGCCGTGATCAGTGCATATCCTTGAATGAACTTTTTGTAGTAGCCTATATGGACAAGGATTAAACATAGTTGTCTCTCAGTCGTAGGTACTTTGCTAGATTGATAATAACTGCCACTTTTGCAGGGCCCACCATCAACCCTTGTTGGCAAACTATATGTCCGAGCAAGATTCTGAAGGGTATGTAAAAGATACATTTCTTGATATTCAGGGAGATATGGTGTTTCTAGCAGGCATCCAAAATCATGTGCAGGTTCAAAACATGCATTTTTACAAACCCAAAGACATTCCAATCGTCGAAATACACTTTTAGGAATTTGTGGATGAAATCCTTGAACATTGCGAAAACTACCCACGAGAAGATCGCAGGGGCATTTTTGAGTCCAAATTCCATGACCGTATACTGGAAGGATCCCCATTAAGTGGAAAATATAGTTTTGATGTGATCTTCTGGCATAATTATGTTCTGATGGTATCCTGAGAACTCGTCATTGAATGAGTATGCTTCCTGGCCTCCTACACTATCCAGGATCACATAGGATAATGGTGTCAGAATGGGGTCATGTACGCAGGCATCATTTAGTTTGTCTAAGTCGACACAGATTTGTATTTCTCCCTTTATTTTCTTTTCCTTAGCCACCATCGGACTTACCCAATCTGACTTCTCGACTGGTTCGATAATACTTTTGGCAAGAATTTTATCAATTTATTCCTTAACCTTCTGCTTATGCTTAGGGTTCAGCCGATAAGGCCATTGTTTTACAGGGCATGCATCTAGTTTTAGCATGAGGTGCATAACCCCTATGAGCTTCGAGAACTTAGTTGGGAATAAGTCTTGATATTCTATGAGAAATTCAACAACTTTTCTTAAAGTGTCATCACCCTAGTAGTCCCCAATTTTAGCCAACTTAGGCTACTCTATCGTGCCAATGTTGACTTCCTGCAGTTTTAGAGGCTATGTTACATCCACAGTCTGCAATGGAGGGCCCGCAACTGTGCGTTCCCCCTCTGATTATAGGATAGAGATATTGTGCAAGTTCTCATCACACTCTTCTATAGTGATATTGTGAAAATTGACAATATCCTGCATCTTTGTTTCCCACATTGGTGGCCTAAATACTCAAGAGGAGCTAGATTCACCAAAAAAAAACGTATCTATATCCTGCAGAGCTTCGTCAAGTGCCTCCAAACCCCCTGTTAGTCTGAATGTTCCAATGAATTCATCCTTCAAATTTTCCCAGTGGCAGGTGCATTGATGTATCTCTGCATCTAGGTACCATGCAGTGGGTATTGGTCCCAATGCACAAATAAACAAGTGAACCCATTTTTCTATAGTTTGGTCACACCACTACCTTATCCAAGTGAACAAGTGTTTCCGCAGATTTCTTGGGCCAAGGAACAGCTTAATGCGTACCTCAGCTGTAGGCTCAAATTGCAGGACCATTATGTCCTAACATTCCTCCCAGTCCCGGAACACCTCCTTATGTATATTCCATCATCTTGCATGTGTTGCACTCATGGCTAGATTAAGGGCCCATAACCTTCGTTCTCTGGCAACCTCAGTTTCAAATGTGAAAAAAAATTCTTTTACATTTCCAGCCCCATCAAAGTAGGGTATTTCTCTTACCTTGGAGGATATGCAACGTAAGTCCCTGGTGATTCATAGGCATTGTAACGCAGAGACATCATGCAACCGATTTTTCCAATTCTCCATTTCTTCATCGGAATCGAAAAAGCATTTGTTATCCCTTTCCCAGCAAAGCACACCATCGACCGTAGGATTGATCCTGTCTTTGTCCCTTGCAGTTAACTTATATATGTGATCCACCTCTTCCCCCTCACACACCGGCTTTGTATACCTTTCTCCTTCTGCAGGATCTAGAGGTACGATCACCCGTGTTTCTTCACTTTCAAATACCATGCTCCATTTCTTTAAGTTGATAATACCACCCATATCAATGGCCTAGTCCAATCCTAGGAGTGTCGAGTAAGGATCCACATCTTCTTCAATCTGAATAACTTCAAAGTTGGCCCAGACCTTAGCTCCTGCGATGTCTACCACAATACTTGATAGTCTTCCTAACGGGATGATCTTCTGCTGTTTGGCCATGCGCAGCTAGATAGTGGACCATTCCAACTTAGGTTCTGCCATTCGCTTCCAAGTTTTTTTTGGTAGTACGTTTGCATCTGATCCCAAGTCTAGAATAAGATGATCCATCTCGTAATCACCGATCTATGCGGTCAATCACATCTCCAGACCAGTGCATCTCTTATGCTTATAGATTTTGTGCACGTATTTAATTTCCATAGCTATATTTGTCCTTTCTACGCAGCTATCTATCAAAGCTTGGAAGTTTTTGTTAGGTAAATTGACTCGAGGTCAGAGTCAAGGTTGACTAGGTTAAGCAATTGAGTAGTTTTGGGGCACATGGTATTGTGCACCCATGGTTTTCGGCCCATGGTATTGCATGTAATGGAGCCTATAAAATGCTGGGAAGATTTCATTGTAAGAAAGGCATGGATGTGAGTGGTGAAGGCTCACTTCACTGGATTGGCCAAGGCTAATGAAATTTCATTAGGATGGGTATTCCCTGGAGTTTGGGGTTTTTCTAGGTTAAATATTGTGTGTTTATGTTTCATGTTTGTTGCTAATTATGTTTTATTATTCCTCTCAGTAATTATTTATATTCTCCGGTAAATTATTTCTTCAATTGGTATCAGAGCCATATTTGGCTTCAGAGGGACTCTTTTGTAACCAAGGGTTTTATTTGGCCTGGTTAATGAAGCAATCACCATAAAATTTGTTCATAGATTTGAGGTGTTGAGCTGTGGTGGAGTTCTCATAGATGCAAGACTTTTACATGGAGATCATTCTCCAGTTTGAGAGATCTATTATCCCCTTCGTGGGCCATATAGCACCTTGAGACACTTAATAGTCTAGAAGCACGACGCAAACCTGAGGGCTGATATGATGCTCACGGGGTTCGATGGGTTTAAGATAGAGAGAGCTTATCAGAGCTTCTTGTTCTTGGGTGAAGGCATCAACGATAGGAGAATCACACTCGAGTTGTGGCTCATGTTGTGAGCATGTAAGAGGTTCGATCTGTTGTACTAATGCAGATCTATATCTCAAGCTAAATTTCTATACCCATGTAGCTGAAAAGCGAGTTGTGATAGATTCTATACAATGGATAGAGGCACATAATCATGATGTCAGCTAGATTAATGTGTGAGATGCTATCAGGCTACCAGGCTATCGTGAATGTTATTGAGCTATGAAATTTTAGATCAAAAATTGTGCTTGTGCCCAAAGGTTCAATGATAGAGTCCACGATTGGACAAAGGACCACTTGTCCCTCTCTAATAAATATTTGTGCTATTGGCTAAGGTAAAATTCATGCATGGGATGCATTTTATTCAATCCACACTCTTTTGAAGTGAAAATGTGGTTTTTGTATCTATTGTTGTACATGGGTCTACATCCATTGATAGTGATTTGCTTCCTTAATGAGATGATATTGTGAAAGAGATGCATGATTGATTGCAATTTTTTAGACATACAAGAGCAGTTTGCAATCAAGGGTTTTGGTAGATTGAGGAGAGTATGTTAAATCCAGAGAGAATGTGTTAAAATAACAACAATGAAACACCGACTTTGAGTTTTGTAGGGGCTTAAGGAGTAGGCACCCCTACCTTGGAAAATTATTGGCGCGCTAGAAAAAAGGTTTCCTTTTGTTTCTGCAAGTCCAAACCTTATTGCTTATCAGCTGCTTTACGGATGAGAGGCTCTACCTTAGCCTTCTCCGAAGCTCCTCTAGTGGCCATGCTACTGCGTGTTATAACATTAACACTTGGTCCTTCATTTCGAGGTTCCACCTTGAACCTTTTCAAATTTTGCGTAGGTTTCTTCTTATCCTACATCTTGGCTATCAGAATCAGGCAATATTCGACCACATGATCCAACTGTCTATAGTATCTACAGGATTTTCCCGCAGGGTTCGTGCAATCTCTTGCGAAGTGGCCTATTTCTCCATAGTTGTAGAAAATCAATTACCCTCTCCCCTACCTGCACTTCAACCTCGGCCTCCTCCCCTTCCCCTAGCTAGGGAGAAAGCTATGCCCGAGGGGGATCTTGGTGATGGTAGATCCAACTGTACTCTATAGAGGTCCTCATTCTATCATCAGATCATACATCAGATAATTTTTTTCATCATGACCTACAGATCTGTAGAACCTGCACCATTATTTCTTTATCTCTAGGACATATGTAGCAAGGCAGGAACAGTGGTTGGTATCGTGCAGCCCAGCAACACGATAATCATTGCACCAGAGCACCGAACTAGGTCCTACAGCTTCCCTAGGTCACAACGGACTGGGTCCCCCAGCTTGTATGTAGTCTGCTAGAAAAGGACTGTTATCCTTGGTGTGTCCATTCACGCTACATCGTATGCACCATATTTTAGGGATAGCCTCCATTCCTTACTCCTTCCATAGATTCTAGATCTCCATATGCATTGCTTCTAGTTGGCCTTGTATCTTTTGTACCCCTAACTGGGTATCATCTCTTGGTGCAACTTCTAGCTTCATCACAATTTCCAAGGCCTTTTCCTATGATTGAATGGCTTGATGTCCCATTGGCACGCGTAGGTGGGGAAAAAACATAGCAATGAACCACTCTATGTGCTACCTATCATCGTACAGAAACCTGCCTTCTCCAATTACCCTCTTTAATCGTTGGTCAGCCTCCCATACAAATTCAGTCAATCCTTGCTTGAAGTATTTTAGATCGTTCACTATCTAAGAGTAGGACATAGGCTTCTTGAACTACTGCTTCAAGGCATTCTTAATCTCCTCGATGGCTGCATTTTCATGTTGGTCGATGTATCCCATATACCAGTCCAAAGCCCTTCCTTCAAAGGCTAGGGATAGCTGCACCCTTTTCACCACGTCGTTGGCTACGTTCTGCGTAATCCATACCAATCCTACGACGAACCAGAATCAATCCATATCTTCATCCCCTATTCCCTTGAAGATGGGTAGCTTCATATGTGAGGCCATATCATCTTTCGATGGAGCTGGAGATGAATTCTTACCCCTATGAGGGTTCGAAAGTGGCATAGACGGAGAGGTATGCGTGGCAGAGTATCTTATTGGACTGTAGAAAGATTGATCCCCTTCTTGGTTGGTTCTATAGTATTTACCAATACACATTGTTCCCTCACTTTTATCAAAGCTCATTGACTAAAAAAAATTCTCTTTTCACAGAGTAAGATCTTAATCAGTAGTGGTAGAGTTTTAGAAACTTGCCGTAGAACCCTTGACAAATCTTCGTTCTACCTCAGAGTAGGACACAACTTCATCAATCGCAGATTCTATCACAAGCCCTCCTATCACACTTCTGGAAATCCACGAGCCTTTCAAGCCACTCCTGAATTTATTTCTTCTCAAGTTTCCAATATTCCCTTGGCATTACCCGATCTCTCTCTCAAAATGCTCCCGGTCCTAGCAATGGAACCATTTTTTGGCTTGAGAGGTCCTAACCCAGGTTCAGAAGTTAGGGTTTCCTAAAAAACCCCTATACTACTGACCCTTTCGATAGTGAACCACTTGCGTAGGCCAAAGTCTCACCTGAAGCAGTATGGGAGGGTGCTGGAACCAGGTCTCCGCACCCCGAGAGAGGGCAGGAAAGTCAACAGAACTGCATTCCCAGTCTATCAGCTTCGTGATTAATAGATCTAACTATAGAATTATATTGTAGAGTTCACATCTAGTAATTACCTTCACATCTATGTGTGTAGCATCAATTTATTAGTATCATAGCTATAATTGCAATAATCAATAGATCATAGATTCATATAACAGAACAGGGATAATTTCGCAGCTATAAAACAAATTTATTCGCAAGTTGGCTAATCAGTATAGTCCACAGCTACTAGAGTTACTATCATAAATCTAATCAGAACCTTTGTATCAACAACATCACATGTAATATCATAAACGTATCAACAATGAATAACCAATGATAGATCCAACAATTTGCATCAACAGTAATATGTAAACTTCAGATAACGTAGAGATACTCTAACTAGATCCACATATATTATCATTCAAAACCCAATACAATCCCATACATCCTGCGCACACAGCCAACAGGTCCGCACGTAGCAATACTGAGGATATGCGCACACACAGCCAATAGGAGTCCTTTCCCTAGCAACCAAAAAAGATTTAACAATTCGCAACTATCATCAATCTCTATTTCTTGTTTTTCTATGACTGAAAAAAGGTTCATCTATTTATACCGATTTAGCCTACACATCCATTGGTCCACAAACCATGGTTTGCGAACTCTTGGTCTATCCTTGACCAGTTATAATTCATTTAGGGGCTTTGACCCACCCGAAAACCCCTACGTTAGAATAAATATTACACAAAAATACACAAAAGTAGAAAAAATTCGCAGCTTTTAGTGGACCCTCTTCGAACAATGATGTTCTTGCAACAACACTAATTCATTCTTATACTGGGCCAATTCATGCTGAAATTGAGTTAATTCATTGCGGAGCTTTTGATTCGAAGCACTTTCTACCGTAGGAGTGTAATCAAGTGTTTCCTCTGTTTGATTTTATTTGTCCTTTGTGAGTACAAAATCAGTCTACACAAACACTTCAACAATATCTATCGTTTGAGTGACAAAATCTTTTTGGGTTCCCATGGTAGTTGATTTCTTCTTAGGCTTCCAAGCCTTGTCTACTTCTTTCAACCATTTCCTTAACTGCTTTATTGTTTTCCTCAATTTTATGCATTTCCTGCTCATCTTTCTCAACTTAACCTTAGCTGATTTTTCTTTCGAAGGGGTTCTCGAAGGATAAGGAGCAATAGTGGCTTCAGGTTCATGAAGGGATGTGTCAGTATTAGGGTTATCATTAAATGAAACAATTTTTTCTTCAGGCATCCCATAGGTTATTCCAACATTGATGTCCTGACTATGTGTAACAATATTTTCTTTAGGTGTTAGAGGAGTTGTTTCAATACTTGTGTCATGTTCTAATATAACAGTATCCCCTAACTAGTTTCCATACTCAGATGTTCTCTCTATCTGGTCTTCCCTATTCACCATTCATTACCAGAGAGAGATAAAACCCTCAGATCTTGCAATTCATCATTGCGAGGTAGGATTTCAGTATGGCCAGAGCTACCATCCAAGGAAGACTAGTTCGAATGGTCCCTATGTTCCTCGGATTTCTCAAATGGGTTCCTAATTTCACAAGATGCTCTCATTTGTTCTAATACTTTAGCCATTTCCTCCTCATAGTCTTATAAAGATGAATTTTTATGCCTTGGAGATGGTGTCTAGGATGCTCCTATCTAATCCAGCAATGATGAGGCATTTTTTTGTAGTTGTAATCTTTCAGACCGTCTCCATTTTACTAGTTCTAAGGTCAAAACATGGGTTCTCTTCCCTCTAGCTCTCCCGAGCATGACAGTTGTAGGAAGTTCAATTTTAGCTTTGTTAGGGTTTTCTTTAGGGGTAGGTAGGGCAGGATTGACAAAAGTATCCTATGTTAAATCAAATTTATTTAAATCATGAATAATAATCAATTTTATCAAGCCATGGTGGATAACAAATGTTTGAGCATTTTTAGCTATCCTAATCTGAACAAAAGTATCATGCAATATAGAATTTAGGAAAAAAGGAAAATTAACTTAAATATTTCGTTTGAGAAAAACTAACAGTTTGAGTTTATGTTATTTTACCACATCCTAGCATCTATCACATGTGATATACTTTTGAATGAAGAACGGAAGTTCTTTCCAAGGCTGCTTCAAGGACTCAGGGTCAATACCTTTTCCTTTTTGTACCAGTTGCTCATCTAGATCCTGATCCACTGAAACTACTTCCTGTATGAGGACATGTTTATCAATCCATTTTTCCACTTCTATTGGAACTCTGGAGACCTCAATAATTACTTCTTTAGAGAACGGTATAATTCTTCCTTTAACTATGGTGTGCCCTTCCCACAGGTTCTACAGGAATTCAATTGTTGTATCTGTATTAAACTATTGTAGCCCGTGTCGATTTGGAATCTAACGAGCTTGCTAGAGAATGGTGCAAGCTAATTATGAGACTTGAAGGATTGTGGGTTCATTGCAAAGAGAAATTCCACCCATGGCTACTGTGTTTTCGGAACTGGTTTCTTCACCCGTCTGCATTCATTTCTTTCGACTATGATAGTTAAAAACAATATAAACATTGTGTGCGGATTTTATAAAATATATTATTAGAAATATGAATACATGACATTTAATGCAATGGTTCTATTGTCCAATCATCATATCCGGAGGGAGTCGCATGGTTAATTCGCATGCATGTTTATTAAGGATATTCATACCCCCTCCAATGAGAGAAGGGTGTCCACGGCCTTCAAGCACAAGAAAAGAGGAAAGGTGGTAGAAATCATGAATGCACACGAAGTAGAAGTCAAAATCTGGTAATCATCACAAATGTACATCATGTGGAAATTACCAAAAAGGGAGAAAAGCGCAGTAGAAATCATTATGAAAAGGATTTCCTATTTTGATGGCATGATATGACAGAATAATGACAGGTGATAGATTATGATTGATGCTGTTACCACTCAATTCGACATAGTTAGATAATTAAGCTAAAATTATAGTTGATTATACGTATAGGTTTTTATAACGATAACACTTAGTCAAACAACGCATTCATCATCAGGAATGGATCAATAGGAAATATGGGCATAAAAATAATTGGTTGTTATCAGAAAAGTACTCCAATGCCACAAGTAAAGCCATTGCTCCTAGAAGGCATCAAGAGCCTCAATAGGGTTGCTTTTTTAGCACAGAAATGAGTTGGAATCCTCTATTTAAAAGTAGGCATTTTTTCTTTTTTTTGTGAAGAGACCACTATGTTAGTGTAGTGGCTAGATATTCATAGTGCCATTCATAGGGATTTAATATTGTGATCTGATCGGCTCATGATGATACTTCCTGTCCTTCAAGAAGTGTTAGCTGTCAAGAAGGTCACTACCCTAGTGTGGTGGCCATTGTGGGAGTTTCACCTGTTAGATCCTCATGATCATGGTAGGTTGGCTCGTAATGAGACCCCCTATTTTCTCTTTCCTTAAAAAGTTTCACATAGAGATATATTTTCTTTTTATTATAAATGGAGGGAGGCTCGTTAATTCCTTAAGAGTTAGGGATGGTGTAAGAAGTAAAAATAATTCCAATAAAAATGAGTCTCTTATTCCTATATCCTTATACCAAAGAGAATTACCACTTGAGAGTGTAAAAAGATATACCAGAATAGTACTTTGGTAATTAATTGTGTGAAAATATGTTTGAACAGGAGATATGAATCCATTCATTATATAGATAAACCATCACAGCTTCCGGAGTAGAGATGTCCATCAAAATTTCAAAAGAATATAATATTAGTAATATCACTGCTTTTATATTCTGTAGGTGAAAATTCATTTTGTATAAAATCATTTTTATGGAAAGAATATGTAAAGGAAGAGTCGATATTTGAAATGAAATCATGAAAGGAAAAAAGAAAAAAAATTCGTTTTTGAACAACAATTTTTTTGTTTTGAAAAAAAATATGCTAAAAAAACAAAATTGCTCAATTAGATTGAACAACAGCCTGTTCAATCAATTGAACAACAACCATTCAATGGATTGAACAACAAAGATAAAAAAAAACGTGTTAAAAAATCAATCGTTCGATTGGATTTAACGATAGTTGTTCAATTCAATTAAACAACAACTCTTCAATGGATTGAAAAACAAAATTAAAACACGCTAGAAAAAAATAGCCGTTCAATTGAATTGAATGGTAGTTGTTCAATTCAGTTGAACAAAAACTGTTCAATGGATTGAACAACAAAAATAAAAACAAAACAAAAAACAAGAGTCATTCAATTGAATTGAACGAAAACTATTCAATCAATTGGACAACGACTGTTCAATGGATTGAAAAAAAACAAAAACAAAAACAAAAATGTGCTAAAACACAACCATTCAATTGGACTGAACGAAAGCTATTTAATTCAATTGAAAATCAACTGTTCATTGGATTGAACAGTAGCTGTTCAATCAATTGAATAGAAATTGTTCTATGGATTGAACAACAAAAAGCAATTAAACGCACAAAAAAAAAGAATGCAGTTGTGTACAACAGAACAATCAAAAATTAAGAAAATGGAATTCTTGTATACAATGATGAAAAGAATTGTAAATTAACATTAATTGTAGGAAACATATATACACCATTTACAAGAGGAAATAACAAATTTCTATGAGCTTAAAGTTGCCAGGCCATTATTCCCTGCAACTAAAATTTGGATGGTGGGATCATCACGCACCTACTGGTAGAAAGAATCTTTCATAAGTGGTTTATGATAGAGGCACACCTCATGCCCATTGGCTCGAAATACAGAGCTGGATCCATCTATGGTGGTCAAGGTAATGGTATCGTTGTTGTGCACTTCTTGAATTTCGTATGGCACGAGCCACCTTGTTTGTAACTTACCCCGGAAGTCTTGGAATCTGGATTCGTAGAGGAGTGCCAAATCTCCTTTATGGAATGTCTTCTTTTTTATGAGGTTCTCATGCCACTTAGCTCATTGCTGCTGAATACTTGTAGTGAGCTGTAGAGAAAGTAGTCGTGCTTCATCTAATTCATTTATTTGTAGAGAAAGCCATTATTTCTACCCATTTATTCACATAGTCTATGGCAACTAATATGTAGGCCTTCTAATTCGATGGCAGGTTGAATGGACCAACAAGGTCTAGCGCCCATCATTTAGAAGATTCTACTACCAACTGTGGCTACAATGGAATCTCCTCATATTGGCTAGGGCTTCCCATTCTTTGGCAACTATCGCAAACTTGTACATATTTCTTTGCATCTCTAAAAACTGTGGGCCAATAGTAGCCCATTTGTAGTACTTTATGCCTTGTCCTGCAATCTACAAAATGTCTTCCATATGGTTCATCATGGTAGGCCTTCAAGATGTCATAAATATCATCTTCTCAAATGCATTTGAGTATATTCATATCATCTCTTGTACGGAAAATATATCCACCAATCGAGGAGAATCTAGCACTGCAATGAAAAATCAGCTTCTGTTCCTTTGTTGTCAAGTGTCTTCATAGCTTTCGTACTGCTACATAATTCACTACATCTGCATACCATGGCGTTTTTACTGCAACAACAAAAAAATTATCATCAGGGAACTGATTACCTATCGCCAATGGGTCATTTGTCTTTGGAACTCTAGACAGGAAATCTATAACTACATTCTCCTTTCCTAGACGGTCCTTCATAGTTATATCGAACTCTTGTAAAAGAAACAACAAACGAGTCACTCTTCCATTTGTAATAGGTTTGTTAGCTAAATATCTAATGGATGAATGATCAATATACATGAATAATTGATAGCCATTTATGTAATTTATAAATTTATTTATAGCATGAATGACAACAAATAATACCTTTTCTGTCACTGTATAATTTAATTCAACAGGATTTAGATTCTTACTAATATAGTAAATAGCATAGGGATTCTTGTCCTCCTCTTGACCAAGGACCACTCCTATCAATGTATCTGATGCATACGAAGAAATATGAAAGGGCAACTCCCAATTGGGGCCATGCAAGACTGGTGCAGTCGAGACCAATTTCTTCAAATTTGAAAAAGTGGTGTCACATTTGTCAGACCAATGGAATTCAATATCTCCATTTAATGCATACAAAGGCACAAAAATTTGTGAAAATTTGTTTATAAACCTACGATAGTACCCTGCATATCCAAGGAAACTATGTATCTCTATCTCAGTACAAGGTCTAGCTAATAAGATAATTACCTCTATATTTGTTGGATCTACCTGTATTCTAGCTACAGAGATATAGTGTCCTAGGATCACGCCTTCAGTCATCATCATGTGACACTTTTCATTGCTCAAGCATAATCTAGTAGCAATACATCATTCCAATAATTTTTCCAGTGTTTGTAGTTCCTGATCGAAGTCATCTCCATATGGATTAAAGTCATCCATGTAGACCTCAAGCCCTTCATTTATTAAATAAAAAAAATATACTAAGTATGGCCCTTTGAAATGTTGTTGGGGCATTGTATAGACCAAATGATAATACCCTATAGGCAAATGTACACCAGTGGTAGATACACGTTGTTTTATCTTGGTCGTTAGGGGCTATCTGTATTTGATTTTAACCACTGAAGCCATCAAGAAAGGAAAACAACCGCTTTCCTGCCAATGTATCAAGGAAATGATCAATAAAGGGGAGGGGGAAGTGGTCATTCTATGTGGATTTTTTCATTTCTCTATAATCCACATAGATTCACCAATTACAATTATTTTTAGGAATGAATACTAAAGGAGAGACCCATTTGTTCTCTGAAATAGGATAAATGAAGTTTACGTCTAGAAACTTTTTTAATTAGTCTTCTACAATGTATTTTAGATGCAAGTTTAAACTTTGTTGAGGCTTCCGAATAGGGAGATCATCCTTTTCAGTGTAATTATGATGCATGAACAATT
Source organism: Pinus albicaulis (assembly GCA_034641835.2). NCBI lineage: Eukaryota > Viridiplantae > Streptophyta > Pinopsida > Pinales > Pinaceae > Pinus > Pinus albicaulis. Next base: position 703,703,615 of record CM076581.1, read on the forward strand.
GATGATCTATACCATTCATGTCTGGGTAGTCCCAAGAAAAGGCTCTTTTATATTTTTGTAATATTTTAATGAGCTTTTGTTGCTTGTCACTATCCAAACTTTCATTGATATTTAAAACTTTACCTGGCTCAATTTCAATAGGCATGTTTTTGTGAAAAACAGTTGTGGGTATGTGTTTTTCATTAGTATCTACTAAGGTGTCTTCATGTGCATCGTTATCAAGAACTTCTTTAAACATTTTTCACTTTAAATTCCCTAAAGTAGATGGTTGATTTATAAATTTATCTATCACATCATCTTCAGTTTGATCTTTGAATTTGAGTGCTTCAACTATTATCAATGGTAGAATGTTTTTTTCCCAGTATGTATGTGGTTTTTTATGAATATTTACACTGGGAAGACTTGGTTTGGCAGGGGGATATATAGCAATATTATTTATGGCATATCCTCTAGCAATTTTCATGCTACCTGTTCGAAAACCTATGTAAGCATTGGATGTCATTAACCAAGGTCATTCCAATATCAAAGGATGTATGTCTAACCTACTTTTTGGGTTAGTAACTAAAATGTCTACTGGGTATTCCCATGAGTCAAAAGAAACCAGGATGTCTTGTAACATACCTTATGGATTGACAACATAACTATCTGAAAGTTCCAACAAGGTATATGTGGGTTCCAAAGCTGTTATACCCAATGTCTCACAGGTTTATGTAGTTAATATATTAATAGCTACCCCCAAATCGACTGACATGTTTGAAAAGGAGCGGCCATAGATCTGGACTGTGACTATGGGGTTTCTTGGATCTTCATATTTTATTGGTGTCTCTTTACCCAAAAGAAAGTCTGATAGTTTCCTTACTACATGAATAGTTGGCAAGGTCTTTGCTTTCCTCACCTATTTTTCTACACACAATTCTTTAATTTTTTTAGCATAGTTAGGGATGTCTTGTATAGATTGTAGGAGAGGATTTTTAATGCAGTGATTTTTTAATTCCCCTCTGAGATAAAAATATGAAGATACCATTGGTTTTGGTATTGTTAATCTCTCAGGGAATGGAGGAGAGGAAATAATAAGGTTTTCAGGACCTTTTTGGTCGATTGTGTCCCTTGCCTGTTCTATCTCTGTTTCTGTCAGAGTCAATTGTTTAGGTACTGTTGGAATTTCAAACTCAATTTGTGGCAAGGTAGTATCTTATTTATGTGAAATGATGCACCCTGATCTCAACCTAAGTTCATTTCATTCCTATTTTTCATTTTCGGAGTCTCGATTCTCAACAATCTGGGTCAACTGAACTGGTATGTTATTATGATTAGGATTTGGTTGAGCTGGAAGTTGAAGGCGTATGATAGGGTGAAGATTTTGTTGGACTGGGTATGGAGCTAGTAATGTGGGTTGAGTTTGAGCCCCTGTTCCTATAGGTAATTGGTAATTCCCAGGGGTTGCTACCAATTTTGAGACCAATTTGTATGTTGTGAGGTGGAGGCAGGCCATTGGGACTGATGTGGATTGTTTTTACAATATCGAGAAGAGAAAGAAAAACTTGGCCAACTATTACCTAGAGAGGATTGCATCGGCCAAGGGGGAATGGAAAATTATTGGATGGCCAATCAGAAAAGGTGATTGGATTTGCCATGCTATTCTAGAACTCTGTTGATTAAATTGTGGAGAGGAAAGGAATTGAGATAGGTCTTGTGACATACCAGTCGTGCTTGCCACTTTCGATGTTGATTCATTATATACATTGGTTCTTTTTCTTGCTCTGCCTCTTTAAAAACTACTTTCAGCCCTGGAAGTGAAGGTAACTTCTTAGTGGCGTGGTCCTTGATACACATATCACATGTCTGGAACATGTCTAATGGACACTCCCACTGGTTGTGCGTCTTCCGACAACGTGGACAAAAAACGACCAAGTTATATTATGCTAAATCTTGCTTTTTCTTAGCTTGTAGGACATCTAGTTATGTTGTGAGGGTGCCTAATATATCAGTTTTCAAATCTTCTAAGAGATTACTAAATTATGCTCTAGTTACGATGCCAACTAACTATTTGTAATTCCTAGTAACTAAATCTCGTTCGATTAGCCTATTCCGCGTACTACTTTGAGAGCACTTGATACAAAATTAAATAATGTCATCATAATATTCTTGATAGATGTACCCTTTTCCCATTATATTAAGTGTTTCTACCCATTCTTCTTTCATTCCTTTAATCATTCTTTCTTTCAGGATATCTTTAGAGAGTGTAGTATATGGAGATATTTGCAAATTATACTAAAATCATTCAACATATTCTTCTAATGTTCCCTTGTCTTTTTCATACATATTGAAGACTTTATCTTTTATTTCTTGAGTCCGACAGTAATCTTGGTATTTATTAAGATAAGAGTTTTTCATCTTATCCCAATTATTAATGGTTCCCCCACTAAGCTCCATAAACCAGCGTAGTGCTGCCCCCTTCAATATAAATGGGAATAGTTTCAGTTTTTGAGGGTCATTGGTGTAGTCATATCCCCTACACAAAACATCAAATTCAAATAAAAATGCATCCAGATCTTCTGAGGTCAGTCCGTGGAAGTTGGGGTTTTTTTGTAATGGGATATATTTCATAGGGGCATTTGCAGCCGAATAAAAAATGGGATACTCCAATGTTGATGTTTTTCTTTTCTTTTGGTTATGCACCATATGATCAAAGATGTGCCAATAATATTAAGGAATTTCCTAGTTTGGGAGGATAATTTGAGTGGAATTAGGGGGTGGATTTGGAGGAGGCCTTGCAGCACTACCTCGATCTAGAATATTTGGTGTCTCTATCTCAACCACTATATTAAGAGATCTAGGCTCTAGAGTTTTTATCTTTACTACACTACTGGTCTTTCCCTCTTCTTCCTGCAAATTTCTAGAATTTCCCTTCTCACAAAGGGTTGGGACTCAGATGTTCTATAGTCTGAAAGATCCATTCGGACCCTTATATTTCGCTATGAATCTCAGTGTGGGCTGCAAATGGTGAGGCTGCTACGTGAGGGCTTATAGTAGGAATCTTCTCAGGAATGGTTTTGGGTCATATAGATGCCTAAGATTCAGCTTTCCTGATGATTTCCTCTATGTTTGTTGTTCTTCCAAGGGCCACCAACTCCTTATATTTTGCGGGTTTCGATGGGGGGTTTTAACCTTATTCTATATTTTTCTTCCTATTCATTAAAAAACAAAACACCTATCCTATTTAACCCCTACACAATTGCTGAGAAGCGGGCTAGAGAGCAAGAATTTTTATTGTTGATATGGAGGTTATTACCTCCCATTTTTAATACCCAATTATTTCATGGCGAAAGGAAAAAAAAAATAGACATCACTCCTACACACCCTCCCCTGCAACGGTGCCAAAATGTTGAGTCAAGAAGGTGACTGTCAAAGGTAACCTTAATGCTCCACATTTATCATCAACCCAGGGAAATTCCTTTTATTTCAAGAGTGCGAGCAAAATATATGTGAGTGAAATGAGAAGTTAACTACTCTAAATCTTTGTAATAAATGTTATCTAATTCTTGAATTTCAATCGAACCAACTCAAAAGTAAACTATGAAATGCTACAAATAAATCAAAGGAATAAACTCTTAATATACACCTATGCAAAAATAAACACTCAATGCTGAAATAAGGGATCTTTCGCAATTGAACATCACACTTTAATGAATTGAACAACGACCTTAATAAATTGAACAACAATCCTAATGAATTGAATAGCACTCATTTACATCTCTATAACTAAACTAATAGCAACATTCAAAATTGAACAACAAACCAAACATTCACACTTATGATGAAAATGCTTTAAGAAATAACTGTATGCAAAACTCAACAACTAGTACTTAAGCACGTTGGAATCAATATAATGAATATAAATGCGTCACTCCATAATAAAGGAACATCAGTGGTAGATCCAACCTATTGAAAATGGAATTTCAACACATCACACTTGTGATTTAATGAATTGAATGTTAAATCTACAAAGGGAAAAGAATAACTAAAATGCAAGAATCATAAATAAACATATATCACAAAATAGCAGGTGAACTCCCAGGGGCTGAGCCAGAAGCCTGCATAAGTCTTCTACCAAGAAATACTCATAATATTCTTAGAATTAAAACACCAATTTCTTTATTAATCAATGGGGAAATACATCATCACAAGTTTGGATGTTCTGTCTGAGTAACTTTATTACATAAAAATTATAATATATGAAAAAATACTCACTCTCCTTCACTTATAGCCTTTTATAAATTAAAGGAGAAAAATAACAGAATAATGAATCCTCAAGATCAGGAGATCCTCAGGCTTCGTTGCCATCAACCGAATGCTTCAAGAATAGGCATGTTTCTGCATCTTTTGTTGATTCATAGGGACCGACGTGATTCCATTTACTTTTCTTGACTGTTGTTGTTTAGTCATTTTGGTCAACGGTTAGTTTTTTTCGATTCCCTATCAATAATGACAACAAAAGTGGGTTTATCCTTTTTGTTTGTATGTTGCTCAAATCCATATCTAGATTAAGCTTATGTCGTCAAATTTGTATCAATCTTAATTGTTAGCAAACACTTTTGTCCATAAAGAAGCTCATAGGGACTGAAACTAATGGTGGTTTTGCAAGTGGTATTATAAGAATAAGTGGTTGAAAAATACCTTTCTTCCTAGAATTTGTTTCTTCAACTAATTACCTTGGTAATAGTGTTCTCTAAGGCTTTGTCGACGACCTATACCTTCCTATTTTCTTGGGCATAGTAGGAAGAGGAATTATAATGGTGAATGTGATGTTGCTTAATCAACCCCTCAACTAGGTTGGAAGTAAATTGGGTGCCTTGATCTATCACTAACTCTCTTTAAAATAGAGACCTACAAATAAAATTATCCCTTAATAACTCAACTAAATTTTTTCTATGTCTATCTTTACTATTGCTTTAATTCATTTAGTTAATTAATCATTTCATATAATGATATACCTTTTCTGTCAATATGGGTGATCAATGGGACCAATGAAGTCGATGGTATATTTCTCAAATATCTTAAAATTCACTTTATATTTAAGGGGAATGTCGCCACTCCTTGTAGGCTTCCCCCTTTTATAGCACTCATCACATTTTACAATCTATCTTGGACATCCTTGTGTAGTGTTGGTTAAAATTATCTTGCTAATAAGATATTGTAGTTTCTCCTTGCAAAAAATGGCCTCCATAAGGTCCATCATGAAAATATAATAGGATATCATACACCTCATCCTCCCTTACACGTCTTCTTAAAACTTGATAAGGTCTCAACTTGAAGAGCCTTCCACCAATCCAAGTATAGGAAGTGCTTTTCCTACGGATATTACATTTCTTCCTTGAAAAACAATGAGAAGAGAGTATGCTAGTGGTTGGATAGTTGGTAGTGTCAAAAAGATATGGAGAAATAAGTGAGATAGAAAAAATATTTTTATATAGGAGTTGTTCATCAACCACCCCTTCATTTACAAGAGAGGTTAATCTTGAAAATAAATCTACAACAATGGTTCCTTTTATGGGTTTATCAACAATGGCTAAATCGAATTGTTGTAAAATAAATAGCCTCCTAGTTATCATAACATTTATGTATGGTGTATTCATCAAAATATTTAATTGCTATGATAAATACATAGAAAGACTTGGTAAACAATAACAATGTATAAAGTTATTCAAACAATGTATAACAATGAGAATTTTTATTCAACTACAATGTAATTCAATTCATCCTTACAAACATTATTAGTAATGAAGCTCCTAAAGAATTTTACACCATAGTTAACCTAAAGCTACTCCAATTTCCTTCTTTAATGCATCTATGTGAATGTCAAAGGCAAAGGTCAAATTAGGAAATTTAATAATAGGAGTTTCCATTATCCTTTCCTTTATGCTCTCAAATGTTTTTAGCATAGATATTTTTAACAAAAAACATCATCTTTGGTATACAAGGAAAACAAAGGAGAGGAAATTATACCCAAAACCTTTATAAACCTCCTATAGTATGTTGAATTTCGTAAGATACTTTTGACATATCATTATTTTCAAATGTAATTTTGCTTAATTATCCCCTCAACCAGGTTGAGAGTAAATTGGGTGCCTTGATCAATCACTATCTCTCTTGGAAATCTAGAGCATTCTCTGTTAATAAATCAACTACATTTTTACTATGACTACCTTTAATATTACTTTAATTAATTTAGCTAATTAATCATTGCATACAATGATATTCTTTTTATCTCAAGATTGGGTACCAATAGGACCAATGAAGTCGATGTCCTATTTCTGAAATGGCTTAAAATGTAATTTAGGTTGAAGGGGAATTTCACTTTTCTTTGTAGGCTTCCACAATCTATAACACTCATCAGATTATGCAATGTATCTTGGGAAACCCTCTATATAGTTGGTTAAAAGTATGTTTCTTACAAGATACTGTAGGTTCTCCTTGAAAAAATGACCTTCACAGGGTCCATGATGATAAGCTAAGAGGATAACATACACCTAATCCTCCCTCACACATCTTATTAGAACTTGATAAGCTCCCAACATGAAGAGTGTTCCACAAATTCAAGTATAGGAGGTGATTCATCTAATAATCTTACATTTCACCCTTAAAAAAAACTGAGAAAGGATTTGACTAGTGGCTGGATAGTTCACAGTGTCAAAAAATCATGGAGAAATAAGAGATATATAAAAAATATGTTCATCTAGAAGTTGGTAATCAACAATCCCTTCATTTACAAGAAAGGTTAACCTTGAAAAGAAATCTACAACAATATTTTATTTTCTTGGTTTATGAACATTGATTAACTAAAATTGTTGTAAAAGAAATAGCCACCTAATTATCCTAGCATTTGCATTTGGTTTATTCATCAAAATATTTAATTGCTACATGATCAATACATACAAACACTTGGTAAATAATAATAATGTCGAAACATATTCAAATAATATATAACAAGGAGAATTATTTTCCAACTACAATGTAATTCAATTCAATATTTGAAACATTATTACTAATGAATTATAATTCCCAAGGAATTTTACCCCATATTTGGCCTAAAATTGCTATAATTTCCCTCTCTCATGCATCTTTGTGAATGTGAAAGGGAAAGGTCCAATTAGGAAATTTAAGAATAAAATTTTCCATTATATTTTCCTTTACTCACTCAACTGATTTTTAGCATGGATCTTTCCAACAAAAAAATCTCATCTTTGATCAATGAGGAAAACAAAGGAGAGGAAATTTTACTCAAACCCTTTATTAACCTCTTTAGTATGTTTCAAGGGATAAACAAATTTTACATCTCTTTTTTTTAGGTAGAAGAAGATGGGTGATGATTTCCACCTTATTAGGATCCACATGAATTGTTTTCAAGGAAATAAAATGTCATATAATAACTATCTCATTCATTAGTGACAAGTATTTTTCATGGCTTCACGAGAGGCTCATCTACCCACATCTTTTAAATATCTTGATTAGATTGTAGATATTTTCTTAAAATTCATTCTGATAGGGTGTGAATTAATATATATTGATTTCTACTAAATAATCTACAATATTAGAAAATATGCTAAGAATGGTGCCTCGGAAAGAGGTAGGAGCATTACATAACCCAAATGGAAGGGCCATATAAGGAAAAGTCCCCAAAGGACAAGTGAAAGTGGTCTTATACTAAAATTAAAAACTAATATAGATATGTTCGTACCAACCAAACCCGTCTAATAAGAAAAATAAATATTTCTTGGTAATCGCATGAAGGACTTGGTGAATGAAGGGCATGGGAAAATGATAATTTCTTGTGGATTTATTAAGTTCCATGTAATCCAAAAGTGTTACACAACATTTTTTCACTGTCCCTGCAATCCCCAACTCGCACATTGGAGGATCATTTTTTGTGACTAATAAGAAGTGTCATGCTTTTCAAAAACCATCATTGCATCCCTTTACATGAGAGAAATATTCCTTCTGTTGACAATTCCCTTAAAAGAGCTTCAAAAAGCCTTGTTTTTTCCTTGGCACGAGCAGTCAGTTCTACCCTCGCGTAGATGGAAATAATTAACACTGGGCCCCACGCCACTTGGAACTCTGTCCCAGTTAGACACCCTTGCCAAGCTGTTTATGGAATGTTTTTTAAAAATAGAGGCAAATATTATACTTCAACAAATTTGAGGATGAGTCATTGGGAGTGGTTGGACTAAATAACCATGGACTCCCTCCTTTAGTTTATGGTTTTCACGTCCCATGAGAACCTCCTAAAGGATATACCTCCCTTCCACCTTCATAGGGATCCTAACTGCCTCCTTTTACTCTATAAAAAGAGGCTATCTCTCTTTTCATAAGCTAGCTAAACAATTGAATAGATAAACATGGATAATTGAGTATGCTATAGCAGAATTGTTGAAGAGATATAACAAGAAGGAACTTAGTTGAGAGAGCTTAAGCCCATTCCCTCATCTCGTTCGAATCCCCTAATAGGTATCTGAGACGTGCTTCGGTTGAACCCTGCTGGAGGAGACTGCGACGTCAAAGCTTTGGTCATACTTCTTCCTTCTATCAATATATACGTGACTATTGTGTGGGTTCCCATTTTGTGTTATGTTTTTTTTTTTAACATAATATGCTTAGCCCTCTTTGACTGGTTAGTGATTACGGATGAAATTATTATGTTGTACGCTGCTCTTGTTTACTATTTTATGTGCAGGTATCCGATCATGACTGCAAAAGTATTGTGACTTTCCAAGGCAGGAGCGAGGGGCTACCACCACTACAGTCGTAGCAACAACGTTGGATTCCAGGTAGGTCGATCTACTGTGTCCTCTTTCATTCTATAATTAGGAACCTAGACTCTAGCATGTCTCTTTATTTCTAGACCCACTCTAGGGCTAGAGGGATTGTCTCTGTCCACAGAGAGGATTTACCTGCTTAACAAAAAGAAATCTATTTTCCAATATTTTTGAGAAAACTAACTAAAGGATATGCCAATTCACTATCCAAAATTGGATAGATGAATCTTCCATCAAGTGATTTTATAACAACCCAAGTTAAAGTTTCATGTAATAAAGGATAATAAAGGAAAAATAATACCAAGTTCATCGGATACGTATTCAAAGTTGATTATTAGGAAAACATCATAGTAGGCATCACTTTTGGTTTATTAATGGCTATGGATATTGAAAAAGGAAAACAGACAATAATTGACATTTAATTAAGGAAATAAAGAAAAATAGGAGAAAAGGGAGGTGAAGAGATATATATTTAAATGCAAGGGAAATTAGAAGAAAGTGAAGGAAAATGAAGAAAAAGGAGACACCAATGATAAAAAGCCATCAGAGAATAAGTTCACAATTTTTTCTAGTTTATATTTTTTCATCTCACCTTGGACCTTGCCTTTACTTCTCTCTCTCATACACTCTTGCACACTTATCGTATTCTAGGAGCATTATGATAGTTACTTGGATTTGGAGACAGAGAAATAAAATAAAGAAAAGGAAAGTAAGGGAGAATAGGGAGAAGTTTGGATCAGTAGCATCAATAAGAGGATTTTGCAAGTAATAGTTTTCATGTATGATTTCTTAGTTAAGGTGTGAACACATGGTACATGGATTTTTTTTTTTTTTTTTTCTAGTTCATTTGTTCTCCTTGGCATGGGTTTTCCATGTTTGAAAGTGGTTTTAGTATTTCATTTCCATTTCTTCGATTAACATGGTGTTCTGGGATTCATTCTTGGTTAATATTTTAACTTTAGGATGGTCTTGGTACTAGGTGAGATGGTCTCAGGAAAATTCCCAATTATTGGGGCTGTAGATGATTTTCTTCCAGAATCCCTCGACAAATGGGTGGAGATAGGAAAATTCCTCTAGATATGGTGAAGAAATTCTAAGGCATCCGAGCACGGTTTGGTTTTTTTTTTATTGAGACTATTTTAGGAGAGCTCAATGTAGGTTAAAGGTGGAGTTATTTTAACCTATGGAGTCCCTGGTTGATTATGTATTTTTTTATCCCATGAGATTCCATATTTTTAATTGGAATATGGAACAAGGTTTGTTGGCTGAAGATTTGGTTCAACTCAATATATTATGGAGTGGTACATGGAAGTCCATAACTTGGTTGGAATTTTCTTAAGATAATAAGCTTATTTTCTTATTGTAATATATGAGAACTTGTACTTGTTATTATGTTGATTTTGTGGTTTTCTTATCATGGTTAATGTTCTGGTTATATTTTGGTTATAAGAATGAATCTACGATGTGATCTAGTTATGGATGTTGTTCATGATTTAATAAATATTAGAATGGTTGATGAATGCATGTGATAATAAGTATTTTTGCTGCTACTTGAGAGGGAACTAGACCTTCTCGGTGATTTCCCGATGAAGTTCAAATATTTATGATCAAATATGCATTCATGTCCTATGACTTATATGTTTACAATATGTTTGAATAAATGTATATCATTTTATAGGCATACTAGGTCAAGTTATTGCTTCAATTTTGAATGTTTACCATTGTAATCATATTAATTATGATTCTAGAAAGTTACTAGAAGTTTTGGGAAGTGGTCTATAGAGAAACTTATCGGGGCTAATATTCGTAATAGGGCTAAGTTTCCATGCTTTTTCCAAAAAAATTATTCATTTATTTTGATTTTTTCTAAAAATTATTTTCCAATATTTTATAATATAAAATCGTTTTACCTTGAAAATTAAAAAAAAATTATATAGATCCTATATCAAATTATTATAAATTTTATTACTTTTATAAAAACATTGCAAATTTTTTTACATATTGCATATTATGTAATAGTGAGATTCGCTAAGGTTTCTAAACTTTAAAATATATTTCCATCCCTACAATTTTCCCTGGTAGTCTAGAGGCTAGCCTGGAAAAGTGGCTTAGATCTAGAAACTGTTGGCTCTAAACTAAAGGATGTAGGCCATAAATTCATGGAGAAAGTCTTTTTCATGCAGTAATGGCCTCAGAACCACTCTCTTACCTTTTTGTACATGAAATTGGGGGGTTATACTTTCGTAAACTAAGTTCCAACTCAAGACATGGTCATGAGAGGTTGTGGAACGACTTCTGGGTGATCTAGTGCTCCTGAGGGGTGTCCGTAAGTTGTCAATTTGCTGACCCCACTTACATAACTAAAAATTGGAGGCCAGGTCAGAGTATAATTGTGCTTACATTTACCTTGTAAAGCTTGTAATATAAGGTAAACGTGGGGTGGGTGTGTTACATATTGGTATCAGAGAGTCCAAAAATGAACTTGATGGGATAGATGTGATTGTTATGCATGCATGTTAGTCATATGCATGCATTGTAGTGGCTATTGTTGTCATATACATAGTCGGTGTTAAAATTTAATTTATCATTCCTGACGTTGATAGGCTTATATGATGGTGTCGTTATGTGTATATACATGTATATCATTATAATACAGATTGGTTTTTGCAAACATTATAATGTCCCCTGGACTTCAGTAAGGTCTGGTTTTGATTATGTCTATATTGGTTTATCTAACATTACATTTTTTCAAGAGGAAGAAGATCATAGACGGTAATAAAAATGGTGGATTACAGTCACATGACTCTCCTTATAGATCAATTGAGTAGCAAGGGGATGATTACTATCCTGAGATAGAATGTACATTGAAATTTTTAAAGGTAAAAATAAAAAGTTGCAAAGGAGACAACAATAAGATAATTGATTCATAGGACGAATTATTAGAGCTTACGAAAAGTAAGCAGAGGTAAATCTAGTGATGTTTTTTACCATATCATAATTGGAGAGATAGGGACAACCAAGGATTAGTTATAGAGTAGTGGAAAGGAGCATTTTGGAATATGGTAGCAAGTCTCAATCAAGATACATGTTGGACAAGGATTACATAGTCTCAGGTGTCAGATGGTTCGATACACTTGACAGGAGAGGTAGTTTTTATGGGTTCCATTCCAGTTCCAATTCAAATATAAATACTGGTCATCACTACCATAATCCATATAGGAGGAGTGAGAAGCATTTTTTTTCTAGATGAGTTCAAGAAATAGAATCCTCCTACATTTGATGGAGACTTGAAGAAAATGAAAGATGCATAAGCATGGCTACTTCAGATGAATAAGTTCTTCTAATTACGTGATTATACGTAGAATGTGAAATCCAACAGATATATTTTCATTCCCAAAGAGAAATAAAATATATGGTGGGAACATCTTAATCATGTCATAGGTATGAGGATAAAGGATTTGGGATGGAATGAGTTCAAAAGACTCTTCAGAAAGAGGTACTTGTCTGAGAGATATTACGATCGAAATGATAAGTAATTATATGAGCTTAATATGGGTTATATGAGAGAAGAATAATACTTAACTAAGTTTCTAGCTCTATTTAGGTATGTTTCTTACCTCAAATATGAGAAGATGAATTTCTAAGGACCCATTAGTGGAATTCCATTAGAATTCAAGGATCAGATTGATTATGATGAGCCTCAATCATTGGAGAAAGTTGTCAAGAAATTGAAGCATTGATATTAGTAGTCGAAGCGTAAGTCTAAGCCTTATCATGACTTAAAATGGAATGAGTAGGCTAAAGGAAAATTTCCTGCCATATAACTAAAGATGCAGGTGAGAAATAAAATGTGGTTCCTTACAATAATTTCAGTACAAATGAGAAGGCACGCGAGTCTTAGCATGGAGAGCAATGAAATCAAGAGAGTGGTATAGAACTATTACAATGTTAAATTTTTGTGAAGGATCAACACAAGAAGGATTATCCATTATACCATGGTGGAAAAACTCATATCTATATTTCACAAGGGGCATAGACATTTTGGGATTTTATTCAGAGCATTCCTCATATTTATGAAGCACTTGATAATAGGCAGGAAGACCATGAGACATCCATTATTGAGATTGAAGGTAAGCCCTATGATCAAGTTGTTTCAATTTTGATTAATCCTGGATATAATTATAGTTAGGTTAGTCCTCACTTGGTCGAATTTTTTTTTTAGGTAATGAAGTGCATGCAGAGTCTGTTGATTAGTGGTTTTCATTCATGTCAACCCAAGCAACAGCAAGGGCTACCTTGATATTGCATGGGAATTTTGACTTGAAAAATTACTCTATTACAAGCTAAGGATATTTGGGATGGTTTCTACTTGTCGATATGTTTCCGTTGATATATGGCATGCCATGTAATTCTTCACGGTTTGAGAAATATTCGTTTTTGAAGTTAGTAACCCTAGTTAGTGGGCTAAAACCCCATGGGGTGGTGGCATGACACTACTCATTGGTGGTGTTCATTGAATAGTATATAATTAATAATTTTTTAAGCTCCTAAAACCCTTCCAACATTCACTTGTTGAATACCCTCTTAACCTAAGAATTTATATAAATTGTGACCCTCATATCCTCCTCATGTAAGGTTTTCGCTACTAAAAATAGGTCATCATGGAATTTTTGATATAACTTATTTTCTACAAAGCTTCAAATGCACAAAACCCACGTGGGCAAAATATTGATAAAACGGGTGTCCATATTGTAGATTTTGGTCCCCTATATTTTCGATGATATGATCTGTGGAAGTTAGGGTTCTTGCAGGCTTCCGAATTTCATCTCAAAGAGGTGACCTTGGGAAAATCATCGTAGCTCTCTCTCTAAGAATCAGATTGGATTTCTGTAAAAAAAAGTGTTGGATAGTGCATGGACAGTGGTTTTCTGTGTATCAATTTCAGAGCTGAAGGAGGAAATAGTGCCACTTGGCATGCCATACAATTCTTCTCTACAGAATTAGTCCATAATTAGGTGATTGCGAGAGATTAGGAATAAATTTGCCTTGAACAATCCAAATCGGGTCAGATCTGTGAAATTGTAAAGAAGACTTAGAGGGCTACTATAAGACTAAAGATTACATATTGGGGATATGAAATCACAGAAATACATCAGATTCAATATTGAGCTCCTAGAAGGCAAGAAAAATCTAGATCATGTATTGTCAAGGACTGCAAAGGACCAAACTTTCTATGGCAGTAAAGAAAAGCAAGGTGCAAAAAAATGATGCAGTAGAAGTAAGCTCCAAGTAAGTATATTATGTATATGCATTTTCATCTCTTAATTTCATTAGGTTGTTAGTCTTCTAATTTGTTTTTTCTGTTTAGCACTAACATATGCTTTGGAGGACGAGGTAAGTTTTTCCATTATCATTTCATGAGTATTTCCTTGAAGACTTTTTGCAGGTTATATATTCATCAGGATAAGACCCAATGTATGATCTAATGTTCTCAAGAGTGATAAAGGGTAGCATGACAACTAAAACAACCAAGGTGTAGAACATCAACAAGAAGTTCACCACATTAAGCCTTCAAGTGGACAACACTACATACATTCATTGTAAAGGTATTATTATATGGAGTTATTGTAAAAGCATCAACGTAAAATTTGTACAAGTGTCTATCTTCGAAGAGTTGAAGAGGCAGTGTCGAGAGGTCTAGGATCATCATTAGGTGGTTGTGTCATAGTTGGGGTTATTTTCTACTGTGTCTTAGTTTTATACATCATTCTATATTATTATAAAGTGGACCATTTTCCCTAGTACGTGAGTCCATTGTTCTTTTATTCTTCTATAGGGTGGTAGGGTGGTGCTAGTTCGGTGCATGGAGTCATGGTACTAGGGTGATAAATTCATGGTCGTAGCATGGTACTAGGTTGAGTTATAGTTCATTGAGTGTTGGGGAATCCGTTCAATTGACTACTAAAGAATCTCAGGCATTGTAGCGTCCATCTAGTGGGAGCTGGAGAAGAATGATTTTCTAGATTCTAGGAAGTTGGAGATTTCTTTTCAATTGGAGTTGAATACTAAAGACTTATTAGAAAAGCATTCAAACAGTTTTTGTCCCGGTGGGGGTTTCCACCTTAAAAAATGTGTGCATTTGTGTTCCTTTTTTTTACTGATATCATTCTACAAACAGTGATAATAATTAAAGATTAAATAGTGCTTTGAAATATTAATAATAATACTAATTGAAAGGAATGCTGATTAAGCCACCTCTTAGTATTTCCAATAACTGGTATTAGAGCTTGGTTCCTTCAATAGCGGTTTAACATCTAGAACGAGGTCATGGAGCATACCAAGAATGGTGTACCTCTGTTGAATGAAAATAATTATTCACTCTAGAAAGGAAGAATGGAGTTCTATCTCTTTCTGCAAGGTTACGAAGTATTGGACACTATTCAAAATGGATTTACCCCAACCGCAGATGAACAAGGTAAAAAGAATTTGGTAAATGATATAAAATCAAAGAATATTATTAATAGCGGAGTTATTGAATCTGCTTATCATAAGGTGTTGGGTTCTAAAACCACCAAAAATGTATGGGAAAATCTTGAGAATATATATTTAGGTGACTCAAATGTCAAGGAAGCAAAGCTTCAAATCTACAAAGAAAAATTAGAGCAACTCAAAATGAAAGAAGATTACAACATTTCTGCATACTTCCAACACGTTGATCAAAATAGCCAACAGTCTGGAAGGATTGGGAGAGCCTATTGATGAGAAGACTATTATACAAAATATTCTTATAATGTTACTAGGAAAATTTAACTGAAAGTTATCGGTCTTAAAATACAGTGAAAATCTAGAGAAACTTAGCAAAGAGGAATTACATGGAGTTCTCATAGCATATGAAATGAGACTTGATGAAGAAGAGGGTACTTAGCATCTAGAAACTGTGTTTTCCGCATCTAAGAAAACCAATAAGGACAAATAACCTTCAAGGGAAAAGACGTGCACCTGCAAGTGTGAAGAAAAGGAAGATGATGAAGAAGGTCTTTCAGATGGAGAATATGCCTAATTTACGAGAAAACTAAAAATTGGTAAGGGAAAATTCAAAGGTAAACTTCCATATATATGTTTTGGCTATGGTGAGGTTGGGAATTTCGCAACAAAATGTCTGAACAGAAGTGATGGAAACTCAAAGGAAAGAAAAGCTTTAATAAATTCAACAAGCAAGGAAAAAAGAAAGGATTCAAAAGGGACTTTCTCTCTAAAGAAGATAGCTCATCATTCGATGAAGACAGTGAAAGTGAAGAAGAAGGCAATGGCAGAGTATTGTTTATGGCCAAGCACCATAAAAAAGAGGTATCAAACAATGAAGAATAAGGGTTCACCATAGAATAATTTTCTAAGGAGGCAATCAGGCTTATAAAATATCTCAAGGTTGAGAAGATTCGTTCCAATAATCTTGAAGAACAAGTTGAAATTCCAAAAATTGAATTTGAAGAACAAAAATGTATTGAAGAGTCACTTCAAAAGGTTGGAAGAAAGAAAACAAGAAAGGGAAGCATTAGAAGACGAAATAGTCTCACTACGTAAGGAAGTGAAGAACAAAAAAACTATCCAAAACTATGCCAACAACTGAAGGGAATTGGAAGAACCCATCAACAATCAACGATCTTACAACAACAGAACTAACCTCGGTTACAAAGAAGAAGAAGAATGACCCTATACAACAAAATACATTGAACCTATGAGATCTGATAGGCATGTAGACTTCATTAGACAATTTTCGCAAGAACAGGCTTTGAATACAATTACCCGATGAAGATTTCCATCCAGGTACCAACATATTTTTCATGGCTATTGTTATTCATGTGGAGAATTTGGTCATAAATATATATAATGTCGTACGTATGGTAGGAACCAATACAATTCTAGGAGATCTGTCAAATATGAACCTCGTAGGGCTCAATCAAACATCAAGAGATTTGAACATTTAAGAAATAGTACTAAATGTTACAAATGTTGAAACTTTGGACACATATCCGAAGACTACATATGTGAAAATCCTCCATAAGAATCTTCGAATCCATAGAACAAATGATGATGGAAGAAGAAGAAGAAAAATGATAATTGTGCTCTCGCTCTCAAGGCTTAAAAAAAATATGTGTGGTATGCTGATAGTGGTTACTCAACACATATGACTAGAGATAAAAAGAAATTTGTATCTCTGAAAGAGAAGAAGGATGGAACCATGCCCTTTGGAAATGATGGATCTTTAAATGTTATAGGACCAAGTACTGTCACTCTCGGAATAAAATATTCTCTAGCCAAGAATGTTCTATTGGTTGAAAACATGAATCACAATCTGCTCAGTGTTGGACAAATGTGTGATGAAGAACACACAATTCTATTCAACTCCACAAAATGTGAAATAAAGAATGTCAGGTATGGTAAAATTGTAGCTACATCAAGTTGAGGTTCAAGTGGCATATATGTTCTGGATGAAGTAACTAAATCATGTCTACTAGCTAAAGAAGATGAAAGATGGTTATGGCACAAATGAATGGGTCACATAAACTTTGAAAATATTTTCAGGATAAGAAAAAAGGAAGCAGTATGAGAAATGTCGAAAATATCAAAACCTTCCAACACACTATGTGTGGCCTATCGGCACGGAAAATAGAAAAAATTTGAATTTAAAACATAAGAATAGCTTGCATCACATCCATTGGAATTGATACATACTGATCTATGTGGTCCTCTGAGAAAAAAATGCTTAGATGAAGAATTATGTTTAATTTTAATGATAGATGACTATACTAGGATGACAGTCGTGAGTCTCCTCAAGAAAAAATCTGAAGCATTTGAGTGCTTCAGGTCTACAAGGAGTTGGTCAAAAATGAAACTAATTTGAAAATAAAGTGTCTAAGATCAGATAATTGCAGAGAATTCACTTCCCAATTATTTCAGCAATACTATGACGAAAATGTAATAAAAATACAATTTTCAACAACACGAACACCTCAGAAAAATGGAGTTGATGAAAGAAAGAACAGAACCATATAAGAAATGGGTAGAACAATGGTGAAGGACTCAAAATCAGATGAAAAATTCTAGATTCAAGCACTTGATATGACAATCTTCATTACCAACCAGAGTCTTCTCAGAAATAATTGCAACAAGACGCCATATGAATTATGGAAAGGAAAACCAGCTAATGTAAAATATTTCAAAATCTTCAGAAGAAAATGTTATATCAAAAAAGAAGATCAAAAGTTGGTTAAGTTTGAATCATGTGTTGAAGAAGGTATATTTGCTGGTTACTCACACAAAAGAAAGGCCTATAAATGCTATAAACTAAGACGAAAAAATATAGTGGAGAGAATAAATGTTACATTTTACAAAGATGGTGCTCTAACGAATAATGATGAGGATCTAGAATCTTGTAAACTTGATACAAAGGCTAAAAAAGACACAGAAAAAACTCTAGAACAAGAAGCAACTTTCAACCAAGAAGAAGTAAATAATGATCATCAAGATATACAAGAGAAACAATAAGAGAACAAAAGAATGGATTCAAAAGAACCATCCATCAAATCAAATAATTGGTGACATAAATGAAGGTCGACAGCTTCGTTCATCACAACAATCTCACATTTATTTTCTAGCAACCTTTGAGCCTACTAGCTTTTAGGAAGCTGACGAGAATGAACATTGGGTAGCAACTATGAACGAAGAATTGGATTAAATCGAGAAGAATAACACCTAGAAATTAGTTCCATGACTAAAATATAGAAATTTCATTGGGACTAAATGGGTGTTAAGGAAAAATGGAATGAAGATGGACAGGTTGCCAGAAACAAAGCAAGATTGGTTTTTAAAGATATGCACAAGTTGGTTTGAAAGGAATTTATTTCGACAAAACATTTGCACCAGTTTCCAGAATGGAAGCCATCCGAATGTTTCTCGCCTATGAATGTTCAAGAAAAATAAAATTATTCCAAAGTGATGTTAAGTCAACATTTATGAATGGTGAATTGGAAGAAGAATTTTACATAGAACAACCTGAATATTTTCTATTATCTAAAAAATAATACTATTTTTGCAGGTTAAATAAGGCTCTAAATGGTCTCAAGCAGGCTCCTAGAGTATGGTATGCTCATCTTGATGGATATCTATTTCAACAAGGGTTCAAGAAAGGTACTCCTGATAGGAATATTTATGTACAAATAGATAAATATAATTTAACAATCGTTGTGGTATATGTCGATGATATAATATTTGGTGGCAATGATGATTGACTAAGTAAGAACTTTGCTACAAAGATGCAAAGTGAGTTCAAGATGTATTTACTTGGTGAGCTGACATACTTCTTAGGGCTTCAAATATCCGAACAAGAGAAATTAATATTTATATGTCAAGCCAAGTACATCAAGAAAATACTCAAGAAATTCAAAATGGAAAATTGCAAACCTATCCTTAATCCAATGGTAACAAGTTGCAAATTGAGCATAGAAAAATCATCTAAGGATGTGGATCATAGGTTGTACAAATATACGATTGGTAGTCTTATATATGTAACAGCCTCCCGGCCAGATGTTATGGAAGCAATTGGACAAGAAACAAGATTCCAAGCAGCACCAAAAGAATCACATATTATTGTTGTCAAATGAATTCTTCGATATCTAAAGGGAACAACAGAATATGGTTTGTCGTATCCCATGGTAACAATGTCATTATTCAAGCATTTACAGATGTAGATTGGGCAGGAAGCATTGATGATCGTAAGAGTACTAGTGGAGCATGAGTCTATCTAGGTCGTTGTCTCGTATCATGGTTGATCAAAAAGCAAACATAAATCTCATTATCTATAGCTTAAGACGAATACATTACAACCGCATGTTGTTTTACTCAAGTACTTTGGATGAAACAAAATTTTCAAGATCTTTAAGTACAATTCAATGAGCCTATTCCCATATTCTGTAATAGCAACAATGCCATAAGCATCTCCATGAATCCTATCATCCAGTAAAAAAACAAAACAGATTCTGATCAAATATCATTTTCTTAGAGAACAAGTCACTGAAAAGAATATCAAACTTGAATATGTTGGTACAAAAGAAAAACTTGCTGATATATTCACCAAACCTTTACCTTGTTAATCATTTGAATATCTTCACTAGAAGCTTGGGATTCTCCCACGTTCTCATCATATTTTCCTTATTCAGAAAATAAAGGGGGAGTGGAAGTGTGTACAGGTCCGCAGGATGTTTGTGTGTTAGAGGGGGTTAACATTTTCCATTGATGTCAAATGGGGAGAGAATGTTGTAGGAAGATGTGTCAGGATCACAGGGTGAGTACTTTTGTTGCCATCAATGCCAAAGTGGGATGTTGTTGATTAGTGGTTGTCATTGATGTCTACCCAAGCAGCACCATGGGCTACCCCAATCATGTGTGGGAATTTTGACTTTAAAATTACTCTATTCTAAGTCGAGAATATTTGGGATGGTTTCTACTTATGGATATGTTTCCGTTGATATATGGCACGCTACATAATTCTTCACGGTTTGAGAGATATTCATGTTTGAAGTTAGTAACCTCATTTAGTGGGCTAAAACCCAATGGGGTTGTGGCATGACACTAATCATTCGTTGTGGTAATTTAATCGTCAATAATTAATAATTTTTTAATCTCCTTAAATCCCTCCAACTTGCACTTTTTGAAGACCCTCTCAACCTAATAATTTATATAAATTGCGACCCTCATATCCTCCTCATGTAAGGGTTTCGCTACTAAAAAAAATTCATTGTGGAATTTTATATATAAGATTATTTTTGAAAATATTCAAATGTTGAAACAGAAAACCCACTTGGGATAAATCTAGATGAAGCGCGGCTCCAAATTTCAGATCTTGGTTCACTATATTTTCAGAGATATGATCTGTGGAAGTTACGGTTTTTGCAGGCTTCTAAATTTCATCTAAAATAGGTGACCTTGGGAAAATCGTCATAACTCTCTCTCTCAGAAGAAAATTGGAATTTTGTAAATATTGGTAGATAGTGAACGAATTGCAGTTTTTTGTATATCAATTTAAGAGTCGAATGACGAAACAATGGCACGTGGTACATCGTACAAGTTCTCTCTATTAAACTTGTCCATAATTAGGTCATTGTGAGATATTGGGAATAAATTTTCCTTGAAGAATCCAAATCAAGTCAGACACGTGGAATTAGAAAATAAGAATTAGAGGGCTATTATAGTACCGAATATCAAATATTTGGGATCTGAAATGACATAGATACATGAGATTCAATATCGAGATCCTCGAACTCAAGAAAAAGCTAGATCATGTGTTGCCAAGGGCTGGAAAGGACCATAATTTCTAGGGAAACAAAGCAAAGCAAGGTGAAGCAAAATGATTCAAAAGAGTTAAGCTTCAGGTAATTATCTTTTGTATATGCATGTTCATCTCTTAATTGCATTAGGTTCTTTGTATTCTAATTTGTTAATTTTTTTTAGCACTGACATATTCTCTGTAGGATGATGTAAGTTTTCTATTATTATGTCATGGGTATTTCCTTGAAGAATTTTTGAAGGTATTATATATCCATCAAGATAATACCCAATGAAAAATATAATATTCTGAAGAGTGAGAAAGGGTAGCATGACAAGAGAAAAAGTCAAGGTCCAGAACAACACCAAGAACTTCACCACATGAAGTCTTCAAGTGGGCAGCACTACATACAGTCATTGTAAAGCTATCATTATATTGAGTCATTATAAAAGCATCATTGCAAAAGTTGTACAAGTGTCTATCTACCAAGATTTGGAGAGGTGGTGTCGTGAGGTGTATGATCATCATTAGGTGGTTGTGTCATAGTTGGGGTTATGGTATAATGTGTCTTCTTCTACATTATTCTATAACATTGTACAGTGGACCATTCTCCTTGGTATGAGAGTCCATTTTATTTTATTATTCTATAGGGTGGTATGGTGGTGCTAGGGTGAGTTGTAGCTCATTGGGTGTTGGGGCATCCATTCAGTTGACTACTGAAGAATCCTGGGCGTTGAAGCGTCAATCCAGTGGGAGATGGAGAGGAATGCTTTTATAGATTATAGGAATTTGGATCTTTATTTTCAATTGGATTTGAAGATTAAATAATTATTAGAAAATAATTCAGGTGGTTTTCACCCTAGAGGGAATTTCCACCTTAAAAACCATGTGCATTTGTGTTCCTTTTTCTTACTGCTATCATTGTACAAACACTGATAATAATTGAATATTAAACAATTCTCTAAAAGATTAATAATAATACTAATTTAAAGGAATATTGATTCACTCCCCCTCTCAGTATTTCTAACATGGTCCTGGTTGGTGCAGTTATCTATAGAGATGAAGAATATATTTCATCATTGGGTGAGAACTTGTGAATTTAATATGAAAGGTATGCCAACATCAGTACATCTAAATGTGCTTCCATTGAGATGATACAATATGCCTTTCTGTATGGATTGTTTGTTAACTCACATGACTAAGGTATACTATTATGATAAGGCTATTGAGTGTATGTATAATGATGGAGTGAAGAGAATATTGTAGGGAAACAACAATCCTACATCAATGACAATGATTACCTCCATGCAAGATAAGCACAATTATAGCAAAAGGGTGTGTATTTTTTGTAGTGCATGTTTCCAATGAAAAAGGGAAGGATTTTGAGGATGAAAAATTCTTGAAGAGTTATATTTTTTTGCAACAATTTCAGGATTTATTTCTGGTAGAGATTTCTGAGTTACTGCCTCACAAGAAAGTGTAAATTCTCTATTGTGTTGGTACCAGAAGCAACACCAACAAGGAAGGCACCTTACAATATGAGCACTCTAGAGTTGGTGGAATTGATGTTGCAACTTAAGGAAATACTTGATAAAGGATAGATAAGGCAAAGTGTATCACCTTTGGTTGCACGAATATTTTTTGTGAAGAAGAGGGGTGCTACTCTCCGGTTGTGAATTAATTGTAGGTAGTTGAACAATGCAACCATAAAAAACAGGCATCGATTGCCACAAATTGATGTGTTTTTTATTAGTTGAAGGTAGGAATAGTATTTTTGAATATTGACTTGAGATTAGGATATTATCAGATACACATCAAAGAAGAGGACATCCATAAGACTACATTTTGTACCAGGTATGGGAATTATGAGTTTTTTTTTGTTCCTTTTGGTATTACTAATGATCTACCACTTTCATGTGTTTAATAAACAATGTGTTAAATTTTTATCTAGACAAATTTCTTATAGTGCTTATTGATGAAATATTAATATTTTCTAAGAATTATGAAGAGCATGAAGAGAACCTATTCTTAGTTTAAGAACATTGAGAGAGAATCAGTTGTATGCAATCTTACAAAGTGCATTTTCTTTCATATTGAAGTTCATTACTTGGGGCATGTTGTTTCTGAGGAAGGTATAAAAATGGACTTGGAAAAGATTAAGGCTATCATGGAGTGTAAAAATATTAGGAATGTGGATGAGGTTAAATCATTCATGGGACTAGCAGGTTAAAATAGTAGGTTCATCAGGAACTTCTCACTGATTTCCCATCCTATTACATATTTATAGAGAAAAGGGAAAAAAATTTAATGGATGAATGAGTGTGAAAATAGCTTTGAAGGGTTGACACATTTGCTTACAAATTCTCCAGTCTTGAAGATTGCAAATCCTAATAAGGAGCTAGTGGTATGCATATATGCTTGCAAGGGAGTACTTGGTGGAGTCCAGATGGAGGAGGGACAAGTAGTATGCTATGAGTCAAGGAATTTGAATGGGCATGAGCATAACTATGTGACTCGTGATCTTGAATAGGTATCTATCATTCACGCACTAAATATGTGGAGAGATTATCTTCTTGGTAGGAGGTTTATTTTTATGAGTGACGATAGTGAACTAAGGTACTTGGCTAACCAACCTAATCTGATTTTCGAGAAAGCTAGATGGTTGGATACACTCACTGAGTTTGACTTTGAGATCAGGTACATTATGGAAAAGAGAATATGGTTGCATATTCTCTTAGTAGGAATTTGTAGGTAAATATTATTGTAGTAGTGATTTATTATGTGATAGACTTCCAGGAGTGGATCTTGTAGGTAGGACAACATGATGATAAGTACTTCAATTGAGGCACATGTTAGAATAGCAAGGTGAACATGATAGAGATGAGGAATATCATCTCAGAACATATGGCTTGACCATATTTAGGAACATGATTTATGTGTTGGATAAGAGTGAGCTCAAGAATTTTATATTTAGGGAGTTCCATGTCACACTGTAGTCATGTCACTCGATATATTAGAAGACATTCACAAAAGTTAAGAAGTTATATAATTGGTCGAACTTGAAGGAAGAGGTGGCTAAATTTTTTGCTAGATGTTTGGATTGTAAGCTTGAAACATAATTATGTAGGAACACAATAAAATATAGCTATAAACAAAAACATATAGATGCAATAATAATAAAACTTCATTTCATTAATATCCATTAAAATGAAATATCCTTAGATATAGAATGGAAATAAACTAGCTCAAGCGATGGTAGCTTATCTCTGAGAAGAGATGTGGTGGCTACATCCATCAGAAATACTTTATAATGAGGCTCAAGGTCCTTTTTATCATTTAATGACAAGGGGAAACCATAAAAAACCAAAAATCTAACCCTAGGATATGGAATGCCAAGATTCTGTGGGCCCCGTTGGGGTCAGATGGGTAACCAACTTCCCGGGATCGTAACTTGGTCATACTATCTCTGTTTGGTGTGTACAATACCTCATTGGAAATATCTCTATGAGTACTATATAACTTTCCACATGCCCATTCTCATGACTATGGTCCTACTATAGACATATAAAAACGTCGTCTAGGGGGTCAAAACTACATTAGAGGTTCAAGACCCAAAAAATTGAAAAAAATATTAAATGATGCTATAAACAAGGAAACTGATGAAATGACTAAAGGTCTAGGTGTAATAGGAGGGTGGCCCCATATATCCACTTGGATGAGTTCTACCTCCTTAGGAAGCAATGGTCCCCATTTTGTGCAAAGCCTCCATGAGGTGAGGAAATTTTTGTTGAACTTGGTCCCAAGTGAACTACTTGCCTTGGTGAAGGAGTTAGCCTACTTTGAAAACTCGATATAGTTGGATCCTATGTTGGCAAGAATGGAAAACTTTAGGGGCTAATATTCGAAAATGGGTTAATTTTCCATGCTTTTTCCAAAAAAAAAGATTCGCCAATTTCCATTTTTTTTAAATTGATTCGCCCAAATTTTATAGTATAAAAAAAATTTACCCTAAAAATCGCGAAAAAATTATATATACTAATATAAAATGGTTAGAAAAATAAATATGTTTACAAAAATAACATACAAAATTTAACAATTTACATATTGGGGATTACTAAGATTCCACAAGTTTTTAAACTTTAAGATAAATGTCCATCCTTAAAATTTTTCCTATTGGCAGGTGTCATTGATCTGCGTGACCATGATGAAATTAATTGTGTCTTGTTGCACGTAGTCTTGGTTTAACTCCATTGGTGTGAGTTTTTCTGCAATTTTGGATGTGTCAAGTAACAGTAGAAAGTATGCTTGAACACAGTCCACATTGAAAACTAGGTGTATACCAAAGAATGGAGGAATGTTGAGTTCGAATGAATTGTCACCTACAACCTTGGTAATTGTGTATGACCCATATTGTTGGAACAAGGTCTCCTACAAGGCTGCGAGTTGGGTCCATTTTGTGTATTTTTTATTATATTTAGTCTAGCGTAGGGGTTTTGGGGTGGGTCAAAGACCCTAAAGCATTGTAAATGGGTCAAGGGTAGACCAAGAGTCTGCAAACCACAATTTGTGGACCATTGGATGCATAGGCTAAAATAGTATAAGTAGTTGATCCTTTCTGAGTTGTAAGACAAAATAAGAATGAAAAGAGATTGATGCTAAGTGTGAATTGATAAATCTGGTTAGAGTTGTTGGGTAAGGACTCCTACTGCTGTGTGTGGGAAGGATATCTATCCTACTATGTGCAGACCCTGCTACTATGTGTGCAGGTTGGGTTTTGGGGTATTGTAAGTATATCTGAAGTATTAATGAATGCGGAAGTATTGTTGAATATCTGAATCCACTGGAATTACTGTGATATGAATTTGTGATGTTTGGTTACTCAATATATTTTGTTGTATTGTTGATTTAAGCTGTGAACATACTTGTGTTACTTATTTATGTTGCGATATGGATTTGTTCTGTTTCACTTCATGCAAGAATATTTGGAATAGATGCATGATTTCACGATCTATTGATTACTGTGAGTATCATTGTTGTTGTGCACGTGGATGCGAAGGGTATCTGTAGACATAGGCTCTATAATACAAGATCTGGTCACTGTAAGGTTGAACGCAGCCCTGCTTGACTTACCTACCCTCTCCCAAGGTGCGGAAACTTGGTTCCAGTACCCACCCATACTAATTTGGGTAAGACTTTGGCCTGCACAAGCAATTCACTACCGAAAGGGCCAGTAGTATAGGGGTTTGTTGGCAAATCTTGAACATCTGAACCTGGGTCAGGACCCCTCGAGCCAACGAATGGTTCTGTTGGCGGGATCGTGAGAATTTTTAGAGAGGTATTAGGTAATGCCAATGTCATACTGGAAGCCTAAGAGAAAGGAAATTGATGAATGGTTCAAACAACAAGTTCAGGAATTTGACGTAAAAGAAAACCACAGTGAGAGGTTAACCACCGAAGAGTGGAAGAATAAGTGCATTTTCACATAGATATATGAGATCTTCTTTGTAATGATTGTGATCGAGCTCCAGGAGTGGCTCACAAGGTTGGTAGAATTTCAGAAGTGTTGGAAGGACGAGTGGGTCATAGAGTGGACCCCCAAACTAATCCAGTAGTCAGAAAAGGATGATAACACCATCACTCGCACGGTGGACCATTGGGTAGAGAGTGTGTTAGGAGGATTTGTGACAGAATTTTCCATCGATTAGTTTGTCTCCTACTCTGAAGAAAAGAAAATATTATTCAAGGGATTCCATGGCAAGTTTTTGGAGACCTTACCATTGCTGATCAAGATATTATTGTGCAAAAAGAGTATTATCTGTAGCCATACCGAGTGAATGACGTCTGATCTAGACGAGAGCACAACGCGAAGTGGAAAATACTATAGAACTAACTTTTGTGCGGATTAATCAATCTTGCGGACAAGACTGATCTCCCTAGTACCAAAAAGGTAATCTAGCAACAAACAGCCAGATGAAATAATCTTTCTCTAAGCATATATGATTTACAAAAAGCACTATAGAGGTGTAAAAGACTTACCGCAGGTCCAGCGCTTGTTCGAAGTCATTGTTGTCCCTCGTGCACTTGAAGGAGTTATATT
Organism: Pinus albicaulis; assembly: GCA_034641835.2. Classification (NCBI taxonomy): domain Eukaryota; kingdom Viridiplantae; phylum Streptophyta; class Pinopsida; order Pinales; family Pinaceae; genus Pinus; species Pinus albicaulis. The sequence goes on from CM076581.1 coordinate 703,730,850, forward strand.
TGTAAACCTGCAGTCACAAACAAGCAAACATTAAATAACACCTGTATAGTAAACATCATAAATCATGCTTATCATAGTGATCAAGTAATCTATGAAATAAACAGTTAAATAACAGCTTATTGAGAAAAATGAATTGATTTGTATTAATCTCAAAAGAAGGAAAACCTTACAACCTTAGCCTTGATGTTGAACAGACCTTCTCGGGGTCTGAAGCAAGAATCTCCTCTACTCTGATAAGCTCTTCACTCCTCCAACCGAGACAGATAGAGGTATGTGATGTCTCCTCATAAAAATCTCAGTTAAATGAGTCTGAATCCCAACAGCACTTAACCTCAATTAATCTAAAGCCTGAACTCCCTTTCAGGCTACCCAATGCCTCTTTTTATAGTGGAAAAGAGAAGTTTTCAGTTCCAACTATGAAGGGATAGAATCCTCCTTCAAAGGGATAAGCTCCTCATATCAAGGGGTTAGCTTCATAAGGTAAGGGATACATGAACTTCAAAAAAGCGATTCTGCCACCGCAAGATTCTTTCTAGAGGCTTCTAGAATTTACCGAAAGTGAGATTTTTTGAGTTTACTTGTGCCTTTTCGATATTTACAAGGGTCCACACCCATAACACAGAGAAAGTGCATTTGGGTATGCAGGATACATGAACATTAGGTGTGGGACCATAGGCAAGATAGAGAGAAAGTTCGACACCAAAGTTAAGGAGATTTTTAGGAACTTTTGTCTGATTTTCAAGGCTTGACATAAGGAACTGATATGTTAGACTTGCAAAGGAGGAAGTATGAGTAATAATGAGCTCATACACATAGCATAATGTCAGGATGAAAATTTTCAGTGTAACAAATTGCCCCCTAGAGTGCAAAGTCTGGAATAGATGAAGCTGAAGTCTGTCATATATGAAGAGTGCAGTACTTTATCATTTCAAGGATTATCCTATGGACACCCTAGTCGGAACCTGCAAAAACATTCAATGAAAAATATATATGTGTACATATCATCACTGAGGTAGGCATTCCCATACTCATATCAAACTAACTAGAAACTGATTCAAAATGTTCTAATACAGGAATGATTTTAAATACATCACAGTATAGACATGTGTAGACACACAATGAATGCAGCCATCTGTTTACGAATAGTTCATTGTATAAATGATAACAAAATTCCTCGCATCCTGGATGGTAGAAACTAGATCCAGGGTCTTGATTTCCGCATCTCGAACTAGTACGATTCTATCCATGTGAATGAATGTGTCGAAGTTGAACATGGTAGAAACCACTTGATTACCAGTGAATGATTTAAACTGTTAACAAGTGTGAGAGTAACCACTAGTAATGTCAATGGCTCTCAAAGTACCCAGTACAATCCATGAAATGTGAATGAATGAGTTGAAGTCAAACATGTCAAGGAATCATTCGATCGAAGGTCAATGATGTAACTTGTCGTCGAAATCGAGAAACCTGCCATTGAAGCATGCAGATTTCAAGGTACTTACGATTTCTAAATCAACTTCCTAGATAATGAGCTATCGTTGATAGAAAGTGATCCGTCATAGGGAGGCCCACAACATGAAATCATAGATCAATTTTTGAAGAAATATACTGGCAAGGACTGCCTCAGGGATGGTCAAAATGGATGACAGATATTTTGCAAATGAATGGTTTATTTGAACTGTCCTCTTGAACACATAACGACACTGTAGATGGCTTGGTGAAAATTGACCCAAAGCTAATACCCAAAAACCGGATGAAGAATTTCAATGTGGTTTGATTAATTGTTAGGCAAAGGATCTCCCAACCCAGGTGAACAAAAAGTGTCATGTTCAAGAGTGGTTAACTGGATTTTCGAAAAATCAAAATACAACAAACAAGTCCATTTTTCTCTCTTTTCCCCCACCATTTTTGGAAAGTACCTCTTTTATTTTTGACAAGCTTAAGGAGGATAACATTTTCTTGCTTATAAGCTCATCCTTCGGATGAGTCCAACTTATTTTAAGATTCAAACCCTAAGAAGGAGTGGTTCGTTCTTGTTTGAAATTGAACAGGTCCTTTACTGTTAAATTTTAACGAGTCTAGTATAAGAGAAACTTAGTGTTTTTCAATTTTAGGGAGTCAGAAGAAAAACTTAAGAAAAATCTGTGGGTGTACTTTTTCATAAATTTAGTCTCTCAAGCCCGAAAAAGGATAAAATAATGCGGGAGAGAACTCTATTGACTGTAATTAGTCAATGTATGCCTTTTTCGTAAATAGTCCATTTCAGTCCGTAAAAGGGGTAAACTTATACTGAAGGGACGATCATTCATTTATTTTAACGAGTTCGAATAATCAAGTGCTCGGCAATATTTTCATGTTTAGAGAGTCTGAAAAGGGCTTAAATGAGGACTCCAAGTTTTCGCTTTTTCGTAAATTTTTGAAAGAGTCCGAAAAAGTGATAAAAGTGTGCTCTTTGTTGAAAAATGATCAATTCTCCTGAAAAATCTAATTTCTGCAAAAAAAACTTGAAACATTAGACATATTTGTTTAAGACAAATAAAAATGCTTTTAAAAATAACCTTTTTAAAGTGAAAAATAAACAAATTAAAAATTCATTTATTCGAAAAAACTTATAGAAAGGGCTTTTCTAACTTCATTTTTACTATTTAAGTTCAGAGTGAAAAGTAAATTTAGCTTTTGGGTAAGAAAGTTCCTGTGAAGATTCTGGAAAATCCATCCGACGAAATCGAGAACTGTCTGCTCCAAGTAATCCACGACCTCCTAATCTTGCATTTCGTCCATTTACATTTCTTTTTTAGGCTTTAGATTTCGTTTTTAGGAGAAAAACATGTCTAAAAAATCGCCCGCGGGGGTCTGCAAGCACAACACACAGGCCCTGCGGACCCCGAATTTTTCCTATATAGAAAAAAGTTGTGGGTCCGCACTTGTCTCACGGTGCCCATGTGGTCCTACGCACTGTGTATGAGAACCAAGTGCGGACCCTGTGCAATTAAATTTCAAACATAAATTTCTCAATTCCCGCCCAAAATTTTTCAAATCAGATTGTGCTAATATATATTTTTATGCATTGTAGGAGATACAAGATGCTAATTTGGAGAAAACGTGAGCATGAATACGTAGATGACGCCGTAATGCTCCATTTTCCTATAATACAGGCATTAAGAGCATGCAGTTTGTATAAATTCTAGGCCATTTAGGGTATGAGGACGCGGGTAGACCTCCTAACATGGCTGGTGAACATGTGGTACGTACAGGACAAGTGTTTCCTTATTGGTGGCGACCAGCTCGAAATTGAGCTGGAGGAAATTTATTTTTTGACTGGTTTTTCCAAGAGGGGCGAACAAATTTCCTTGTTTGGGACTAGGCTAGGTGGCCAGACTGTCGCTAGTTTTCGAAAAGAGTTCTGTAATGATCAGGCAGACCCCAGGGGCAAACGGATTTACATAGAAACGATCATCCGTCTTGAGCTAAAATTTGTTTCATTTACTATCACCAGACTGTGCAGGAGTGTAGTGTTGCATGTGGCTACTAGTTCCCAAATGTGCATTGCTATAGACTGTTTTCAAGGCACCATTTTGAACTGGTGTGAAGCTATGTTGGCTGACGTAAAAGGCTAACTAACCAGAGCAAAGAATAGAAAAATAAATAACTTTGGATATGGATCCATTGTAGTCACCTTTGCTCTAGATAGGATCCCCATGTTAGCTCCGCAAAACATTCCTGTTGATGCCAGACGACCTTGAGAACCTAGGATGGTTCATTGGGTTGCATTGATGTCCCGTCATGTTGTTGAGGGTATCGAGGTTGTTCGATTTTCTTCTACATATTTTCGTTGGCTAGAACGCCAACTTTTTGTTATAGAGGATTTTCCATACACTGGGATAGATTTCTGTAGCGACCGAGAGATGGCTCTCCCAGCAGGGGAATAGTGGGATGAATCGGGTAAAATCATCTTCAACAATTTCTAAGTTCTAATTTTTTATTTATTTTTAATCGTCTTGAAACTAATAACCAAAAGTTTTAAATTTAGATGTGGGCCCATGACGACCAGCCCATCTCCAGCTTTATGAAAGAAGATAACCAGCTGCAGCCGCACCAGCCCCATCAATCCAATCAGCAGAGATCCTATCTAATTTAGAGCATCACCTAGATCGCCTGACTCTAGACATTCCAGAGATGGACATAGATGATATTCCACTCAGATTACAGAGATACGTGATTGGTGTCCCAAGACGTTTTAGGAGATTCCTATGTAGGGTGGCCCAGGCAGTGGTCTCTTATCATGATCACCATCAGTGATAGGATGATCATGTCGTAGAGTCATAGTTTTACCTTTTGTATTACCATTTTTGCCGATCATAAGGTGTTTCCAACCTATGATTGAAGACAATGTATATTTTTTGAAACACTTCTATACTATGGTATATCACTATTTACCGACTATCTCTGTACATGTTATGAATGTTGCTTGATTTACTATTTTGATTATTGAAAATGTTGATTTATCATAATAGAATGAATTGCATTTGCTAATTTATTTAAATGTCTTGGAATATGCTGATATTCAATGTAATCAAATTCACGTTCCAAGAGACGAAATCTTAAAAATAACCGTAATAACACTGGATCTCTAATGGTATAAACCCTATTAAGCTGTAATACAACAAGTTCATAATCCAAACTAACAATCAAACTCCGAATTCCAAATGATATGGATTCAGATAATAACTTAATCACTGCACTATACTCTGCAATGTTATTCGTTGTTTGACCAAGGCTTACCCCATGCATGGATACTAACTCGTTAGAGGGTGAATAGATAATCCAAGCTGCGAAAGAAATGTTCCATGTACTATGACAAGCACCATCAGCAAAACCAATGTAGGTTTGAAGAGATGTCGACATCTGCAATATCAAGAGTAAAAATTAGATAAGCAAGAATAGTGATAAAAAACACATTTCTAAACTAGGCACGCTTTTCTAACCTAAGACACACCAGTAGTAAAGAAATATAATCTAATAAAAAATATCCACACCATGTTTAAGCATAATATCTCTTTAAATAAAGCCCATTTCTGGGTTTATCTAAAGAGACATCATCAAAATCTATCAGCTCATAGGCCCCTTTTTCTAGCTCCTAGCTTATCGTTGTCTTGATCATAAACTAAGACTAGGTCTCCTGAAAAATTATGAGGGGTAACACTTCTATCATACTGAGCTTTTATTCGTTTGACATGAGCCTCGTTTTCTATTGCAGCATTTCATCGATTCTCATCTAGCTGAGCCAAGTACAAAAAACGTTTTTCCTCTTCAGATGTAGCTGGGAGTAATTCTATGGCTAATTTCAATGACGAAATTTCGTATTCAATCGACAACACAGCTTCCAAACCGTAAACCAGTTGAAAGGGAGTGAAACCAATTGATGTTTTTACTGAGGTCCGATATGCCCAAAGTGCTGAAAATAACATGGAATGCCAATTCGACTTATGAGTACCAATAATTCTTCTGATCATAGTGACTAAAACTTTATTGATAGCTTCAACCAGACCATTAGCTTGCGGATAATATGGAGTGGAAGTATCGTGGCACAGGCCAAGTTGATCTGTCAGTTCAGTCATCATGATATTCCGAAAATGACTTCCATGATCTGTAATAATGGCTTGAGGAACATCGAACCTAGCAATTATGTGATTGAATACGAAAGTTGCAGCAGTCTTGCCATCTGCCGAAAATGTAGGCATCACCTCAGCCCACTTAGTAAAATAATCTACCGCTAAGATAATATACGCATGCCCCCCAGCCGAGTGAGGGTTACATGTAATAAATTCAATACCCCATTTTTCAAAAGGACTGACAAAAATTATAGGGTGAAGAGGAGCAGGTGGTGCACGCATTTTATGATCAAAGAGTTGAAAATTGTGGCATTTCCGGACTGCATAAATACAATCTTTGAATAACAACGACCATAAATAACTAGCGCACAATACATTTTGGGCCATGCCATACCCATACATATGACCGCCACATGCTCCAGAATTGAAGTAATTTAAAACCTTCTCAGCTTCTTCATGATTAAGACAGCGTCGGAAAATAGAATCCGCTCCACGACGATAGAGTGTATCACCAATAATATTGTATTGTTGGGATTGAAAACATATTTTCCGTCACTGAGATCATGAGATTTCAGGCCGAAAAGATTGGGTTCAGAGATAAACGATAATATCCCCATCCCATGGATCAAGAGTACTGATAAGAAACAAGGATTTTTCCACAATGGGATCCTCTACCACAGTTTCGGTATTAGTAGAGGGGAAATCACACATTAGTTCGGAAAAAACCAAAGATTTCCTTTCCTTGGATTTTTCAAACTCCATGTCAAATTCCTGTAGGATAACTATCCATTTGGAATACTTGCCCCCTAGCAATTTTTTGGTTAAAATGTACATCATAGGGTTATAGTCATAAATTATTGTGGTTTTGCGTAGTAATATGTAGTGTCTAAATCTTTGGACAGCTTGGACAGCTGCCAAGGCCAATTTCCCCACATGTGTGTATTTGATCTCAGTTAGATGCATATTGCGACTAAGATAGTAAATCACACGCTCATTGTTTAATTCGTCTTCCTAAACTAAAACCATCCCAATGGTGGAATGAGAGGCAATGAGGTATAAAACGTAGTCCTAGTTGTAGTTGGGACGATGCAATAATGGTGCGTGGGTCAACGCGTGTTTAAGTGCATCAAAAGATCGATCAATGATCTCATCCCAAAAGAATGGAATGTTCTGTTTCAACAACTGGGTAAAACCATTTTTTAGCTTGGCGTAGTTAGGAATGAACCGAGGTAAAAAGTTTGCATTCCCCTGCAAACTATGGAGTTGGCGTAGAGCCAAAGGAGGAGGTAAATTGACAATAGCTTTGACCTTCGATGGATCAACGCCAATGCCTGCTTTCGAAACAAAAAATCCCAGTAAGCGACCCGATTCTACATAGAAAACACATTTGTGTGGATTCAGCCTAATTTGATAATGCCTACATCTCATAAATATAGCTCTTAAATGAGTGATATGGTCGGCCCTACGCGATGAATGAGTAGGTAAATCATCAAGATAAGGCTACACAGTGTGATTAATGTCATGAAATGCGTAAGACATAGCCCTTTGAAAAGTTGCTCCAACGTTCTTCGATCCAAAGGGTAGTTTGTAATAAGCAAATGTCCCCCACGGAAAAATGAAAGTTGTTTTTGGCTGATCAGTAGGGAGTATGTTTATTTGATTGTAACCGGAAAACCATCCATAAAGGAAAACATTTCACTGCCGGCACAATCATCAATTATTTGATCAATATAGGGGGTTGGATAATTGTCTTTAGGACAAGCTCGATTAATATCCCTATAGTCGATACATACTCATATTGTTCCTTGTTTTTTAGTAACAGGAACAATATTCGATGCCCAATCTATTAAAGGAATTGGATAAATGAAACTTGCACGAAGTAATTTCTCAACTTCGGCTTTGATAGCAGTAGATTTTATAGGATGTATTTGACGTAGACATTGACAGACAGGTTTGGCATCCAGGTAAGTCTTGATTTCATGTATGACAATTGATGGATCGATTCCTGGAATTTCTTCATAGGACCAGGCAAACACATCACAAAATTCTTGAAATAGGGCTTTATAAGTTTGAATTTCATCTTCCGTGCAACAAGAACCTATATGAATGTTTTCAATTATTCCTGGCTTTACTAAAATGTCAATTGGAATCGTTCGGGATATATTTTTCAAATTTAACTCAGAATTATGATTTTGCAATGGATTCTGCAGTTCTTTGACATATTCAGCAGTAAAAATTGAAGCAAAATCATCTTCAAAATGATCAGGCTCAGGTAAAAATGAAGATCTGTGATGTAGATCTTCCAATGGTAAATCGTCAACAGACAAAAGTTCACGAGTCTACTCATCAATATGAATAAGATCAGGAAATGTCGTTGTGGCTGAACTAGATATAGAAAGTGATTCCTCACGGATCCCATTCATTGGATCAGTTTCAGTTGAAGAGGGGTTGGAAAGTGATTGTACAACTTGATATGCAATTTCAAATGGACTCAAAAGCATCATGCCATCAAATGAATCTAACTCGGAGTTGGAAGGTACGATCCAAGGATCATCAAACATAATAGTATCTGACGAAATCATATGAATAGTTGCTATAGAAGGCGATACATTAGGAGGAGGAAAGGAAAAAGTTCCTAGTAAACCAAAATATTTAATCAAACCTACTCCAACATCCTTGTAAGGGATAGCCACTTTACCAACGTGCTGGATTGTTTCTGTAGAGGATGGATTGGAAGAAAAATAAGTTAACTGATCTATTGTAACGATCCTTCCTTGATGTGGAAATTTGATGAGCCGAAAGAGCAAAGAAACAACAACAGTCATAGCATAAGACCAACTAGGACCCAGGAGAAGGTTGTAATCTAGAGGGGCATCAACCACTTCCACATCTAGATTTACTGTTTTACGTTCGACCCCTATGGGTAAATCCTGCAAAATACCAAAAGGGTGGAAACCTCGGCCATAAAAAGCCTTTAGAATCATCGGAGACTAATTGAGTGTAGGATAACCAAGTGATTTCCAACACTGGATCGACATAATACACGTTGAAGCTTCCTCATCAATCACAGTCCGAAAAATCAGTATGTTCTTTACTAACACTGGAATTTGGAAAGTCATTTGGTGAGGTAGGCGAGGTGTACTATTTTCTAAATCGAAGATTATAAGGTTTGAATCCTGAATATCGACAGCTCCTATGGAAGACAAAAGTAATTTACTCTGTGCTAGGCATGATTACAACACCTCCAAGGCCAACATTGCTGAAGGGGAAATAGCTAAGTCTTCAACAATGTTGTAATTCTGAGAAGATCTCGCATGTGGATTGAAAGCTGATTTACGAAGAACACCTTTAGTAGGCAGTTTCATTATTAAGTCTGGATTTGGTTTCTCGATCTGTAGCGGACCAGAAATAGAAGGAGGTGTAGTTGATGTTTTTGTGCTAGAATATTATGCTTCTTTACCATCAACAGGATTCTTAGTACCATAATCTTGCGATCGCGTCACAATCCTGACATGAGACATCATCAAAATAGGTTCTTCTGAGGCATTCGAGGTAGAACCAATCATCTTACTATCTTGAGTGGGAAAAGGATCCTTCAAGACAGCCGGTTGTTGTGGACCTTTAACAAATTTTGTAACCTCTACACGATGTGGACATTCTTTAGTAAAATGATCCTCGTCACAAATGTAACAAGGATAGCGAGGCTTGAGTTTTTCGTCATTAGATTCATTTTTATCAGTTTTCTCTTTTTAATTCTTTTTTTTTTTATTCTTCCCTTTCTTTTTATCACCGGATTTAGATTTGGTCGTAGATGTCTCTATGACATGAATGTCGGCAGAAATTTTTGGGGAATATTCTTCTTTCGGGGAATCCGTTAAAGTTATAATAGGAGAAGAATTCTTTGAATATTTCTTCTTGCTTTTAGTATTGACTGTACCAATCATACCATCAGCGGCATGAGACCCTGAAGGAGCTACAACTATTTGACCTTGTTTTTGAAGATTGGGGATTTTTTCATGTAAAGTACCTAGCTGCGTATAAACAAGGTCAAGGTACTGAGCTTAAGCAATTACTTGCTCTTCAGTAACCATGCCAGCCTTAGCTACGTCTTTAGTGATTTTGGGTAACAATTATTTAACAAACCATTCTGCCAAAATTTGATCCGGAATGTAAACTTTCACCAAACGCCTTCTACATCTCCATTCATGAATATGATCAGAAATATATGTGGACGTGGATTGATTTAGTGAAGTTAATAGTTTTGTGCCATTGTCGTATCTGACAGGCAACTGAAAATGAGTCAGGAAGGTGGTTGCTAACTGCCTGAAATTATTAAAAGAGCCTCATGGTAACTAAATGTACCATTTGGCGGCAAGACCAATAAGAGTTCTTTGGAAAAGACGTAAGAGAATTGAATCATCAATTATTGAATTAGACGTACACCAAAGGTGATAATTCATAACGTGATTTGATGGATCCTCTCTTGACTTACCTTTGAATTTTGGTATATCACTAGGCAACTTATGCGGCATTGGAGACCAGTACGGATAATAGAAAATTGGATCATTTGTAAGGCACATCAAATCAGTTAAATCCAAAGTTGCAATAAATGGTAACTGACGGTTAGGGTCGTGAAAACCTTGAGTAGCCAAAGCAGTTCTGGGAGGAGGATACCCAGGATAACTGGGAATCGGATTTTCATTAGGAATTGTGTAACCTCCTGGGTAACCAGGATTAACTGGACCAAACTGGGGTTGTTGAGGCTGTTGATAAGTATAGCCAGGGTATGGTTGATACTGATAAGCGAGACCTAATTGAGGCTATGCCGGGAATGGTTGATACGTGAATTGCAGTTGACTTGTGACCACCGTACTTGTACCAGCTTGTCCCGCATGCATCTGAATCGAAGTCTGAACTGAAGGTCCTGACTAGGGTATAGAGACTTGAGTGATTTTCACGGATGCAGGGATAGAAGAAATCAGAGCTACAGATACTCCAGAAACAGGTGTTATATGTTGAACATATTTTGCAATAGTTGCAACAGTTTGAGGCGGAGTCTGAGGTGTACTAGGCCAGACTGCTGAACAGAACTAGGTGTAGGAGTTTGAATAGTAGGCTAAATAGGTTGCTGGGTTGGACCAAAAACCAAAGGTTGTCCAGGTTGAGAAGACAACTGCACATTAGGCTGTATAGGTTGTTGATATTGGGACGGATCCCACACCATATTCATTCCGGGGTATTGTCCCGTAGAAGGTTGAACGTAAGGACCATAGCCTGGTTGAACATGTTAGGGTCCCGTGATTTGGCCGATTGGCGAGCCAAATGACGATGTAACATCAAACCAAGCTTTGGAGCCCAAGGACCTAGCCTTCCTGGACTCAGAGAGGGCTCTCTCTATAAATGTAAAATATATCGGTGTGTTCGCTTATGGTGTTCTGATATTAGGCTAGTTATGAAGTGAGTTTTTTGATTTTTGGTTTTTAATTTTGTGAGGGATAAAACTGATCAAAGATATAAAAATGGATAACAAGAAGTCAGATCAATTGGGCTATGGGGTCAAACAGGTCAAGGAAGCTATGAGATGATGATGCAAGGCTGCTGTAGGGCCGATTTGATTCACGGTAGAAGGGATCTTTGGGAAAAATGGAGTAAATGGACATCAAGCTTGTGAAAGACGAGGGATTTCAAGTGTAACTAGTTGATATCAGACATAAACATGTTATAGCAAGCCATTAATCATGCTAAATGTAACTATGAGCTAATTAATACATAGAAATCAAACATTCCAGCCATGCATAGAGGTATAAGACCTTCTAACTTCGGGAAATGGCTATCAGACTTTGGGGAAAACACATAAGATAGACTAACAACTCATAAAACTATGCCGGAACGCCTAAACATAGTCTCTAAGTTATTGGGCACTTTGACAAACAAGCTTTCATAGTTTTAGGCAAAGGGCTAGATCGGGACTAGGCCTCCTTGGTTCAACAAGATGATCAACTAATCAGTCAAAGAGAAAGTTTTATGGACAGAACTATGGGCAGCTTATAGGTAGGAAGGGCACACCATACATCCTACTCAACATACATAGAACTTGTAAATAAAACTTAGCAAACAGTATCCTTAAGTTACTAAAGAGCAGTTAAGAATTCTTTAGCATAACTAAGGAAGAAGAAAACATCAAGCTATGAAGATTCAGGAATTTTGAGGTGCCTCCATGGGCATATCTCAAAATCAATCTCTACTGATCTATACCAGCAAGAAGCATGGATTATGAATGAAAACTAGAAGACAAAAACATAGCAAGAAACACTATACCATTCTACCATGTCATGGATTCCATCACCAATCCTTCATCATTCATCAAAAGCATCCAAGAGGCAGTCCAAAAATCATAACACAAATATGTTCTTCAAAGCTCATATGACCAATATATTGATTCTTCTCTCAAGTTCAGCCTCTGATTTACAATGAAACCCATGGAATAAATAGGCTTGAGGGAGAAAAACCTCATGGAGCAACTAGCTATCCCATTGGCCAAGTCAAAATATCTAAACTTGTCCTTGAGGCTTTGCAAAGCCCAAGGCACAAAATATCCCATAAAATATCTAAAAACTTCTAAAAACGGAAATTATATTGACTTTACATCATTTCCCAAGTATAAAAATAGCTTAACGCACATTTGGGAAAAGCAGATTTTTGAGGTTCAAAAATTACAAAAATACTTCATATTTATGTCTGAAAAAGGTCCCCTGACTTGCTGGAGGCAATTGGCAGCCGTCCCGATGTCGAAACGAGGCTCATGATAGCTCTTTGGAAAGCTCTCTGTGTCTACTTTCCGACGCAACTGAAATCATCTCAATCTGAGGCCTGGAAGTCATCCAAAACTGTACCTGTGTGTAAAAAACCAGGAAATAGCAAACTGCTGATATGGCGGGCAGAATGTGCAAAAAGAGGGCATTTTTCGCCAATTTGAGGGGGCGAATGATCTGAAAATGCTCTGAAAATAGCTGGTGACCTGCTCATAAAATTATGGCATCCATCGGTATCATCCTCCTCCCTTGACAACTCCTCAAACTGAAATGGCAAAATTATGAGTTTTCGACCAAAAACCCAAAAAATGCCAAAAAACAAAAAGTTGCCGAAAAAGGCCCAAAATTGGCATGCATGACCCTCAAGGGTCCATAGCAACATGCTCTGAAGCTGAGGCCAAAATATCAAGGGCTGATATGCTTTTCCCTTCTTTCCGTGCTAGGCGCTTTCCCCTTGCCTTCTTCAATTTTTCTTGGGCTGCCTTTAGTTTGCGCCGGGAAAACTGATTTAGTTTTTGGAAGTGATGTGTCCTCTTCCTCTGCAGCTCTAAATCTCTATTCGCCCTCTCAAGCTTCATTTCCAAATGTTTGTTAGCTCTTTCAAGCCAAGCCTCTTTTTTTTCTTCAATTTCCTGCTCAAGGAGTGCAGTGAGGGGAAAGGCTTGGAGATGGGCTTGCTCTTCTGCTCTCTGCTTTTCCAAGGCTCTTTTAAGCCCGATGGTCCTAGGCCTCTTCCGCCTAGGCTGGTCTTCCTCCTCTTCATCATCAAACTCACCAATGAGTTCTTCTATCCTTGCTTGCGCCTTAGCTGCCTCCTTTTTATATTTGATCGCCCGTGCCTCATGAACAGCTATGTGCACATTCATTTGTTTGTTTTCAATCTCCAAGAAGTGGTTGAAATTCCTTGCCCTTTGAAGATCCTCCTCTAATGCCTCAATTTGTCCCTCTTTATGAATTAGGAGATTTTCAAGAAGGCGGGCCTCATTATCACTGTCATCGCTTTGGATAGGGATGATAGCTAATTCACCTCCATGCTTTGTACTTTCTCCAACTTTGCTTTTACCTTTGAAATCCAATCTGGCGCTTTTCCTCCTTGGCATGCTAGAAGGTGTCCTTTTGGGAAATTTCCTCTTGCTAGGAACAATCTTTGTCACTGTTAGGGTGGCAGCTTTAGTCTCTCTTTTCCTTGCTGTGCTGAGCTTTGTTATTTTGAGAGGAGGAAGCACAACTGATTTAGCTTTAACATCTTCCTGAACTTGCTGCTCTTCTTGAGGCTGATGGATATCTTCTTCTGGCTGTTCACTTGGCTGCCCCTGTTCACCAACATTAGCTTGCTGTTCTTCATCAAGGCTTTGTCCAATTTGTGGCTCAAGAGGTGTCTCAACTTCCTGCCCAACTTGTTGTTCTTCCTCTAGCACCTGCTGCTGCTCATCATCATCTAACTGCTGCTGCTCATAAGTTTGTACCTGGGCTGTCCCTCATCATGGACCTGCTGTCCTTCATCATCTAACTGCTGTTGTCCCTCATCTCTAATCTGCTGCTGTCCCTCATCTCTAATCTGTTGCTGTCTACTACCCTCTCCTTCCTCCTGTTGACTAGGCTGTCCAGTAGTCATTCTGAGCCTCCTAGGAGTAGGCCTACTAGACAAAGGTACCGGGCGATGGATAGGCTGAGTGGGAGACACATGAACAGGAGGAACAGTAGAGAAGTCTGGATGGCTGATGAATAAATCCCATGGAACCTCTTTCTTCTCTAGCTGGTATAGGAAGATAATCTTGATCAAAGAATGATGAAAAAGAGAAGGGATTTGCTGAGGTGGGGCCTTCTTTTGGACAGTAGATGCCATTTTTTCTATGCTCTTGAACAAAAAGTAAGGGAGGTTTAGTTGCCTGCTTCTAGTAAAGTGCATCAATAAACGGACATGATAGGCATAAATTCGATCAAACCTCCCTTCACAAGTGAAATATTTCATTATGGCTTTCATAAGCGGAGCATAGCTGTCAAGGAGATATGAAAAAGGAAAAATAGCAGTGACAGCCTCTCTATGTTCAGGCTTGATGAAAGGTTTGTAATCCTCTAAGTCAAGATGAGCTTGTTTAAACCATTTTTCGCCATGATACGGGATCTTGGTGGCCTTGGACACATACCTTGGAGAAATTTTGAAATCAAGACCCGCCACTTGGAAGTGTTTTTCTTTGAATCTCAGGGCACACAAGTGTGTAAATGGAAAAAAACTCTTGACTTCTTCTATCTTCTGGTAGAAATCAAGGCAGCCTACTTCATGGAAGTTTGAAAAGTACAGATGGATGAGCATTAATCTCTTCTGTAGAGATAGGCTCATATCTTTTATGTGGACCACTCCTGCTGTCTTGCCTTGGAGGAATTTTAACTTGAATATGCTTTGGAAAAGACAAACTGCCTTCACTGTGTGTAAAATGCCCTGCTGGAATCAAATTGTGTCACTTTACTGCTTTGACAGATATACAATGAGATTTGGATGTCTTGCAACAAGTTTTTGTAATACACAACTTCTGCTCTTCTTAAAACCAGCCTTCTACCTTTGAATGTATCTCAGCCAGGAAAAATTCTCAATAGGGTACCATATAGCAAAGAGGAGACAGCCTGCTATGTAAATTTCCTGTGCACAGTGTTGAGAAATCACTCTTCTTGTGAATTTGTTAGAGGCCAATCAACACATCTATATTTGTGTCTCCAAGATAAAACTCAATCATTAAAACCCTGCTCTTCAGAAAGTGGCCCTATACCTTGAAAATATCTCAGTGAACAACTTTTCAATATGATATAATATAGTGAAAAGATGGGCAGACTGCTAGAAAGAGTTTGCTGTGAGAAAGTGCTAAAATCACCCTGTTCTTGAAGGCTTAGATGTCAACCAATAAACATGTATCTCTGCTTCAAGGTATAATTTCAATGATTAACAACCCTACCTCGTATAAGTGTGCCAACTTTCAACAAATTTTCATATGTGAAATCAACCCTTCGTGTTATTAAACAGTCATTGACATAATCCTGAGCCAAGATGACAGATCTTTAAAAGACTACAGAGTTTTTAGGTAGAAGCTATATGAGTTTTCTTTTTTACAACAAATATGTCAAAAACCCCTTTTTCTGAGTGCACTTCACTGTTTTAATAATGTGGCAATGTCTTGAGGATAGTGTGAAATGTTTCTCTTTATACCTAAACCCTGTCTCTCTATAATAAAACCTTCCTCTGCAGCTTCAAACTATAAATTTCTGCCTGATCAAGAAACTTTTCTCCTACTAAACTTCGTTGTTTCTTTATGTATGTCACTTCATTTAAACAAAAACATGTTCATAAAGTTAACCTTGGTGCGTCTATACAGTCAAATTTACAGTTTGAGTAGAGGTAATAGGGTTTAAGAGCTCCAAAAGTTTTGAGCAAAAGGCTGTAAGAGTTTGCTCTTTTTTCAAATAATTGAGGCCTCTTTCAATATAGGATACCAGTCATATTTGGGAGAATGTCCTCATGCTCTCTGAAAATTCACTTGAACATGATCCTTTGAATAACATAAAAGCAATCACAGTGATACAGTGATACAACTGTCCTTTGATGGTTGAGTAGGGTAACTTTGCCCTACAGTGCTTTAAAGAAAGGACACACCCTTGCTCTTGACTAATCATAGGGTGAAAACACCAGGTTTTTAACTTAATCACAGATTCTTTCCCACAGGCACTTCTAACAGTGAATTTGTCATTCAAACACAGCTTGAAATAGTCTTTTTAAACCTCTCTGTCACTTTTGCAAATATTTGAAACCGAGGGGGAAAAAATATGAGAATAACTTCAATTTTGATGAAAAAATCCTTTGAGAAGGCTGGAGTAGCACCGGAGGCCTTCAAGATTTGCGCGGCACTCTTTGAGGACAGCACGGCGCGCAGTTTACCAACGGTGGCCCTGTCGGGTCCGGCTGTCGGGCGGTCGGGCGCCATGTACAGGCGCGTCGCGCCAACACTGACCGCCCGTGTAAACTGGATCCCAGGCGCGGCGCGCGGGTTTCCAGGCGCGTCGCGCTGTGTTTTAGCAGTGCAAAACTCTGCAAATTGACCCGAAATTTGTTGTTTCGATGCTGAGGACGACGTGGAACTTTGTTTGCAGTTTGAGAATGATGAAATCACCCTCGACCTCACTCCTTAATATGTCACTTTAAATTCTTCAACGGTCACTTTGTTTTTAAATGTAAAGTGGAATTTTGGTTTGGCTTTTTTGGAAATTTTTCACAGTCTTTTTGATCCTTTTGAATATCCTCGGTGCATCTCATACCTGAACCTCTTTATAAAAACAAAAATGGCTTTAAAAACCATAACCTTGTCTCACTTATGCACCGGTGTCTGAAAAGTGATTTCCGGTTTTGTTCTTTGGGTGACATTTTAACACCGAACTTCTCACTTTGAAAAATATTTCCATATCTTCCACATCATCTCTGCCACTGTTTTAAAGATGATGGTAATATTTATGATGTAAAACAACCACTCTTTAACACTATCAAGAGAATGCTTGAATACTGGTTTGCTTCTGAAGGACAGGGCTTGTTTTGTCAGCTTGTTTTGACAATCCTTGGTCTTTGATAACTTCTTCAACCTTTATCTACAGCAGGTGCCCACATTTGCAGCTGATTTCTTTTCATGCTTTCCAGAGTCTTCAAAAACCCAGATGATGACTTGTGATAAAATGTCCTGACTGTTCCATGCTTTGAAAAAATACCTCCTCCTTTTAAGCTAGGTTTGACAGACTCCTGTAGGTGTCTTTTGACTGTAGATACAAAAATACAATTGTATTAATTTTAATTTCAATCATCCTCCTTCTACAGAAAAATAAGGAATTCCCTTTGCAATTCTTTTTCACTTGGTTTGTAATAGTGAAGCGCTTCATGGGTTTTGAGTGCTGCCCAGAGCTAATAAAACTCATTTCTAGAAACTCTGTCTTAATCTGCTGATGGCTATATGATGAGCAGGCTTTGACAAAAGCTCTTTTTTTTATACATGGTGTCAATCCCTGCTTCCAGGTGATACACAAGTTCCCCTTTTGACTATAAGTGCCATATTTTGGCTGCATCCCTTCATATCATACTTCTCTATTTACTTGAAAAGTGCTCCTTTGGATCTTTGGCATGTGACAGTGGATTGTTGTTTGACCCTTTCCCTTAAGGAAACTGCCCCTTTCTGGTATCAATGGCATACATATTCATAATGTTCCCTGTCCATCATGATGTATATTTTGAAAGACATTTTCCTATGGGTAATGCATTTTGAAACATAAACACCATATTTTACCTGTGTAAAAGACTTTTGCTCTCTTCCTTTGCCTCTTTCCACTGCATCTTACACCAATCAGTCTTCAATCAACATCCAATGCTTTGGCCATCTGCTCATAAATGGAGGAGGCCTTTTACTGAGCAAAGTATCTCGAGATTATTTGATAATGCTGCATGACAAGGATTTGCTTGGATCATGATGGTAAGAAACCAACTTAAAAAGAACATCAATACTGTCACCTCTGCTTGCAATCACCACTATGCTTCAGAAAAACCCTAGCCAAAGTGTCACTGTCTCACTGTACTGCTCTGAGGGTGACCGAAATGTCATCATTTGTTTTGGTCATCTCATGACAAATTATTTGAAGGATAGTCTCTGTGACTATGGAGGTCAGTGCCTTTTGAAAAACAAAACACTTTTCCTTCTGCCTGTGTAATGACATGTTTTGTCAGCACCTCTTCAATTTGATCTTGTGGACAAGCAGGCTGCTTATGATTGGAATTTTTACTAATGACCTGCCTTTCTAAAGTTTAACAATTCACATAATTTGAAAACTTCAAATGACCTCCTTTATCAGACCAAAATCTGTTTTCCTTTGAACTTGCATACTTCAGACTCAATCCCTGTTATGATCATTACTCACTCAGAAAACCTGGAGTCGTTGTTTCACTTTTCAGCAAAAGGCAAACCTGGGCTTCTGCAATCCTTTAAGTCAATACTGGCCAGCGCCCTCTGCTTGTAGATGAAGGAGGCGCCCTTACCCTCTACTTGTAAATGAAGGAGGTTCTGGGCCATGACAATTTACCAGTTTGTTGAGACAGTGGTGTCCCTCTCTTACTGTGATTTTCATGCTGGAAAGAGCTGCAAGGTCTTGATGAGTGGTTCTCTGTTTTGCAGATACATCTTAGGCTCATGTTACATTTAGAAGCAGCTGTTCCTCTAACTGTAAATTCAAGAATTTCCTCCTGAGATGAAGTTATATTTCCTGTTCTTTGCAGAATCCATAAAACATTATGAAACACCTAATAGTCAGCTTGAGATTGGGGTTTATGCAGTGCTGAGACCTAGGGATATAAGTGGCGCGACTTAGAGCTGTTTGTCAATTTCATTTGCAGAGTGGGAAGTCAGTTATGGTTGGTCTGTAACAGATGGAGGCTTTTTGGCTTTTTGATGATCGCCAAGGGTAAGATGTATTAAAGTGCCACTTCCTAACATAGGGGAGACTTTTTGAAACAGATTTGGATTTGCCTTTTAAAGCTGATGGGCAGACCAGTAGGGCTGAAGCCAGATAGGAAAGGGATAGTGAGGTTTTGATTTGGCCATGGGTGTACTGAAAAGTAGAAAGGCGAAAAAGTTTTAGGAGGGTTTTCTAGATGACATATTGACATAAGGAAATCAGTTTCTAGAAAACTCAGCTGTAGATATAGTCATCACTAACATGTAAAAAATACTGATGGCTAACAGAACATAGGGTTGATAAGTAAGTGGTAAATTTCCATCTCCTTAAATATATTATTGACCAGAAGACTGTTGGAAACCTTGAATTGAGTACTGACCTTGAGGTTGATAGCCCTGAGGTGCGTACTGAAGCTGGGGTTAATAAGGACCCTGAGGAGCATATTGAGTTTGGGGTAGACCTTGGGGTATGTATTGTCCTGAAGGTTGATAACCTTGAGGTATGTACAGTCCCTGAGTTTGTCCTCCAAAATAATATGATTCCATAGTTTGTCCTGGGAAAAAGCTACCTTGAGGTTGCCCCCCAGGTGGTAACTGACTGCCAGAGGGTTGCCCCCCAGGCGGTAACTGATTTCCCTGAAAATTCCCTCCAGGCGGTAACTGAATGCCTTGAGGTTGAGGATTCAGAATATTACCAGACATCATAAATATTTTCTCTGCGTTTGATGTTTAAGTTTTAATTCCATTAAGACCAAATGATAATACATTTTCAATCAGTTGAGGAGCTTCTCTAGAGAACGTACCAGACAGAGCCTAATATCCTGAAGGAATAGAAGAAGCACTATGTAAAAATGCTTCCAGTGTCTGGGAAAGCATGGATGACTCTCCTGCCATAATGGATGACGGTTAGTAACCTCTGGGTGTAGGATGAAATGGAATTCAAGGTGGAGAGAAAGAAAGACCTGGATTCTCTAAAAAGTTTGTCAAGGATAGATACCAAGCGTTAGTTTGAATAGGGCTGTAGAAAATAGATTCATGCTCCCTAAGATTTAAAGACCGAGGGGATTCGGGAAAATATAACTCTTCGTCTGGACTAGTAATTTCTTCAATAGAAATAAGGGAAAATGGAAGATATTCAGTGACAATATTTCTTACCCTAGGGGAACCAAGATCGCTAGAAGTTAGTGTAATAAATCCTGAGGATGTTTCCAAAATAGAAGGTTCAGCTTCAGGTTCAAAGATTTCAGGTTCGTCAGCTAGTTCACTGGAAGGATAAATACTACCAGTAACTTCAGAAACTGAAATCGGTTCTTGAATGTCTTCTATTGTGGGTATTTGATGATCAGGATGAACAACTATAGAAAAAGTTTCAATTTCTGTTGATCTAATCCTACCGCTACTACATGATACTAGAGCACACAACCCTTCAAGCTGACCTTGTGTATATTCAGGGGGTTTCCCTTGAAGTCTCTTGGATTGTATTGGCAATTCCGCCACGATTAAATATTAACTAATCACACGCAAACAAAGAAAATTTCAATGAAAATACCTAAATTCTCTAAAGAAAAAAACAAATGAATCACATGCTTAAAAATCTAAGAGTTCAAACCACACACAAACAGTAACTTCATGTACTAAAAACACTAGTTGGTGATGAAATCCAACTTAGTAGAAATTTAATATAGAAAGGGCGATTGGAACAGTTACCCCGAAAACCTGCTTAATGAAACAGACTGGCACAAGTTTCTCCACAAAACCATCTCGTGTGAGGAGAACCCCCCAGAGAGTCCAAGTGAGTCTAGTCAACGTCTGCTCCAGGTATAGTGAGATCTTTCCTTCACTGTCACCTTAGGAAATAATATTAAGCTTATGGACACTAAGGTTACCAACAGTAACAAATACAACTGGGGGAACCGTCTATGATCCGATCCCACGCGCAAGGGAAAAGTAACAAAGCTCAATCCCCTTGAAGGTTCCTCGACATGGTCAATTTGAGGTTTACCGACAAGTGACCCCAGGCTCCTCGACAATAGTTAATCCGTGGTTTACCATTTTTAATGCACATAGAATCTTCTATCTTTCCCAATGAAATAGAATTGATTGTCTAAAAGGTTCGGACATGATCTCATGATTGACTTCTTTAAGAGAAATTTCCCAGATTCTACCAATTACAATTGGATTTATTTCCTACCGCAAGATTTATCTACTTGTTTTTTTTTACTATCTCAGAGATTTAATTACTCCCTACTCCAAGATACTAGCCTAAGCTATGTTGGTGATAAGAGCCCTAGAAATAAAAAGATTACTAGATGAATTTTAATTAAGCGTTACTTTTTATGAGTTGTTTCTTAAGTCAATAGGTGCGGAAATGAAACTTTGATGATGTGAAGACTAGACTTCCAAAAACAGTAAAAATGAACCTAAAAATGATAATCAATTCATTTTATTTCAATGAAATTCTAGGTAAAGAAAGAGTTCGAGAATGCAATTCTTTTAAGAAACAATTCTTTCTCTGAACATAAAGAATAATTGGAAGAAAATATTTTTTTCTTTTCAACAATAACTCAAAATGAGACAAATTATCAAATCTCACAAAAAAAATCCTTTCACTTTCAAAAACTGAAACTACAAAAAACAATTTTTCTTCAAAAGAAATCTACAAATTTTAAAAGCACTCAAAACTACAAAACTAATTTTGAGATCTACAAACTTTAAAAATATAATTGAATAAAAGCTTTAATATTTTTTGAAGAATGTTTTACTTAGTTATTCAGTAATCTAAGGATATATTTGTATAGAATAACAAACAAATCAAAAAACACTCAGATATGTTTTCTTTATAAAAATGAAATTCAAAACCTATACCAAATTTTTTCAAAGGTTTTCAAAGAAACAAGCAAATCTATTTCTCAATAAAGGATAGATTTCACAATCAGGTCAGACTCAGCAAGAAGGAAAAAATACCAATGTAATATGAGGTATTTCGAACAGCCAATGCTTCGAATCACTACAAATACCAAGTGAAAAACAATCCAAAACGCAAAACTTCTAGAAAATCATCAAAACACAAATACTGCTGGAATTCATTCACAAAAGGCTTTTGACAGAAACAATGCCAATATAGGTAGATACTAAAAACTCTAAATCAAAATAAAGATAAACTGAAAAAAGAAATCTAGAGTTTTTCCAAAATTTTAATAGGGTCCACAGGCTTCCAGAAGTAATAGGTGCGGTCCTGCACTGTTTACTTAAGGAAAGTGCGAAACAGCCCACACTGTGCAAAAAGACAAAGTGTGGTCCCCATAAAAACTAAAGAAAAACATAAAAGATTTCAAAATGTTCAAAAACAGAGAAAACTTAAGTTACCTAGGCAGATATCTATCAATAAAAAACGAGGATAAAATCTTCCACAAATCAAAATAAAAGAGAACCAAAAACAACAAGTTCTTCCCTAGCGGAGTCGCCAATTTGTTGTGCAGATTAATCAATCTTGTGGACAAGACCGTTCTCCCTAGTACCAAAAAGGTAATCTAGCAACAAACAGCTAAATGAACTAAACTTTCTCTATGCATATATGATTTACAAAAAGCACTATAGAGGTGTAAAAGACTTACCGTATGTCCAACGCTTGTTCGAAGTCATTGTTGTCCCTTGTGCACTTGAAGGAGTTATCTTTGTAAACCTGCAGTCACAAACAAGAAAACATTAAATAGCACCTATATAGTAAACATCATAAATCATGCTTATCATAGTGATCAAGGAATCTATGAAATAAACAGTTAACTAATAGCTTATTGATAAAAATGAATTCATTTGTATTAATTTCAAAAGAAGGAAAACCTTACAACCTTAGCCTTGATGTTGAACAGGCCTTCCTAGGGTCCGAAGCAGGAATCTCCTCTACTCTGATAAGATCTACACTCCTCCAACCAAGACAGATAGAGGTATGTGATCTCTCCTGATAAAAATCTCAGTTAAATAAGTCTGAATCCCAACAACACTTAACCTCAAATAATCTAAATCTTGAACTCCCTTTGAGGCTACCCAATGCCTCTTTTTATAGTGGAAAAGGGGAGGTTTCAATTCCAACTATGAAGGGATAGAATCCTCCTTCAAAGGGATAAGCTCCTCACATTAAGGGGTTACCTCCATAAGGTAAGGGACACCTGAACCTCAAAAGAGTGGTTCTGCCACCACAAGATTCTTTCTAGAGCCTTCTAGAATTTACTGAAAGTAAGCTTTTTTGAGTTTAGTTGTGCCTTTTTTATCTTTACCAGGGTTTGCAACCATAACACAGAGAAAGTGCGTTCAGGTATATAGGAGACATGGAAATTAGGTGCGGGATCACAGGCAAGATAGAGAGAGTGCGACACCAAAATTAAGGAGATTTTTAGGAATGTTTCTCTGACTTTCAAGGCTTGACATGAGGAAATGATATGTTAGACTTGAAAAGGAGGAAGTATGAGTAATAGTGAGCTCATACACATAGTAGAATGTCAAGATCACAAATTTCAGTGTAACAGATTTGTGACAGAATTTTCCATCGATTAGTTTGTCTCCTACTCTGAAGCAAAGCGAAGATTCTTCAAGGGGTTCTGTGGTAAGTTTTTGGAGACCTTACCATTGCTAATCAAGATATTATTGTGCAAAAAGAGTATTATGTGTAGCCATACCGAGTGAATGAAGTCTGATCTAGACGATATCACAACGCGAAGTGGAAAATACTACAGAACTAACCTAGAAGGAGAGAGATTGGTCTACAGTCTGGTAAGAGAAGCAGCTTGGCAAAGTCCTCCAGCCACACTGCTTTCAAACTAGCCTAGGGGTAGGAATTGACCTACACCTTTGCCACTGGAGGATGAGATGGTTGTGCACATGAAGTTTCTGACCTTTAAGGGTGTGGGAGATGAAGACATGGATCAATTCTTATTTGTTGTGGGATTGGTATGGACTGGGAAGAACATAGCTAGTGATGCGGTGAAAAGGGAACACTTGTTCCTTGCCTTGAAAGGAAGAGCCTTGGACTGGTACATGGGATACATTGGCCAAAATGCAAGTTCAACCATTGAAGATATTAAGAACACCCTGAAACAACAGTTCAAGAAACCTAAGTCCTACCTTCAAATCCTGGTTGATCTAAAGGATTTCAAGCAAAGGCCTTCTGAATCTATGTGGGAGGCCGATCAAAAACTGAAGAAGGTGATCATAAAAGGGGGATTCCAATATGATGATAGACATCACACAAAATGGTTCATTGCTATGTTGCTACCTCACCTGCGTGTACCTATGGGGCACCAAACTTTCTAATCGCAGGAGAAAGCCTTGGAGGGTGCCATGAAGTTAGAAGTTGCACCTCAGGATGAGACTTAGATAGGTTTCCAATAGATCTAGGGATAGCTAGAAGCAATTCAAATAGAGATCCAAAATCTGCGAAAGGAACGAGGGGCAGAGGCTAGCCCCGAGAGATGGTGCATACGATGTCGGGTGAATGGTCATACCTAGGATAACTGCCCTCTTTTAGCAGACTATATATAGGACAGGGGACCTAGCCTATTGCACCCTAGGGAAGCTGTGGGACCCAGTGGGCCAGCGTTATGGTGCAATGATTATCGCATTGCAGGGTTGCACGATTCCAACCACCGTCCCTGTCTTGCTGCGTACGTTCCATAGGTAGAGAAACAATGGTGTAGGTTCAACAGATCGGTGGGACATGATGAAAAAAAATGTCGGACGTATGATTTGATGATTGATTGAGGAAACTTATATAGAGTACAATCAAACCCTGGGTCGCCAAGAACCCCTACAGGCATAGGTGGCTCCCCATCAAGGGGTAGGGGAGGAGGGAAAGGTGGAAGTGCAAGACGGGGATGAGGTCAGCTAATATTTTATAAATGTGGAGAAGCATGACACTTTGCAAGGGGCTGCCTGAACCCTGTAAGGCAATCTTGCCGAAATTGCAGACAGCTGGACCACGTGATTGACGATTGTCCAATCTTGACAGAAAAAATGCAGGAAAAGTAGCCGACACCTATGCCGAATGTGGAGAGAATTAAAGCTGAGATGCGAGACAAAGATCCAAGTGTGAATGTTATGACACGCAGTGGGATGGCCACCGGGGGACCTAAGGAGGAGGCTACTGTTCACTTGAGCGGTCTTGACCTAGGTTTTATGTGTAAGGTTTGCCAACAAACCCCTATACTACTGGCCCTTTCGGCAGTGACCTTCTTGCGCAGGTCACAGTCTCACCCGAAGTAGTATGGGTGGGTGCTGTAACTAGGTTTCCACACCCTAAGAAAGGAAGGGTAAGGCAAGAAGGGCTGTGTTCTTTTCAGATTACCTTTTCTCTACGTAGGGTTAAATATGTATCCAACTGCATCCATGTGCACTAAATATACAATTAGATGCTTTTCATAACATCAACACAATGTTACATTTACAAGAACAGAACAAATCTAGATTTACTTCAATACACAGACTTTTGCAGCATGATATAACCAGAGAAGAACGAATCCAATCATTCAATATACAGATCTTCACAGCACAAAGACAGAAAATGCATAACATAGTAATTACCAGCAATTCATTCAATAGTACTCACAGATTCAAATCTAATAATCCCGCATGTTCATTCATTCATCAATCTTATAATTCCCTTCCCAACCTACACACATAGCAGTAGGGTCCACACACAGTTGAACTAGGATCTCCGCACACACAGCCAACAGGAGTCTGTTCCCCAAAAACCCAAACAGATCACTTAGAAAATAGATCGCATCAATAGTTCATCAAATCCTACTTCTTATAATCTGAAATGCCTCTATTTATAAAAAAACTAGCTTTAACATTCCTATGGTCTGCAACCCAAGGTTTTCGGACCCTATTTTACCCTTTAACCCCATTACAATGTGTTCAGGGATTTGACCCGCCCAAAAACCATTGCGTTATACTAAATATAACAAAAATAACGAAAATGGACCAGTTTCATAGCTTGTTAGGAGACCCCGTTCCTACAGTCCCCCAACACAATCTGGTGACTCATCTCGAGTCACTTTACCAGTGTGTCGCCGACCTTTGTTCGCAGAGTATCTAGAGAGAGGGAAAGTCGAGGGAGGACCTCCTAGATTTGAGACACAGCTTCCTGCGTGAGAGTGACCATATTTTGGGAAGGTGGATTGTTAGTAGCCAGGGTAACACTTGTTGATAACTGATTAAGGTGCTTATTGGCGTCATCAATGTCATGCGTTAAATGGAGGGTCAAGGTAGTCTAGGGCTTCAAGCGTTCTGTGAATGCATGCTATTTCTATCAAAGTTTTTCAATCTCATCCTGGAGGTCATTGATGTTTTTCAATCGTGCTAAGTGTTGGGAAGGTACCGAAGTAGACAACGTAACACTGATTTCTTCAACAGCCTTCTCGTGCTGGCATAATTCCTGATTTATTTGTTGAATAACGGTGTCACACTGGACCCGAGACCAAAGATGTATGGCTGATTCCATCAGATATGTACCTTGATCTATTTTCCCATTGATCATCGTAGTGGCTTCTGTGATAAGTGCAGTACACTGGGCACAGGCTTCTGGTGGTGTGCCAAGCTGCACCCTGGACTGCAATTTCAAAACCTCCAAGCTGGAGGCTTTGAAAGCAACCACCAGTTTTTCCACTTTACTTCTGGCAGACCCTTAGTCGTGATTCCCTTAGTGACTTTTTTGCACAACTGGTAGATCGCAGTCTCCAGCACCGCCTGTTGTGACTGGGCCTAGACAACTGCCTAAGTCTTTGGGAGAAGGGTGTGTTGGGAAACCACAAACTGTTGGTTTGTGGCTTGAGAACGATTATTAATTTCTTGGGTGACACCATGAAGGAGAGACTCCAAGGCTGCGGGGGTCAACCAATCGAGGGCCAACTAAATTTTGGTGCCTTCCGGGAGTTGTGCTCCGATTAGGGCGCTGGTAGAGATGTTCTCGAGTCGACCTATTGTCTCGACCTGTTTCAAATTGTTATTGACTGGAAAAGGTGGTGCTTTTCTGGCCTGGGTCGGATATGGCTGCATGTTTATTTTGAGGGTGTGGAGGTCTTCTTGAAGAGATGTAACCCCAGCCTCCCACTGATTCATGATAAGTGCCCACTAATCCTCTGTCACCAGAGTGACCGCATCTATGATTTGTTCCAAATATCTCATTTTTAATGTGACCATCATGTCATAGTGCTCGTGCTGAGCTTTTTTCTTCATTATTATCCAGGGACTTGATGTTGATGGCCCTGTTCACTTAATACCGGGAGTACGAGCGGAAGTGGTAGTAGCTGCCAGGTTTTTGGCTGTGTCGGACTGCTGTAGTTGTTTATCTTTGGAGCCAGCTGTAAATACTGCTGGGGTACTAGAGAGGCCTTTTGTCCACTCGGGGGGCCATAGGGCAATTAACAAATCAATTTCCTCATCCGGTACCATATATGGTAGCTCTGTCCAGGCCTGACTACCAAGACTATGAATCTGGACTTGATGCATAGTGATTTGAAATGTTGTGATATGCTTGCATTTGTCGCATATTGTAGGGGATAATCGGGGTCGGGGGTTTATGGAAATGGTGAAACTGCTCTGGAAGAGGACCAAAAAGGTCTTATTACCCTCGATGCATTGTTTATCCTTAGATTCCCATAGGTGGGCATACTGAGTGCCTTCGCACAACCTAGCAGGGAGCTCTGGGACTACCGACTCTTCTGGTTTGTCCCAGGTGACTAGTGCGATGAGAAATAACAGCCATGACTAGAAGAAAGGGGTCCCATGCTCTTGAGAATCATGGACATTAGTGAGAAATTCTTCACATAAGTATCAAGCCCAATTAAAAAACACACCTTTTTCACACTGTCCAGCGAGCTAGATGACATAAGAGGGGACAGTCGCTACCTGGTACCTTTGCATGAGTTTGCAGGCTAGCAGGTGAGTGCATAATTGTGTAGCAATATCATTTATGGTTTGGATTACAAACCCTCGTTGATCTCGCTGGACCGCATAGTTCTTCTGGACATATGACGCGGTAGTAGCTTCATACTTCTTTCCAACTTCTGCGAGCGGGTGCGGCCCCTGCATTGGAAGGCCCATAATTTTGTCAATCAACTAAGCATCAATAGGGACCCTATCATGAATCCATAAGTTTTCAGTGTGAATGAGGTCCAGTAGCTGGCATGCCAGCCGATCTGTGATGTTGTAGCGGACAAAGTAGGGTGTCCAGAGAAAATTAAAAAGTCCAGATCCTTCCAAGCCACAGACCCAGCGTTGAGGGACCACTCTGGTTCCATCATCTTTATGGAGTGTCTCGAAATATAACTCAGGGACTAATTCAGGGAGGGCATCCTGGTCCGCCAGATTATGGTCATCAAACATAACTTCATGGAAGAATCCACAGGGATCACCGATGATGGGGACTTCACTGGGGGTTAGAGGAGTTTGGAGGTAAGTGATCAGGCAATCCAATTTTTTTGGTATCTATGTAGATGGTCTCCACAGGTCGACAAAGGGGGGTAACCAATTAATCGGGTCAGCCGGCAGCGCCCCCTCCTAGGCATCTTGTGCAATGGCTGGAGGCCTAGGAGTCTTGGGGAATTTCGGGGCATCTTTGTTTCCTGAGGGTTAGTCTTCGAACTTTGAAATTTTTCCTTGCCTTTCCTTGTGGTTCCCAGGGGGGCAGACTTCTTCTAGCTCAGGCTCATCTTCCAGAACTTCCTCAACCTCCTGTTCCATCAAAGTGGAGGGTTCAGTAGAAGTAGTTGGCATCCTTGCACGGAAGATGAATCCAGGCTCTGGTTGATTACTTCCTAATGGAGGGGTTGCTGTGATTGCAACAAATTTTTCTGCTAGGTTGCTTCCGCGAGATGCTTAAAGTAGGCCGCTTACCTTCGTGAGGCCAACCCCCTTTTAGGGAATGGTTGTTGGATAATGGGGGGGTATTTGACGCAAGACGGGTTTCCCCAGGAACGGTAAAATCCCCCTGTAACTTGATCGAACAGTGGCTCAGGATCCGCTCTATTCAACGGTAACTTCTGCTTTTTACCCGAGGTTATACTTCCAACGGCTAGTTGTCTTGTGCCTCAGAACTTAGGCATATTAGTTACGCTAGGGTTATTTCTTGGCGACAGTTATCTGCCTTCCCCCAATGGAGGATTTATCCCTAAGGAGCTCTTGGTCCAAGGCCATAAGACCATTTCTACTTGTCCCATTAAGGCTTTAAGGGGGGTTGATGCTGAGGCCAAAGGTCTGTCCCTTTGTCATGCCACCATTATAAAGGCAGTTTGGCGCGTAGGATCATTATCTGTGGAAGTTGTACGTGACGTCGGGAACTTGGGTCTTATACGTGGGTCATTCGAACCCTTTCTTATGATAGGTATGCTGCATATGTTCAGGCCTAGATCTTCTTCAGTCCTTCCCTTAAGGGTTTTAAAGAGGGGTTCCTTTATGATACGAAGACATCGCAGTGTGGAAGCTTCCCCTAACTAGTTCTTCCACGCTTCTAGCTCCTAACTAGGATCCTTAGTATCTTCCATGTAGCTTAATACATCGTCCCGGGGCAAGCTGCCCTCGTCTTGAACTGCTAGCCTATAGATATATTCCCCCTTCGTTGGTGTAGGTTATGTATATATTTTATCTTGTGTTCCTTTGCTGCCTATTATTAGGTTTTCCAGTAAAGTCTTCATAGCCTGCAGCGCGTGCGGGTTGCACAACAACCTTACGCATACTTGTAAGAAATTTTTAATGTCCTCCACTGGTTCCATATCTCCTTGGTGCGTGGCTGGCAAGCACTTAGCCTCAAAGAGATCCATTTGTGCCTTTATAAATGTTTCCTTGATTTTTCCCAAGTATAATCCTTCTTGGTTGTCAACTGCCTTGTGGATTAGTGAGTCAGCTTCATATTTTTCCTTAGTTCCCCCAGTTGCTAATCCACTGCGTGTTATTATATTGAATTTTTCCTCCTCAACTTGGGTCTTGCGCTTCTTCTACGCAGAAAAAAAATGCTTCTCTTGTATCCTGGTTTTTAGAGCTGGGCAATATTCCCATGCATGGTTCCACTATCTATAATATGCGCAGGACTGTCGCAGGAAGTCTTTTGAAAAATGTCTTGCATTTCCATAGTTATAACAGACCAGTTGGCCTTTACTCTAACCTGTGCTTCCACTTTGGTTTTTATCCCTTTTCCATGAGGGAAGTAATCCTTACCCGAGGGAATTCTGGGTGATGTAGGGTTGTCTCTCCTATTCGCTCCTTTGGTGCAGCTCTACTCTTCATGGCCAGTTAGTTGGGAATGTTGGTACCAGCATTGTTTTGGTGCAACAAAGGGGGTGCCTTGCAATTTGGCCGTGCAGCTTTGCTTACGCCAGCGAAAATGCCTCTTGATCTCCATTGTTCTAGGCTATATGCTCCTAGCACTGCTGTGTGACCTTGTTCTGTACCAGCCCCTCTTATGTTTCCCTGCTGCAGATCCTAGATTTCCTAGTGCATTGCTTCTACTTGCTCCTAGATCTGTTGTACTGCTAGCGTAGCGTCTCAAGAGGTGTAGCTTCCAATCTCATAGCGGCCTCCAAGGCCTTGTCTTGCAAACTAAAATTTTGGAGATTCATGGGTGTACGCAGGTGAGGGAGAAACATGGAAATAAACCACTTTGTATGGTGTCTATCATCATACTCGAACCCTCCTTCCATAATTTAATTTTTTAACCATTGATCCACTTCCCATACTGATTCAAATGCAACTTGTTTGAAGTCCTTTACATTTGTTACTAGCTGGGAATAAGATTTCGGCTTCCGAAATTGTTGCTCTAGAGCACCCTTAATATCTCAAATGGATGCAGTTCCATGTTGGGAAATGTATCGCATATACCAATCCAAAGCTTTGTCCTGGAATGCTAACGAAAACTACACCCTTTTTATCGTGTCATTGGTCACGTTTTGCGCAGTCCATACAGAGTCTGCAACAAACCAAAATCGATCCATGTCCTCATCTCTTACCCCCTTGAAGGTGGGTAGCTCCAAGCACACCATCATGGTTCATTTCTAGGCTGTTAATACCTACTCCTTCCTTAGCTTCCTTCCAGTCCCGGCAACATAACCATTTTTTGGCTTGAGGGGTCCTGACCCAGGTTCGGTGTGCAAGGTTTGCCAACAAACCCCTATACTACTGGCCCTTTCAGCACTAACCTACTTGTGAAGGTCACAGTCTCACCCAAAGTAGTATGGGTGGGTGCTGGAACCAGGTTTTCGCACCCCGAGAAAGGAAGGGTAAGGAAAGCAGGGCTACATTCCGTTCATATTACCTTGTCTCTGTGTAGGGTTAAATATGTATCCAATTGCATCCAGGTCCACTAAATCTACAATTATATGCTTTTCATAACATCAACACAACATTACATTAACCATAATAGAATAGATATAGATTTACTTAAATACACAGAATTTCACAGCATGATATAAGCAAAGTAGAACAGATCCAATCATTCAATATATAGATCTTCATAGCACAAAGACAGAAAATGCACAACACAGTATTACCAGTAACTCATATAATAGTACTCACAGATTCATATCTAATAACCCTTCATGTTCATTCATTCATTAATCTTTCCTTATAGTTCCCTTCCCAACCTGAGCACACAGCAGCAGGGTCCACACACAACTAGACTAGGATCTCCGCGAACACAGCTAGCAGGAGTCTATTCCCCAAAAACCAAAACAGATCACTTACAAAATATATCGCATCAATAGTTCATCAAATCCTACTTCTTACAACCTGAAATGCCTCTCTATTTATAACAATCTAGCTTTAACATTCCTATGGTCCGCAACCCAAGGTTTTCGAACCCTAGTTTACTCTTTAACCCCATTACAATGCGTTTGGGGATTTGACCTGCCCAAAAACCCCTGCGCTATACTAAATATAACAAAAATAACCAAAAGGGACCAGTTTCATAGCTTGTTAGGAGACCTCGTTCCAACAGTTGTGATGGAACCTCTGATCTGACAAGCTGTTATTAAACAAGAAGGTTTGGACCTAAAAAATGGAAAAGAAAAATTTTTCACATCTTGCAAGGACTTTTCTGAGGTGGAGGCATCTACTGCTCAGGCACATGTGAACCTCAAGGCAGATGAGGAGGTCGAGCCCCTTTTGCAGGCATGTATAAAGCTGCTGCACAACCCAAACACTGTGGAATGTCTTCAGGAATTAGAAGATAACTGCGCAACATGACCCACTCTACCCCCGAAGGTCAAGGATGTGCACAAGCTATATAGGTATAAGAAACACACCAAGAGAGAAATGAAGTTGACTATGTAGATTGGTGACTACGAAATGGATCAGGTTATTTTGGACCTAGGATCAGATGCAAACGTGTTACCTAAGTAAATTTGGAAATGAATGGGAGAGCCTAAGTTGGAATGGTCCACCATTCAGCTGCTCATGGAAAATTAGCAGAAAACCATCCCACTAGGAAGGTTGTCTAAAATTACGATGGATATTGCAGGAGTAAAGGTCCGAGTTGACTTTGAGGTAATTGAAATTGTAGAAGATGTGGACCCCTACCTTGCACTCTTAGGGCTGGACTAGGCCATAGATATGGGTGGCATCATCAACCTCAAAAAGAGAAGCATGGTGTTTGAGAGTAATGGTACAAGGGCAATAGTACCATTAGATCCTATAGAAGGTGAATGATACACAGAGCCAGTGCGCGATGAAGAGGACGTGGATCACATTTACAATTTGACTGTGCGGGATGAAGATTGGATCAACCCCATTGTGGGTGGAGCACTCTACTGGGAAAAGGACAGTGAATGCTTCTATGACTCTGATGGGGAGATGGAGAACTAGAAAAATCAGCTACAAGATGTCTCGGCATTGCGATGTCTTCGAGTCACAAGGGACTGTCACTGCATTCTGTCAGAGGTAAGAGACCTACCCTACTTTTATGGTTCTGGTAGCATTAAGGAATTTTTGTGAGCATTCAAAGCCAAGGTTCCAAGAGAATGAAGGATATCGGCTCTTAATCTAGTGATGTGGGAAATTCCTGCAAGATGGTGGGAGACGCACAATGGAGAATTCCAAGACTGGGAGGATTTTCGGGACATGATGATCCTCCGATTTGAGACTCCGGTAAAGATACGGGTCGAGATGTTCCTTGGGCCGGGGGACCCACGTCAACACTTTCTAGCCTAGATCAAAGCATGGGGTGACCAAGCCATGGAATAATGGGTTCACTTGTTCATTCATGCGTTAGGTCCAGTCTCGACTGCGTGGTACCTGGATATGGAGCTACATCAATGCACCCGCCACTGGGAAACTATGAGGGATGAATTCATAGGGAAATTTGGACTCATAGGGGTATTATAAGTGCTTGACAAAGCTCTACAGGGTATAGATACATTTGTGTTTAAGGAACCTAGCTCCGCTGAAGCATTTGGGGCGCTGACATGGGAAACATAGATGTAGGATATTGTCAACTGCCGCAGCTTGGGAAGGTAAGAAAGTGAAGAAGAGTCACAGTCTATCTCTATCCCAGAGTTGCAAGGAGAGCACCCCATTGCAGGACCCCCACTGTAAGAGGTGGATGTCACTAAGCCTCTCAGGCTGCGTGAAGTCAATATTGGGATGGAAGAGCACCCTAAGTTGGCTAAGATTGGGGACTATTGGGATGAAAATTCAATAAGAAAAGTGGTTGAGTTACTCACCGAGTACTAGGAATTATTCCCAACAAAGTTTTTGGAACTAAAGGGGATCATGGGGAACTTAGGGGTCATGCATATCACTCTCAAACCAGATGCATGGCCCATGAGACAATGACCCTATCGGTTGAACCCCAAGTACAAGCAGAAAGTCAAGGAAGAACTCGATAAAATGATCGCTGTAGGTATCATCGAACCTGTTGAACAGTCAGACTAGATCAACCCAATGGTGGTTCAGGAGAAAAAGGCTAAAGGCGAGATTTGGATCTGGGTGGACCTGCACAAGTTGAATGATGCCTGCGTTCATGACCCATTCCGTACACCATTCTCAAATGAAATTTTGGATAGCGTGGTGGGGTAGGAAGCATACTCCTTTACGGACGGATTGTCACAGTACCATCAGATTAGAATCAGTGCTGAGGACCAAAAAAAAACCACGTTCACCACAGAGTGGGGATATTTCTAGTATACTGTCATGTCGTTTGGTCTCAAAAATTCCCTTGCTATTTTCTCGCGAGTCATGGTTGCGGTGTTCAAGGAATTCATCCACAAGTTTCTAGAAGTATATTTTGATGATTGGACCATCTTTGGCCTTGTGAAGGTGCACATATCAAACTTGTGCATGATGTTAGATGCTTTTCAAAAGCAGCAGATTTCCCTAAATATAAAGAAGTGTATCTTCTGTGTACCCTTTGGTATCTCGCTCGACTATATAGTTTGTGAACAAGGGCTGATGGTAGATCTTGCCAAAATTGCAGTAATCATCAACTTGCCAGTACCAATGATGGAGAAACAGTTGTGCTCGATCCTTGGGCACACGGCCTACTACCGAAAATTCATTCAAGGCTGCACGGCGATCACGACCCCTATGGAAAAATTTCTAAAAAAGGATGTTTCATTCTTTTGAGATGATGAGTGTCAAAATAGCTTTGAGTTAATTAAAGAAAATGTTGTCTTGACACCTATTCTCATCTTCCCTAATTGGGATAAGGTCTTTCATGTCCACGTCGATGCATTAGGAATTTCTCTCGGGGTTTTCCTTATGTAGCCAGCAGTGAGAGACATTGATCATCTGGTTGCCTTCGCAAGTAGGAAACTCTCTGACACAGAATGTAATTACTCCACTACAGAGCGGGAGGGGTTGGCCTTGGTGCATGCTTTGCAGAAATACTGGCATTACTTGTTAGGAGGACATTTAAAAATGTTTACATACCATTCATCCTTGAGGTACCTATTAAATAAGCGTGTTTTGGGGGGGGGGGGGAATATGTCGATAGTTGTTTCTATTTTAGGAGTATGACTTTGAAATCATCGTTAAATCGGGAAAGATGAATGCTGGGTTGGATCACTTATCATGAATAGAGAGTGGTGAGGAGCCAGCCAACCTGGAGGATAGATTTCCTGATGCACACCTGTTTGATATGAAGGTAGTATATTCTCACTTCACTGATATCATTCAGTTCTTGACTACTACAATGGAACCCACAGAGTATTTAGTACAACAGAAGAAAGAGCTAGTCGCTTAGGGAGCAGATTTTACCATCATTGCAGGTCAGTTATATAATATGGGAGCTAATGAATTATTTCAGAGATATTTTTTAGAGCATGAAAGGCAGGCTATATTGGCAGAGGCTCATGACGGAGTAGAAGGAGGTCACCACGTAGGGAAAGAAACAGTGCAAAAGGTCTTGAGAGCTGGGTTATGGTGGCCTACCCTGCATCGTGAATCTCACGATCACTGTAAAGCTTGCAATACATGCCAATGAATAGGGAGGCTATCCTGTAGGGATGAACTACCCCTTCAACCACAAATGGCTCTACAATAATTTGATAAGTGGGCCATTGATTTCATAGGGCCTATCAACCCATTAGGAAAGAAGACGGGTGCACGCTACATTATTACTTCCACTGATTACGTAACCAAGTGGGCCGAAGCACAAGTAGTAAAGGATTGTACTACAGATACCACTGCGCATTTCATCTTTGAACAAATCCTGACCAGAATTGGGTGTCCAAAGATCCTCATGAGTGACAGTGGTACACACTTTGTTAATGAAACAATCGAAGCTTTGACCGCGGAGTTCTGAATCCATCATGAAAAAGGCACACCATATCACCCACAAGAAAATGGTATAGTTGAAGCTTTTAAAAAAAATTTGGAGCAAGCACTACCAAAGGTCTACAATGCTGATCGCAGTGATTGGGATGTGCGCGTCCCATTAGTTCTTTGGGCTTATCGAACCACCTGCAAGAAGCTAACTAGGAAAACTCCTTTTAGGATGGTCTATGGAAAGGAAGTTGTTATGCCAATGGAGTACATTATTCCTAGTTTGCGTATTTCAGCATTTACAAACATGGCAGACCCTGACATCATGAAGGAGCAATTAGCGCAACTTATGGCTTTGGAGGAAGATCAGTTTCTAGCTAATTTCCATTAGCAGGTTCAGAAGGCCCAGGATAAAGCCTGACATGATCGAAATATTTGCAAAAGGACCTTCACGAAGGATGAATTGGTCCTATTATATCATAGCCAATTTGCAAAACATCCAACAAAGTTCTGGCAACACTCGCTTGGCCCCTACACTGTTAAGGAGATCACGGATGGCGGAGCTGTTCGGCTGGCCACCCTGCGCGACAATGTGCTGCCAGGATATGTCAATCGTAGTTGGCTCAAACCATATAGGATCAAATTACTATATGGTCGGAGTAATTTTACAGGTGCTGATGGTGAACCTACCATTGCAGTGACTCGAGACAAGTCACAAGATTGTGTTGGGGGAATCTTGGAACAGGGTCTCCTACAAAGATATGAGTTGAATCCATTTTGTGTATTTTTTATTATATTTAGTCTAGCGCAGGGGTTTTGGGGTAGGTAAAAGTTGCTAAAGCATTGTAAATGGGTCAAGGGTAGACCAAGAGTCTGCAAACTATGATTTGTGGACCATCGGATGCGTTAGCTAAAATAGTATAAGTAGTTGAACCTTTTTGAGTTGTAAGACTGACTAAGAATGCAAAGAGATTGATGCTAAGTGAGAATTGATAGATCTGGTTAGCGTTTTTGGGTAAGCACTCCTGCTGCTATGTGCGTGGAGGGCCACTATCTTGCTATGTGCAGACCCTACTACTGTGTGCGCAGGTTGGGTTTCGGGGTATTGTAAGTAGATCTAAAGGATTAATGAATGCGAAAGTATTGTTGAATATCTGAATCCACTATAATTACTGTGATATGAATCTGTGATGTTTGGTTACTCAATATATGGTGTTGTATTATTGATTTAATTTGCGAACATACTTGTGTTACTTACTTATGCTGCGATCTAGATTTTTTTTGTTTCACTTCATACAAGAATATCTAGAATAGCTGTGTTACTTCATGATCTATTGATTACTGTGAGTATCATTGTTGTTGTGCATGTGGATGTGAAGGGAATATGTAGACATACGCACCGTAATACAAGATATGGTCATTATAAGGTTGAATACAGCCCTGCTTGACTTACCTACCCTCTCCCAGGGTGCGGAAACCTGGTTCCAACACCCACACATACTACTTTGGGTGAGACTTTGGCCTGCGCAAGTAGGTCACTGTCGAAAGGGCCAATAGTATAGGGGTTTTTTGGCAAACCTTGAACATCTAAACCTGGGTCAGGACCCCTCAAGCCAACACATATCGAAGCAGGCGAAGGTTGCACTAGGGCCCATGGAGGTGCTCCTTTTTCAAATGTAACCAAACTTTTCCACCCACCTAAAAATTATGTCACCCGATGGTTATCATGTAGTTTCTTGTAATTAAAATTTTATCTATAAAATATGTCATGGATGTGATGGTGGACATGTTAAATGTGCTTAATGAACTTGTTCATCCTATCATCTTTGGACCGGACATGAGTTGAATCTGCTTGAGTCATTAAAGGAAATTTCAGCCTAAAAGAGCCCATGAAAATTTCATGTACATAATATGTAAACCAATAAAAAAGAAGTACATGTAAATATTTTTGAGGGAAAATTTAAAAACTACAATTTTCATTGTATTTTTGGCTTATATCCTCATAGTTTTACTCAAATTTCAAGTGTAGACACTGGTTGAATGAAAAATTTAATTTCACATCCAATGAGTACCCATTATGAATACTTTTGAGACGCCCCACATTGATAAAATTTGAATATACATTAAAAAAACATGTTCAAGATGTTTTTTTAATATATCTTTAATTTTTATGAATGCGGCTATTATCAAAAGTATGCATAATGGGTACTCATTGGATGCGGAATTAAATTCCACATCCAACATGCATCTACACTTGAAATTTGAGTAAACATATAGGAAGATAATCCAAAACTACAATGAAAAAAAGTAGTTCTCTTCCTTTCCATCGAAAATTCATAACTATTATTTTATTATTTTCCTAAAAGTTTATTATTTTTCCTTAGGATTCTAATTTTACAATGAAATTTCCCTTAATGAGCTACAAATGTTTTGGCCACATCAATGGGATATAGTGGTTGGAATCCCAACCCCACCTGAAAGGGGCTATAGGCAGTTGAGCTATGGATAGCTCCATTATAGTTGTTTTGGACATAGGGGAGGCGTTCGTCCAATATGCATGGGTATTTCAAGTTTTACATACCAAGAATTTGTATGCTCATCTTGTTGAAAAAAATTTTTTGGCCATTATTTCGAAGGTGGGAAGTCGTGGCTTAGTAAGCTTGGTATCCAACTTCGACCAGAGACTTGACCAAAATGTACTAAGGAGATTGCTTTCCCGATCTGAGATAATGGACCGTGAGATCCAAAAGTGTACCCACACTAGTTCAAAGAATAGTTTAGAAGAATATTCTACTATGATAATATTCATGTAGGCCACTAGAATGGCCATCTTAGAGAATTTTTTGACAACCACAAAAAAACATGTGTTTCCATGCTTGGTGGAAGGAAGGTCTGGCATGTAATCCATGGAGATGGATTCCCAAGGCTAACTAGGATTAGGAAAAATGGTACATAGGCCTTTCTTCTTGATGGTTGGTTTGGAAATGATGCAGGAAATGTAGCATATGATGTA
This sequence comes from Pinus albicaulis, assembly GCA_034641835.2. Classification (NCBI taxonomy): domain Eukaryota; kingdom Viridiplantae; phylum Streptophyta; class Pinopsida; order Pinales; family Pinaceae; genus Pinus; species Pinus albicaulis. The sequence continues at coordinate 703,769,500 of CM076581.1, forward strand.
CTTCCCATCATCTTGTCAAAGTTTGGACTAATAGAAATAATTTTGTAGCAATGCCACTATTTTCTCTACCTCTAAATTTCTATCCACCTGACTATGTTTCAATTCTCAAATCATCTTCCCTCACTTGCTTGAAAGAAAACATAGGTTTCCTAGGTGGCATAATAGTGCATCCTGAAGGTGAAAATTTAGAGCTTTCTTCCCTTCCAGGAGCATCTGGTATGTGTTTCTGAATTATGAATTGCTCTTGTAATTATATGACCACCCCGAAGTCTCGTGCCCAAAAGAGTCAAGCATAGTGGTCAACGCCAAAATTGACGGTCAGCTTAGGAAGTATGCAACATTGTTGGTTCTTCCCTTGTAGTATTTAATGTTCAAATAGATCTGTTGTATTTGTGTTGACCATTTATGGTGGCAATAATTCTACAAATTCCCTTGTGTCTATATGAAATGTAAGGGTTGGTGGTCTGTGTGGATGACCATTTCCTTCTCTCAAATGTAGTGCTTACATTCTCAGTAGGCCTGCATAATGGAATACATCTCTTTTTCCTAGGTGCAATACTTTTAGAATATGTCTGAAAGTGTCTCATAGTGATATGACACTGGATGCCCCTGCTGAGTAAGAATCACACCAAGAGCATAGTCAAAGGCATCTGTCTCAATCTCAAGTGGTTGTTGCATGTATAATAATGTGAGAACTCATGTTTAGCAGAGTTGATGCTCGAACTTAGCAAATGCCTTATGTTGAGTCAAGAAGGTTAGTGTTAAAGGTAACCTTAATGCTTCACATTAATCATCAACCCAGGGCAAGTCCTTTTATTTCAAGAGTGCGAGAAAAATATATGTGAGTAAAGTTAGAGGTTAACTACTCTAAATCATTGTATGAAATGTTATCTAATTCTTGAAGTTCAATCAAACCAACTCAAAAGTAAACTATGAAATACTTCAAATCAATCAAAGGAATAAACTCTTAATCTAAACCTATGCAGAAATAAACATTCAATGCTGAAATAAGGGATCAATTGCAATTGAACAACACATTTTAATGAATTGAACAAAAACCTTAATCAATTGAACATCAATCATAATGAATTGAAAAACACTCAGTCACTTAACATTTTGCAATGCAATTCTCTATAAATCATCTAATACCAACATTTGGAATTGAACGTCAAACCAAACATTCACAATTCTGATGAAAAAACTTTAAGAAATAAGTGTATGCAGAATTGAACAACAACTACTTGAACACGTTGGAATCAATCTAATGAATGTAAAGGTGTCACTCCATAATAAAAGAACATCAACAATAGATTCAACCTATTGGAAAGGGAATTGCAACACATCACACTTGCAATTTAATGAATTGAATGTTAAAGCTACAAAGCGCAAAGAATAACTAAAATGAAAGAATCAGAAATAAACATATAACACAAAATAGCAGGAGAACTCCCAGGGACTGGGCCAGAAGCCTCTAGAAGTCCTCTGCCAAGAAATACTCAGAATATTCTTAGAATTAAAATTCCAATTTCTTCATTAATCAATGTGGGAATACATCATCACCAGTTTCAAGGTTCTGTTTGAATAAGTTTATTACAGAAAAATTATAATACATGAACAAATACTCTGTCTCCTTCACCTATAACCTTTTATCACTTAAAGGTGAAGCAAAAAAAAATAATGAATCCTTAGGATCAGGAGATCCTCAGGCTTCATAGCCATCAATCGAAATAAGCATGTTTCTGCATCTTTTGTTGATTCGTAGGGACCGATGTGATTTTATTTACTTTTCTTGACTTTTGTTGTTTAGTCATTCTGGTTAGCGGTTGGTTTGTTTCGATTCCCTATCAATAAATAAAACAAAAGTTAGTTTTGATACTATTAAACACACCTTTTATTAATAATTCATTTTACCCCACTTTTACATTATTCTCCTTTGATTTATCTCTAAAATGAAGGAAAGCATAAAAAATTTAATGATAAATTATGCTAAACATAGGGGTAAAATGTACCTTTTCCTCAGCCCAAAATACTCCCCTTCTTACCTTTTTTCATGTCCTCACAAATACAGATGATTGAGATGTAGCTGAGTTAAGGTATAGGTAGGATACAACTCTTCCTTGTAAAGTATAAAACCATGTTTTTGTTTCACTTTTGCAAATGATGAGTTTTTATGTCCCTCTGGTAATTCATAATCATGATGGTAGTCTTCAGGAGGGTACCATATGATGGGGCATCTATATCTGCATCCTACCCATGTAGGACCCATGTTCAAAATTATATTACTAGACATATGAAAATGACAAGTACTAGATTTAAAATTCCTATACCTAAATGGCTCTCTATTCTTAACATTATTGGTAGAGGCTTGCCATCTCTATTTTTCTGCTAACAAATCTTCTTCCTGAATATCCTAGAAGTATGCTCTTCCATTTTTCACAATACATTTGTGAATTGGCCCCAACTTTGTTATCGCCCCTTTCCATTGCATAAAATTCTTATGTTGAGTAAAAGAATGTATGGGTTTTGTAGGCTCCCCTTTGACCCATAGATCTAAACCATGTTCTATTTTCAGAAAGATATTGCAAGCTTTAGCCCATCTAGTCTAATTTTTGGTAAAGGATAGAAAATCCTGGAACTGAATGTCCATAATGAAGGGACTGGGGTTAATATCTCTATCCCCTTCGCAAAATAAATTATGTAAACACAATTCACACAGAATTTTTTGGGTTTGTTCATCCTAATCATTACAACATTGGAAAAATTCTAATGATGATGAACCTCAGTAGCTAATTTGAAACGTCGATGGAAGAACAAAACCCACTCAATGCGATGAATCTGAAAGAAATTTAATTAGAAAATAAATATCGCAGAAGTCTGAAACCAAAAATTGGAAAAATTATTCAATGGTTTTAAATGCAGTGGGTTTCCCTCCTCTGAAAGCTTTGATCTTCAGCAAAAAACATCTTTCTACTAAAAATAAGGCATAATTGGTGGTTGGTGCCCTGCAAGTCAATACATCTGAGTACAGAGAACAAACAACACTGGTTTGTTTCTTAGCCTATTCCAATTGATCATGTGCCCTTTTTACTTTTACCCTTTATTCTCTAAGTTGGGAAAATGTTTTTCCTTCAATTGAAGAAAGGTCTTTAAATCATTTTAGTAATGCCTAATGTTCTTGCAATGATACTACTTCCTTATTATACTGGGCCAATTCATGCTGAACTTGAGTTAATTCATTGTAGAGCTTTTGATTGGAAGCTCTTTCTACCAAAGGAGTGTAAGCAGGTGTTTCCTCTATTTGAGTTTCTTTGTCCTTTGTGAGTACCAAATCAATTTGCATAGAGACTTCTGTAGTATCTATCATTTGAATGAAAAAATATGTTTGGGTTCCCATGGTAGTTGATTACTTCTTAGGATTCTAGGCCTTTTCTACTTCTTTCAACCATTCCCTTAGCTGTTTTACTATTTTCCTCAATTTTATGCATTTCCTCCTCATATATCTCAACTTAACCTCAGCTGATTTTTCTTTCGAAGGGTTTCTGGAAGGATAAGGAACAATAGTGACTTTAGGTTCAGGAAGGGATGTACCAGTATTGGGGTTATCATTAAATGCAACAATGTTTTCTTCAAGCATCCTAGAGGTTATTCCAGCATTGATGTCCTGATTGGATGGAACAATATTTTCTTCAGGTGTCAGAGGAGTTGTCTCAATACTTGTATCATGTTATAATATAATAGTATCCCTTGACTGGTTTCCATAATCATATGTTTTCTCTATCTAGTCTTACCTATTCACCCATTCATTACCAGAGAGAGATAAAACCCTCATATCATGCAATTCATCATTGGGAGGTAGGATTTCAGTATGGCCAAAGCTACTAGTAGAGGAAGACTCATTCGAATGGTCCCTCTATTCCCCGGATTGCTCAGATGGGTTCCTAATTTCACAAGACACTCTAATTTGTTCTAATACTTCAGCCATTTCCTCCTCATAATGTTGTAAAGATGAATTTTGAGGGCTTAGAGATGGTGTCTAGGATGGTCCTATCTCATCCAACAATGATGAGGCATTTTGATGTAGTTGTAATATTTCATACCATCTCCATTTTACTAGTTCTGAGGTCAAAACATGGGTTCTCTTCCACGTATCTCTCCTGGGCATGAAAATTCTAGGAAGTTCAATTTATGTTTTGTTAGGGTTTTCTTCAGGGTATGTAGGGAAGGATTGAAAAAACTATCCTATGTTAACTAATGTTTGTTTAACGCATGAATAATAATAAAATTTTTCAAACCATGGTGGCTGACAAATTCTTTAGGTTTTTAGCTATCCTAATCCGAACAACAATATCATGCAATATAGAATTCAAGGAAAAAGGAAAATTAACTGAAATATTTTGTTCAATTACAACTAACAGTTTGATTTGACATTATTTTACCACATCCTGGCATCCGTCACATGTGATATAATTTTGAATGAACACTTATAGTTCTTTCCAAGGCTGCTTCAAGGATGTAGGGTCAATACATGTTCCTTTTTGTACCAGTTTCTCATTTAGATCTTGATACACTGAAACTACTTCTTGTATGAGGACATGTTTATTAGTCCATTTTCCCCCTTCCATTGGAAGTCTGGAGACCTCAACAATTACTTCTTCAGAGACTGATATAATTCTTCCTTTAACTATGGTGTTCCCTTCCCACAAGTTCTGCAGGAATTCAATTGTTGTCTCTGTATTAAACCCTTATAGCCTGTGTAGATATGGAATCCAACCAACTTGCTGGAGAATGGTGCAAGATAATTATGAGACTTGAAGGATTGCGGATTCATTGCGAAGAGAATTTCCACCCATGGCTACTATGTTTTTGGAACTAGTTTCTTCACCCTTCTGCATTCGTTTCTTTTGGCTATGTTAGTTAAAAACAATATAAACAATGCATGTGGATTTTATAAAACATATTACTAGAAATATGACTACATGACATTTAGTGAAATTATTCTATTGTCCAAACAACATATTCGAAGGGAGTCACATGGTTAATTCACATGCCTATTTATTATGGATATTCGTACCCCCACCAATGAGAGAAGGGCGTACACGGCCTTCAAGAACAAGAAAAGAGGAAAGGTGGTAGAAATCATGAATGCACACATCAGAATTTGGTAACCATAACAAATGTACATCATGCGGAAATGAAAAAAAAGGGAGAAACACATAGTAGAAATCATTATGAAAAGGATTTCCTATTTTGATGGCATAATATGACAGAATCATGGCGGGTGATAGATTATGATTGATGTTGTTATCACTCAATTTGGCATAGTTAGATAATTCAGCTAAAATAATAGTAGATTATGCGGATAGGTTTTGGTAAGTATAACACTTAGTCAAACAACACATTCGTCTTTAGGAATGAATCAATAAGAAATAGGAGCTTAAAATTAATTGGTTGTTATCAGAAAAGTACTCCAATACCACAAGTAGAGCCATTGCTCCCAGCAGGGGTCAAGAGCCTCAACAGGGTTGATTTTTTAGGCCAAAAGTGAGTCAGAATCATCTATTTAAAATTATAAATTTTTCCTTTTTTTGTGGAGAGACCACTATGCTAGTGTAGTGGCCAGATATTCATAGTGCCATTCATAGGGATTTAACAATGCGATCAGGTCAGCTCGTGATGAGACTTCCTGTCCTTTAGGAAGTGTTAGCTATTGAGAAGGTCACTACCCTGGTATGGTGGCCATTATGGGAGTGTCACTTGTTAGATCGTCATGATCATGGTAGGTTGGCTCGTAATGAGACCCCCTATTCTCTCTTCCTCAAAAAATTTCACATAGAGATATATTTTCTTTTTATTACAAATGGAGGGAGGCTCATTAAATCCTTAAGAGTTAGGGATGGTGTACGAAGTAAAAAGAATGCCAATACAAATAATTCTCTTATTCCTATATCCTCACACCGAAGAGAATTACCACTTGAGAGTGTAAAAATATATACGAGAAGAAGACTATGGTAATGAATTGTGTGATAATATGTCTGAACAGGAGATATGAAGCAATTCATTATATAGATAAACCATGTCAGCTTCCGGAGTAGAGATATCCATCAAAATTTCAAAATAACATAATATTAGTAATATCACTACTTTTATCTTCTTTAGGTGCAAATTCCTTTTCTATAAAATGGTTTCTATGGTAAGAATGTGTAAAGAAAGTGTCGATATTTGAAAGGAAATCATCAAAGGGAAAAAGAAAAAAAATTATATTTTGAACAATTTTTTTTTTTTTGAAAAAAAATATATGCTATAAAAACACAACTACTCAATTAGATTGAACGGTAGTCTGTTTAATCAATTGAACAACAACCATTCAATGGATTGAACAAAAAATATAAAAAACATGCTAAAAAGTCAACCGTTCAATTGGATTTAACGACAGTTGTTCAATGGATTGAAAAATAAAAATAAAAACATGCTAGAAAAAATAAATCTTTCAATTCAATTGAACAACAACTGTTCAATGGATTTAAAAAAAAGAAATCCAAAAACAATAGTCATTCAATTGAATTGAACGACAACTATTCAATCAATCGGACAACAACTATTCAATGGATTGAACAAAAGCAAAACAAAAAATGCGATAAAACATAGCCATTCAATTGGATTCAACGAAAGTTGTTCAATTCAATTGAACATCAACTGTTCATTGGATTGAACAGTAGAAATAAAAATATGCTAAAATAACAACCATTCAATTGGATTGAACAACAACTATTCAATCAATTAAACAAAAATTGTTCAATGGATTGAACAACAAGAAGTAATTAAACACACAAAAGAAAAAAATAAAAAGAACGTAGTTATGAACAAGAAAACAATCAAAACCAAAGAAAATGGAATTCCTGTATACAATGATGAAAATAACTGTTACTTACCATTAATTTTAGGAAACATATATACACTATTTACAAGAGGAAATAAAAAATTTCTATGAACTTAAAGCTGCCTGGCCATTATTCCTTGCAATTAAAATTTGGACGGTGGGATTGTCACGCACCTGCTGGTAGAAAGACTCTTTCATAAGTGGTTTATGATAGAGGCACACGCAGTGCCCATTGACTCTGAAGACAGAGCCAAATCCATCTATGATAGTCAAGTTAATGGTATCGTTGCTACGCACTTCTTGAATTTCGTAAGGCACGAGCCACCTTGTTTGTAACTTACCCGAGAAGTATTCGAATCTCGAGTCATAGAGGAGTGCCCAATATCATTTCTAGAATGTATTATTTTTTATGAGGTTATCATGTCACTTGGCTTGTTGCTGCTGAATAAATGCAGTGATTTGTAGAGAAAGTACTCGTGCTTCATCTAATTCATGTATCTGTTAGAGTCTTCTAACTTGGGCCTCTATCAAATCCATCGCCATTTCTGGGGTTTTTCTAAGAGTATATATCTCAAATTAAAAGCATAAAATTGGTTCCTATCAAAATACCAGGTGGTACGAAGAATATCTGGTGGTGTTTCACCAAGTTTTGCAATAAGCCCACAAGGCCTCTTGCAGTCTAGTAGCCCAATCCCTACGATGTGTTGAGATTGTTTTAGTGAGAATTTCGTCAAGGACTTTATTGGTGCTTTCGATCTTCCCATTCACCTACAAGTGGTAGGGAGAGATGACTCTATGGTTGACATGGTGGTTTTGTAAAGTGGACATAATTCTATTTCCCACAAACTGTGCCTCTCCATTATTTATCACTTCCCTAGGTAAGCCATGCCACACAAATAGCTGAAAAATAAAATTGATCACAGACTCTTTCGTAGCTCTTGACAAAGCCATTATTTCTACCCATTTCTTCACATAGTCTGTGGCAACCAATATGTAGGCCTTCTAATTCAATAGCAGGTTAAATGGACCAACAAAGTCCAGCGCTCATCGTTCGAAAGGTTCTACTGCCAACTATGACTACAATGGCATCTCGTTGGATCAGCCAGGGCGACCCATTATTTGGAAATTATCGCAAGCTTGTACATATTTCTTTGCATCTCTAAAAATTTTGGGCCAATAGTAGCCCATTTGTAGTACATTATGCCCTATCCTGTGATCTACAAAATGTCCACCACATTGTTCATTAGGGTAAGCCTTCAAGGTATCATAAATTTTGTCTTCTCAAATGCATCTGCGTTGCATATCAGCTCTTATATGGAAAAGATATCCACCAATCCAGGAGAATCTAGCAATGCATTGAAACATCAACTTATGTTCCTTTATTGTCAAGTGCCTTGGCAGCTTTCCTACTGCTAGATATTTCACTACATCTGCATACCATGGTGCTTTTACTGCCAAAACAAACAAATTCTCATCAAGGAACTGATCATCTACCGCCAATGGGTCATTTACCTTTAGAACTCTGGACAGGAAATCTACAACTACATTCTCCTTTCCTGGAGGGTCATTAATAGTTATATCAAACTCTTGTAAAAGAAACAACCAACGAGTCACTCTTCCATTTGTAATATGTTTGTTAGCTAAATATCTAATTGAAGAATCATCAATATACATGAATAATTGATAGCCAGTTATGTAATGTATAAATTTATTTATATCATGAATGAGATCAAATAATTCCTTTTTGGTCACTGTATAATTTAATTCAGCGGGACTGATATTCTTGCTGATATAGTAAATAGCATAGGGCTTCTTTTCCTCCTCTTGACTGAGGACCACTCATATCATTGTATCTGATGCATCTGAATAACTATGAAAGGGAAACTCCCAATTGGGGCCACGCAAAACTGATGTAGTCGAGACCAATTTCTTCAAATTTGAAAAAGTGGTGTCACATTTGTGAAACCAATGGAATTCAATATTTCCTATTAATGCATAGAAAAGCGCCTAAATTTGTGAAATTTTTTTTATAAACCTACGATAGTACCCTGCATATCCAAGGAAACCACGTACCTCTGTCTCAGTACAAGGTGTGGCTAATAAGATAATTACCTCTATCTTTGCTAGATCTACCTGTATTCTAGCTGCAGAGATGTAGTATCCTAGGATCACACCTTCAGTCATCATCATGTGGCACTTTTCATTGCTCAAGCATAATCTAGTAGCAATACATCATTCCAATACTTTTTCCAGTGTTTTCAGTCCCTGATCGAAGTCATCTCCATATGGAGTAAATTCATCCATGTAGACCTCGAGCCCTTCATTTATTAAATTAGAAAAAATACTAAGTATGGCCCTTTGAAATGTTGTTGGGTCATTGCATAGACCAAACGATAATACCCTATAGGCCAATGTCCCCCAAGGGCAGATAAAGTTTGTTTTATCTTGGTATTTAGGGGATATCTAGATTTGATTTTAACCACTGAAACCATCAAGAAAGGAAAACAATCGCTTTTGTGCCAATTTATCAAGGAACTCATCAATAAAGGCGAGGGGGAATTGGTCTTTTTGTGTGGATTTTTTGAGTTCCTTATATTTCACACAGATTTTCCACTTACAATTCTTTTTAGGAACAACTACTAAAGGAGAGACCATTTTCTGTCTGAAATAGGATAAATGAAGTTTACATCTCGCAACTTTTGTAATTTTTCTTCTACAACGCATTTCAAATGTGGGTTTAAAATTTGCTAAGGCTTCCAAATAGGGCGATCATCCTTTTCAATGTAAATATTATGCGTGCATAGTTGATGATCTATACCCTTCATGTCTGGGTAGTCCCAAGCAAAGGCTCCTTTATATTTTTGTAAGATTTTAACAAGCTTTTTCTACTGGTCAATATCCAAACTATCGTTGATATTTAAAACATTACCTGGCTCAATTTCAATTGGCATGCTGTTTCGAAGAGCAATCGTGGGTATGTGTTGTTCATCAGTATCTGCTAAGGGGTCTTCCTGTGCATCGTTATCAAGAAATTATTTAAAAAATTTCACTTTAAATTCCCTAAATTAGATGGTTGATTTATAAATTTATTGATCACATCATGTTCAGTTTGATCTTTGAATTTGAGTTCTTCAACTATTGTCAATGGTGAACGAAATTTTTTCTCCCAGAATGTATGTGGTTTTTTGTGAATATTTACAGTGGGAAGACTTGGTTTGGAAGGGGGATATATAGCAATATTATTTATGGCATCTCCTCTAGTAATCATCATGCTACATTTTCAATAGCCTATGTAAGCATCGAACATCGTTAACAAAGATCGTCCCAATATCAGGGGATGTTTGTCTAACTATTTTTTGGGTTGGTAACTAAAAAGTCTGTCGGGTATTCCCATGAGTCCATAGAAACCAGGATGTATTGTAACATACCTTCTAGTTTGAGAACATATCTCTCTGGAATTTCCAGCAAGGTATATGTGGGTTCCAAAGCTTTTATACCTAATGTCTCGCAGGTTTATGTAGTTAAGATGTTAATAGCTGCCCCCAAATCGACTGACGTGTTTGAAAATGAGCGGCCATAGATTTGGACTGTGACTATGGGGTTTCTTGGATCCTCATATTTTATTAGTGTCTCTTTACCCAAAATAAAGTCTGGCAGTGCCCCTACTACATGAATAGTTGGCAAGGTATTTTCCTTCCTCACCTCTTTTTTTACACACAATTCTTTAATTTTTTAGCATAGTTAGGGATGTCTTGTATAGTTTGCGAGAAAGGAGTTTTAATGAAAATATTTTTTTAATTCCCCTATGAGATCAAAATCTGAAAAGACCGTTGGTTTGGGTATTGTTAATCTCTTAGGGAATGGAGGAGAGGAAATAAGAAGGTTCTTAGGACCTTTTTGGTTGACTATGTCCCTCCCCTGTTCTATCTTTGTTTGTGTCACATTTAATTGCTTAGGTACTGTTGGAATTTCAAACTCAATTTGTGGTAGGGGAGTATCTTATCTAGGTGAAATGTTGTGCCTTGATCTTAGCCTAAGTTTACTTCATTCCTTTTTTTCAGTTTTGGAGTCTGGATTCTCAACAATATGGATCAACTGAACTGGTCTGTTATTAGGATTAGGATTTGGTTGAGCTGGAAGTTGAAGGAGTATAATAGGCTGAGGATTTTTTTGGACTGGGTATGGAGCTAGTAATGTGGGTTGATTTTGAGCCCCTGTTCCCATAGGTAAATTGGTCATTCGTAGGGGTCGCTACTAATTTTGAGACCAATTTGTATGTTGTTAGGTGGAGGTAGGCCACTAGGACTAATATGGATTGATTTTCCAGTATGGAGGAGAGAAAGCAAAACTTGACCAACTATTACCTGAAGAGGATTGTGTCGACCAAGGGGGAATGGAAAGTGATTGGGATGGCCAAGTAGAAAAATGTGATTGGATTTTCCACATTGTTCTAGAATTATGTAGATTAAATTGTGGATAAGAAAAGAACTGAGACAGTTTTTGTGACATACCTGGTCATGCTTACCACTGTCAATGTTGATTCATTATATACACTGGTTCTTTTTCTTCCAATGCCTCTTTAAAAAAAACCTTCAACCTTGGAGGTGAAGGGAAATTCTCAGTGGCATCATCCTTGGTACATATAGCACATGTCTGGATCATGTCTAATGGACACTTATGCTGGTTGTGTGTCTTCTGACAATGTGGAAAAAAACAACCAAGTTTTGTTCTACTAAAGCTTTCCTTTTCTTGGATTGTAAGACATCTAGTTATGTTGTGAGGGTGCCTAATATATCATTTTTCAAATCTTCTAAGAGATTATTGAATTCTTCTCTGGTCACGATGCCACCTGGATGTTTGTAATTCTTAGTAACTAAATCTCGTCCGATTGTCCTGTTCCGCGTACTACTTCTAGAGAACTTGATAAACAATGCAATAATGTCATCATAATCGTCGTGATAGATGTCCCCTTTTCCCATTATATTAAGTGTTTCTACCCATTCTTCTTTCATTCCTTTAATCGTTTTTTCTTTTAGTATATCTTTAGACAATGTAGTATATGGAGATCTTTGCAAATTATATTGAAATATTTCAACATATTCTTCTAATGTCTCATTATATTTTGCATACATGCTGAAGAATTCATCTTTTAGTTCTCGAGTCCGACAGTAATCTTGGTATTTATTAAGAAAATATTTTTTCATCTTATCCCAATTATTAATGGTTCCCCCACCAAGCCCCATAAACCAGTGTAGTGATGACCCCATAAATATAGAGGGGAATAGTTTCAGTTTTTGAGGGTTAGTGGTGTAGTCATATCCCCTACACAAATTATCAAATTCAAATAAAAATGCATCTGGATCTTCTGGGGTCAGTCCATGGAAGTTGGGGATTTTTTTTAATGGGATAGATTTCATAGGGGCATTTGCAACCAGATTAAAAATGGGATACTCCAACATTGATGTTTGTCTTTTATTTTGGTTATGAGCCATAGGATCAAAGATGTGCCAGTAATAATTAGTAATTTCCTAGTTTGGGAGGATAATTTGAGTGGAATTAGGGGGTGGATTTGGAGGAGGCCTTGCAGCACTACCTTTATCTGGAATATTGGGTGTATCTATCTCAACCACTATTTCAAGAGATCTAGGCTCTATAGTTTTTATATTTACTACACTACTGGTCTCTCCCTCTCCTTCCTGCAAATTACAAGAATTTACCTCTGGTGAAGGGTAGGGACTCAAATGTCCTATAGTCTGAAAGATCTGTTCAGACCCTTCTATTTCACTGTGAATCTTAGTGTGGGCTGTAGATGGTGAGGTTGCTGCATGAGGGATTATAGTAGGACTCTTTTTTAGGAATGGTTTTGGGTCCTGCAGATGCCTAGGATTCATATTTCTTGATGATTTCGTCTATGTATGTTCTTCTTCCAATGGCCACCGACCCCTTGGGTTTTGCAGGTTTAGATGGGGGGTTTCAAGCTAATTCTATATTTTTCTTCCTATTCACTAAAAAATAAAACACCTATCATATTTAACCTCTGCACAATTGTTGAGAAGCAGGCTAGAGAGAAAGCGTTTTTCTTGCTAATACACAGGTTATTACCTCCTATTTTTAATACCCAATTCTTTCACAGCAAAAGGAAAAATAAAAATAGACATCACTCCTACACACTCTCCCGTACAACAGCACCAAAATTTCGAGTCAAGAAGGTGACTGTTAAAGGTAACCTTAATGCTTCACATTAATCATCAACCTAGGAAAAGTCCTTTTATTTCAAGAGTGTGAGAAAAATATATGCGAGTGAAATGAGAGGTTAAATACTCTAAATCCTTGTAAGAAATGTTATCTAATTCTTGAATTTGAATCGAACTAACTCAAAAGTAAACTATGAAATACTACAAATCAATAAAAGGAATAAAATCTAAATCTAAACCTATGCATAAATAAATAATCAATGTTGAAACAAGGGACCTTTTTCAATTGAACATCACACTTTAATGAATTGAACAAAAACCTCAATAAATTGAAAAAAAATCCTAATGAATTGAACAACACTCAGTTACTTAACATTTTTCAATGGAATTCTCTATAACTCAACTAATAGCAACATTCGGAATTTGAACAACAAACCAAACATTCACACATATGATGAAAATAATTTAAGAAATAACCATATGTAGAATTCAACAACAATTACCTAAGCACGTTGGAATCAATCTAATGAATGTAAAGGCGTCACTCCATAATAAAGGAACATCAATGGTAGATTCAACCTATTGAAAAGGGAATTGCAACACATAACACCTATGATTTAATGAATTGAATGTTAAAGCTACAAAGCACAAAGAATAACTAAAATGCAAGAATGAGAAATCAACATATAAAAAAACATAGAAGGTGAACTCCCAGGGGCTGAGCCAGAAGCCTGTATAAGTCTTCTACCAAGAAATAATCTGAATATTCTTAGAATGAAAACACCAATTTCTTCATTAATCAATGGGGCAAGACATCATCATGAGCTTGGAGGTTCTTTCCGAATAAGTTTATTAAATAAAAATTATAATACATGAACAAATACTCTGTCTCCTTCACCTATAGCCTTTTATAAATTAAAGGAAAAAAAAAATAGAATAACGAATCCTCAAGATCAAGAGATCCTCAGGCTTTGTAGCCATCAACCCAATGCTTCAATAATAGGCATGTTTCTGCATTTTTTGTTGATTCGTAGTGACCGACGTGATTCCATTTACTTTTCTTGACTATTGTTGTTTAGTCGTTTAGGTCAGTGGTTTGTTTGTTTCAATTCCCTATTAATAATGACAAAAAAAATTATTTTTCATATTATTAAACACACCTTTTATAAATAATTTGTTTTACCCCACTTTCACATTATTCTCCTTTGATTTATCTTTGAAATGGAGGAAAACATATAAAATTTGGTGATAAATTATGCTAAAGATAGGGTTAAATACCTTTTCCTCGGCCCAACACCTTCTATTGGGTTTCATACCAAAAGAACTTTAATTTCGCTCCTCCCTTGGTTACTTAACTCAAAGGCAAAGTGATATGAGAGAATCCCAGGACAAACCTATGGTAGGAGTTGGCAGGACCCAGAAACTTGCAGAGCTCTGTTAGAGTGGTCGCGGATGAAAAATCCAAAAGGACCTGTGTCTTGGCTAGTTCCACATGCACACCGAACTCATCAATGATGTACCCAATATATCGAGCCTAGTTCATGCCAAAAGTTCATTTCTCCAAATCAGAACACAACTTGTGTTATCGCAGTGCTTGAGGACTTGTCAAATGTGGTGGAGGTGCTCTTCCCAACTCTGGTTGAAGATAAGGATGTCATCCAAACACACCACCATGAAAGAGTTGGTGAAGGGTTGCAATATGTCATCCATCAACCTCATGAAGATTGTAGGGGCATTCATCAACCTAAAATGTATGAGAAACCATTAGAAAAGTCCCTCCTTGGATTTGAAGGGAGTATTCCACACATCGGAGGGTTCAATTTCTACCTGGTGATAACTGGACTTTAAGTCAATAATTCTGCAAAATTTGGCCCCCTTGATCTATTTTAGAAGGTCATTAATCAGTGGGATTGTATACCTATTCTGGACATTGATATTGTTCAATGCTCGATATTCAATGCAGAGTCTCTAGGTCCCGTATTTATTTTTCACCAACATGATCAGGCTCCCAGAGGGTGATGTACTTCACATGATGTGCCTCTTTATTTCATCATTTTCTAAAAACAAGTGTCATTATATCGGTCCATTACGTATCATTGCACGTTGGGTCATATTGTGGAGTGCTTGACCTGGCAGTGCAGAGGTACCCCTATGGTACGCTGAAGATGTCCCTATACTCCTCCACAATATTTTACATATGTTGTTGTCATGCGGAGGATCCCTTCTTGGAGGTCATGGACAAAATATTCTTCTTTCCCTGAGGGAGAATCATAAGAAAAAAAAAATCTCGGTTTGGGAAATGATAGTATTGCATTATTTCGTATTGATCAAAGAGATGGTGGAAGGCGATGCTACCTCCAATATCCTATACAACATATTTCCCAAAGTAATAATTACAGTGTGGGTCTTATATTCATATAGAAAATTTCAATTCCACAAATATGGTTGGCCTAATAATGCATGAAAAATTGGAGGAGGAGAAATATCACACAGTACCTCATCTGTGAAGGGCTTGATGTTATAGGGGAGGCAAAATTGTTGGCTGATGCAGAGATGACATCGTCGGTGAAGACACTCGATGTTGTACTAATGCTAGTGTTTTGTTGTAAATAGGAACAACCAATTATTTTTTCTTCCTCTATCAACAATGAACTGTAAGGGATAACCCTTCCCCTATATCTATGAGTGGAAGAGGTGATCCCCCTCCTTTGGAATTTTGATCTCATCCTTCTAGATATTGGTGGTGGAAATGGTGGCACTAGGCCCCGCATCAATAATCTATTTCCTTTTTTCATTCCCCTTGTCGGGTTATAACTCAAAGTCAAACATGAGTCTGATTCGAAAGCCTTCAACTCAGCCACCAATGACTGCTTGGCTCAACACTCACTCATGTTGTGAGCGGAACTTTTATGGAACTCACACAACTTTCCTATGTCCTTATTTATATTCATGGAATATTTATTTGATTTTTGCTTTTACAGTTGTCCTAAGACACCATGCCTTGGATTTGTACATTATTCTGTGATTTGGGAGTGCCTTTCCCTTGCCTCATATTTGCAAATCCAAAGTCTTTCTTAATTTGTTTAAATTTTTTCTCGAACTTAACAACATATCGATAGCAAACACCAAGTTAGGATATGTTTAGAAACTCCACTTCATCCTAGATGTACTAATGAAAATGGGCATGATACATGAGTACCAAATGTCCCTCAAAATCCTTGATACCCAACTTCCTATGAAGGGCATCAAAAATATTTATGAACTTCGACACATCTTGTTCCCTTCCCTATCACAGAATGATCCAATTTATGTATTTATGTTCATTGCTTCTGACAGGGTAATATTATTCCTTGATGGTGTCTCGAAAAGAATTCCAGGTGGGTGCAGATGAAAACAGTGAGGATTCCCTCTTGTGCTTCTTCTCACAGTATGTTTCTAGGCAAATATATTCATCATCACGTTCCTTTGTGTCTCGAGGGTATCCTTGAGTAACATTTTGAAAGGATCTCTAGCTCCCTCATTTTTATTTACTTCCATAATGGGAGGTCGTCAGGGTTTGAAACATTGATCTTGCAAAGGTTCAACCAAATCGATCTCTAACTCGTTATACCATGATCTTGTTGGGTACATGAAAAGAAAAATAGAGAAAGAGAAGACCGCTCTCATACTACTGATATGTACTTATGAAAGAATGAGATATAATACATATATAAACATAAACACAAATATGCATCAGAAATAAAACTTTATTTCATTAATATCCAAAGGCTAAAATATGGTTACATACGAAATGGAAATAAAGTAGATCAGGTGATGGTAACTTATCTATGAGAAGAGATGTGGTGGCTACATCCCTCTAAAATGTGTTACAATGAGGTTGAAGCACCTTTTTTTTAGTAAACAACTCTGGAAAACCCTAAAAAACCAAAACCCTAAACCCAAGAGATGGAACTCCATGTTTTTGTGGGCCCTATTTGGGTTGGTTAGGAAACCAAGTTCCCAGGGTCATGACTTGGTCATATTATCTTTGTTTTGCGCATATGATACCTCATTGGAAAGATATCTCCAATTAATACAATATTTTTCATAGGGGCTTTGGGCCTATTGTGGACCTAAAAAGAAATTCGTTTATGGGGGTGAAAACTACTCCAGAAATTCGGGACCTAAAAAACTACTAAAAATAGTAAATTCTGCTATAATCGAGGAAACTGATGAAACAAACTAGAGGTCTAGGTGGAATAGGTGGGTGGTGACTAATATCCAACTATATCACAATAGGTAAAAAGCAGAGTGTAAGGCTCCAAGTTGTTTATTACAACCTATTCCAATTCCAGACTGGAAATGGGATATAATGGGATATCATTTCCATGGACGTCATTATAGGTTTGCCAAGGACATCAAAGAAACATGATTCCATCATCTTTGTGGTTGAAAAGTTAAGTAAGGTAGCTCACTTCATTGCAGTAAAATATACAAATTTATCTAGTGAGGTATTGGTGTACTATTCAACAACCCCTCGTTTTATTTTTATAATAATTAATATTGTAATAATAAATGGGGACCCTTTTAAAATTTTTCCAAAAGTCTTAGCAAGTAAGAGTTTTCCCTTAGGTAATATTAAGGTATTAAGCTAAGTCACTTAGGACCAAGCTATTTCTCATTTTATCGCAAAGAAAAAAAGCCAAAGTAACTCAGATTAATCATAAGTCAAAATCCACGAAATGCGATCAATAAAACCTTTTTATAAGACCAAATGTAGTGTTGATCTCTTTATAACTTAGAAGGCCTTACAATATTTATTAAGTATATAAAGTTCTTGTATTAATAAATAAATCTTTTTCACAAGGAAAAGCCACTCAAAAATTCAATAAATATAACATGCATTGCAAATCGCAAAGCATAAATGACTTTTGAAATAACATGTACCTGACCTTGCGACTTTGCGATGTTGCAATTTTGTGATAATGTGACTTCGTTGTATTGAAATATTGCAAGATATTATGATTGTGACTTTATTATATTGCAATATTGCAATTTATAGCAATATAAAAATCGACATTGAACTTAAGTCATATTAATTTGAAATATTATTCAGGATTTGCGATACGACGTTTTGACAAGACTCGAAAGGAATCACACGTAGGCCTTAATGCATAATTAATAAATCTAAACCACTTGCTTTTAATCTTTTAAAGGCTTGAGGATATTTGTATCTCTTTACTCATGTTTGCAATAAAATTCCCGTCCTTATTGAATTTATTGTTTGAATTCAGTTCCCGCTCTCATTTTTCCTTTACATTCATTGTGAGTTCTCTATTGCTAAATCTCTGGAAACAACTATAAGAAATGACTAAGAAAGGAAAAAAGGAAGTCGAGGCTATTGCATCCGAAGACTCGGACATGCATCGACTCTTTATTGATACTACATGCAACAAATATGGTGGATTTACATCATGGGAAACTATGTAAAATCTATTGGAATATGAAAATCAAAAGGTACTATAAATCAAAGCAATGGACGATGCTAAGATCTCATATGAAGCTTCCTATCTTGAAGCATCATGCTATTTCCTGCACAGGAGAGTTGCAAGGCCCAAAATAGTGCCATAGAAGGATATTGTGAAGTGGATTATTGGCAATTTAGATATCTATGACATCTTTGTTTCGAGTAATAAGTTTGATATTAAAAGTGGATTTATCCTTTTTTTGTACATTGCTGAAATCCATATCTAGATTAAGATTCTATCGTCAAATTTGTATTAAACTTAATTGTTAACCAACCATTCTATCCTAAAAGTAGCTCATAGGGACTGAAACTTATGGTGGTTTTTCAAGTGGTATTATAGGAATAAGTGGTCACAAAATACCTTTCTTCCCTACATTTGTTTCTTCAACTAATTACCTTAGTAAGAGTGTTATCTAAGGCTTTGTCGATGACCTATACCTTCCTATTTCCTTGGGCATAGTAGGAAGAGGAATTATAATGGTGAATTTGATGTTTCTTAATCATCCCCTCAACCAAGTTGCAATTAAATTGGGTGCCTTGATCTATCACTAAATCTATTGGAAATATAGACCTACAAATAAAATTATCCGTTAATAACTCAACTAAATTTTTCCTATGTCTACCTTTACTATTACTTTAATTCATTTAGTTAATTAATCATTTCATACAATGATATACCTTTTCTATCAATATGGGTGATCAATACAACCAATGAAGTCGATGGTATATTTCTCAAATAGCTTAAAATTCATTTTAGATTTAAGGGGAATTTCACCACTCCTTGTAGGTTCCCACATTTTCTGGCACTATCACATTTTACAATCTAACTTGGACATCCTTGTGTAGTTTTGGTTAAAGTTATATTGCTAACAAGATACTGTAGGTTCTCCTTGCAAAAAAAATACCTCCATAAGTTCCATGATGAAAATATAATAGGATATCATACTCCTCATCCCCCTTACACATATTCTTAAAACTTGATAAGGTCTCAACTTGAAGAGCCTTCCACCAATCCAAGTATAGTACGTGCTTTGCCTACTGATATTACATTTCTTCCTTGAAAAACAATGAGAAGACAGTAGGCTAGTGGTTTGATAGTTAGTAGTGTCAAAAAACTATGGAGAAATAATTGAGATATAAAAAGTATTTTCATATAGAAGTTGTTCATCAACCACCCCTTCATTTACAAGAGAGGTTAATCTTGACAATAATTCTACAACAATGCTTTATTTTCTTTGTTTATCAACAATGGTTAAATCGAATTGTTGTAAAATAAATAGCCACCTATTTATCATAACATTTACATATGGTGTAATCATCAAGAAGAGGAGAGCTGCAAGGCCCAAAAATCCTTTCATACATGTATATGGTGAAGTGGATTATTGGCAATGTAGATATCTCTGACATCTTTCTTTGGAGTAATAAATACATATCCGTGCAATATTATTAGATGAAGCACCTCCTATAGTTGAATTGGTGGAAGATTGTTCATGTTGGGAGCTTTTCAAGTTTTAATAAGATGTGTGAGGCAAGATTAGGTGTATGTTATCCTATTAGCTTATCATGATGGACCCTGCGAAGGTCATTTTTTGCAAGGAGAACCTACAATATCTTATGGGAATTTATGAAATCGCTGAAAATGTAATTCAGGTTGAAGGGGAAGTAAAATTTTCTTTGTAGGCTTCCACATTCTATAACACTCATCACATTATGCAATGTATGTTGGGAAACCTTGTGTATAGTTGGTTAAAGGTATGTTTCTTGCAAGATATTGTAGGTTCTCCTTGCAAAAAATGACCTTCACAGGGTCCGTCATGATAAGCTAAGAGGATAACATACACGTAATCCTCCCTCACACATCTTCTTAAAACTTGATAAGCTCCCAACATGAAAAGCCTTCCACCAATTCAACTTTAGGAGGTGACTCATCTAATAATCTTACAGGGATGTGGATTCATTACTCTAAACAAAGATTTATGAGATATCTACATTGCCAATAATCCACTTCACCATTTCTGTGTATGGCATGATTTTGGGCCTCGTAGCTCTCCTGTGCTTGATGAATACACCATATGTAAATGTTATAATAACTAGGTTGCTATTTATTTTACAACAATTTTATTTAACCATTGTTGATAAACCAAGAAAAGAAAACATTGTTTTAGATTTATTGTCAATATTAACCTCTCTTGTAAATGAAGGGGTGGTTGATGAACAACTTCTATATGAACATATTTTTTCTATCTCACTTATTTCTCCATAGTTTTTTGACATTACCAACTATCGAACCACTAGCATACTCTCTTCTCATTGTTTTTTCAAGGAAGAAATGTAATATCACTAGGCAAATCACCTCCTGTACTTGAAATGGTTAAAGGCTCTTCATGTTGGGACCTTATCAGGTTTTAAGAAGATGTGTAAGGGCGCTTGAGGTGTATGATAACCTATTATATTTTCATGATGGACCTTATGGATGTCATTTTTTGCAAGGATTACCTACAATATCTTATTAGAAAGATAATTTTAACCCACACTACACAAGGATGTCAAAGATAGATTTAAAATGTGATGAGTGTTATAAAATGGGGAAGCCTACAAGGAGTGGTGAAATTCCCCTTCAATATGAAGTGAATTTTAAGCTATTTGAGAAATAGACCATCCATTTCATTGGTCCTATTGATCACCCATATTGACAGAAGAGGTATATCATTGTATGAAATGATTAATTAACTAAATGAATTAAAGTAATAGTAAAGGTAGACATGGAAAAAATTTAGTTGAGTTATTAAGGGAGAATTTTATTTGTAGGTCTATATATCCAAGAGAGTTAGTGATAGATAAAGGCACTCAATTTACTTCCAACGTGGTTGAGGGGATGATTAAACAACATCACATTCACCATTATAATTCCTCTTCCTACTATGCCCAAGAAAATAGTAAGGTATAGGTCGTCAACAAAGCCTTAGAGAACACTCTTACTAAGGTAATTCGTTGAAGAAAAAAATGTAGGGAAGAAAGGTATTTTGCGACCAGTTATTCATATAATACCACTTGAAAAACCACCAAAAGTTTCAGTGCCTATGAGCTACTTTACGGATAGAAGGGTTTGTTAACAATTAAGTTTGATACAAATTTGATGACAGAATCTTAATCTAGATACGGATTTGAGCAATGTACAAAAAAAGGGATAAATCCACTTTTAATTGGAGTAATATCTTTTCCGACAATTTGGATATGGCCATTAGCTAGTATAGGCACAACAAAGTTGTCTCTACTCAAGTTATCTCTACATTTTTTATGGGTGCATACGTAATGTATGATATTTGTTTTTGTTCAAGATCTCCAAAAATGGGTTGGAATTCGACTCTGAGAGAACCTACTCCTAGCCATGTGTATCATAATATTTTGTGGGAATCACAATTTTGTCCCCATTTTTATAATATTTTTCAAAGTATTATGTTTCCAATTTATCTAACAATTTTTGATGTAAAATCCCCCAGGTTTTTAGAAGAAGAAAAGATAGATATCTTTCCAGTGGCAGGCTGGTTTGGTGAAGAAACATTAACTTATATCAGAGATTTTGGGAGTATTGAAACTCGCCATGTTATGGCATATTATGTTCCTAATAAGTTATTGGCAAAGGATTTCCTACCAAAAAGTAGGGGATGGTATTTCCAAAGCCCTAAAAGATATGAAAAAATCTATCCGGCCTACTTTCCTATTTAAATGTAGTTATTTTGCATTATTTGATTTTAGACACGCAGTTCAAGAGATACATAATATTGCATGCTTGAATCTGGCTACTATGATAGGCAGATAGTATGAACCATTCAAAGTTGCCCAAGACTTCACTTTTATGGTTAACGTCAAACAGTTCATTCATGAGAAATATGAATTTGATGTTCTATTTTAAAAGGCTAAGACATTCCACAGGTCTTACATTTGGAATCAATCAAATTGACCTGAGCCAACCTCAATCGTTTTCAAATATACAGGAATAAAATATTGACAAGGGTCCCTTTAGACCTATTGAAAATTAAGGAAGAAAGAGAACCTACTCCCAATGTAAGCCTAGAATATAATTCTAATCATAATTTTAATTAAGAATCTCTAGAGAATTCAATTCAAGGTGTTATCACCAAATTGTACTTGATTGGATGCTGATCAGACAACTTCAGTGTAACTATTTCAAACCAATGTTGTGGCTGAGGCTTAGCCTCCTCAGCCTGAGAGGGCTCTCTCAAGGGTTAATGATATGGAATATATATATATATATATATATATATATGGCTAAATCTATTATTTGTATTTTGGTTCAGGTTGAAAATATGAATGTTTTCTACCATTGGGCTATGGGGTCAGCACTTTCAGTAATTGAGTGAGTTCACTTGACATGGAAGTTGAGGCAGGTCTGAGTCTTTAATGGTAGGACATGTACACACATGAAACATGAAAATACACATCCAATTAACTGATAAGGGAAGTCAGAGCATCACATGGATGAATTCTGAGTAATATAAATGAAAATCACTGTAAGTGAGATACATGAAAGGAACATACACAGTCAATTCACTTATAAAGGAAGTAAGAGAATCACATGGATGAATTCTAAGTAATATAAATGAGAACCACTATAAGTGAGATACATAAAAGGTAAATATAGAATAGGTAAGCACTAAAAACTCATTCAGAATCTCAAGTTGGTCAAGTAACACCTCTCTATATTGTTGAAATAGTGAATTTACAATGAGCTTTAATTTTGCCGAAAATCTCCAACCCCTGACAAATTAGACCTCTTGGCCTTTAATAGACCTCTTACAACATGAAATTATTTTCCTGTAGGCTAGATAAATCAAATTTCTAACTACTGACACCTTGCATAACCATAAGACATGAAATTTAGTACAAAAAGAGACTTATCCTACTTGATAGTCTTATTTCAAAAATGACTCAAACTGCATATTTATATCTATAACAACCTTATCTATTTTAAATTACACTATTTCCAATTTTATCATCACATGGTCAAATTTGGATGATGGGATTCATTTCTTCATGACCATTTTTCTCACCTCCACAAAAATAGGAAACAGTACCCTGTTTTTTAGGCATAAGATCTTTTGCATTATTTGAACATTATGACCATCATTTACTCTTCATTTCGTGGTCCTTGGTTGTTTGAAGTTGGATTAACATGTTCCATAACTCTTCCCTAGCCTCCAACTGTCTAAAACTGCTTTAAACACTACTCAAAATGATGTAATGTCCTGTGCTACGAAAACACAATAGTTTCGTAGCACTTTTTGTAGTGCTGCCATTTCAAGTATTTATTGTCCAAAAAATCTATTCTTACCTATGCATAGTTTTAGTTACCCTTTAAAACATCTTCCATAGCAAATTAATTTCTTAACTCAGTCTTCACCCCTTTAAAATCTGATCAAAATAAGCAAGAAAATCAGCTACAGTAGTTTCGTAGCGCTTTTCTTCTTTTTTACACCGAATGCACTACGAAAATACTGACTATGTATATTCTTCATAAATTTCCCAAGTTAAAACCATGTTCTTCTCAAAAACTCAAAACATAACCTGTCTTCAATATTTACAAATCTTACAAATTGTAAACCAACTTCATTCTAGCTTTCTTGAGGTTCCTTTCTTACAGATTTCTCCTATTTTTTTCTAAAAAATAGGCCTTGGGACAGAGCCTATATATCCTAATATATGTTTTAATTTGGGAAAATAAAGGTTATTTTTGTAGGACATTATGTCTTGAATAAAAACCTCTCTTGGTTTTTTGAAAAACATCTCCTTCTATCCCAAAATTGCCTTTGAAAAACATGTGTAAAATAGGAAAACTCTGTTTTCTGAATATAGGGCTTCAAAGAAATCCTTGTATCTCCCAACTGATAACACCTGTGACAAAAATGAGAGAGGTTATTGTTTTTTGGTACTTTTTTGAAAATAACCTCTCTTGGGTTCTTAAAATACCTTTTTTTTTGCTCAGAAACCTCCTTTGAAGTTGACTGCTCAAAACTAGAAAATAGAGTGTTTGCTTCATAACTTTCAGCAGTTTCGTAGCACTTTTTGGCTTTTTTACACTAGATCCGCTAATAAAGTAGGGGTTATTGGCTTATTAGGAATTTTTGGCACAAAAAATTCAGGAAATGAAATTAATCCTAAAATGATGAATGATTTGACATGAAGGACTTTAAGAATGAGTTCGTTTAAACCTTAGGGTAGGATCAAACTATAAAAAATTTAATGCTTCCCTTGGTCAAACTTAAAATGACTCCTAAAACCTTATTTTGTCCCATGAAAATAAGTAATCTTGTCAAAATGATGTTTTGAATATTTTTAGTGATAATGGTGGCTCCACTTGGGATAGTGTGCCCTTGTGGTAAACTAAAGAACCAGTAGTTCTAGTGCTACTATGCATCTTCTTGAAAAACAAAAAATACTTTGAAATTGGAAGCTTTATCCTCAAAATTTAATGGCCTTAACCTCAGTCTCAAGCTTGATAATAACTACGAAAGAACCAAATATGTACCTACTAAAAATATGCTCAGTCAACTTTGAGCTTATTCACACACTCCTACCTATCCTATCAGCTGCAAACTCCATTTTTAACTCAAGCAACATGAAGCTTCCAATGAAGCCAGTCATTGGTTTGATCTAACATTTGAACCTATTGACTACACTTGAATCAACAATAGGCATGATACTGAAATGACCAAGGCAACATATAATGTATCTGATCCTCATGATGAAAATATAATTGAAAATATGGACTATAGAAATCTTCCATGTATTCGGCTATAGGATCAAAGAATACATGATCTGTTTGGTGATTCTCAAAACATTCTCTTTGGATAGCTCATATATGCTTTTCTCAGCCAAACCATATTTCAATTGTGTTCTATCAAACTGTTGTTCAAACTGGTTTTCAAAAACAGTGTATTCTTCCTCAATCTCAAAAGAGAAAGGAAGAAACACCCTCTCTTTGTGTTTTGGCATGGAAAGCTTTTGAAAAGAATGATCTTGATCTTGAAGCCTATAAGATTGAATTTTATCCTCTAAAACTTCAATTTTATTTTCAATGTTCTTAGAAAATTCATCCACAAATTGAATCTTAACTTCTGAATTGCACTCAAATGATATGAGATTAGAAGACAAGGATAAAGAAAAAATTTCACCCACTTCTTCATTAGTGTGATCATGATTTGATGTATATTGATGCAAGAAAAAACATGAAGAATCAACTTCGTCCTTTACCTGAGGATTGTAGCAATTATCTTCCAATATTTCCTCTTGTTGTTTGAAATGATTCTCATACTCTTGATGATCAAAGGAATGACAAGTCTGCTGCCAATTTTCATCAAACTCAGAGGATGTAACATGATTTTCATAAATAAGCTACCGCTAGTTTTCATTTTCATCCAAGGGATAGGTTATCCTTTTTTCTTGGTGATGAAAGGGATTGTCATGATGGGCCTCTAAAATTTCCTCATTCATGAACTCATCATCTTCATATAAATTCTCCAAATATTCAATAAAACTCACACAGTGTTTACAATAGTCTTTGACCAACAATAAGGAGGGATGACACTCTTCATACATCTCATAAAATACAACATGGAAATCAGCAAGAGAATATAATGAACCATTTGGCAAGCTTTCATACCAAGACCATGCTTTTCCTTCTAAAGTGGCTGTAAACATCTTCATGAGACAATCCTTAGGAAACTGAGCCTTAATATTGTGTACATGCTTATGGAATCTAACCAAATGAAGAGCAGCTTTGATTTTCTTTTCATCCTTGAATATAGGAAGATATGTTAACCATTCAACCTTTGGCATAGGATTTGGAAAACTAGGGATATGATATTGATTCATAGGGGCATACCTAACATTTATTATTGCGATGGAACTCATTCTAAAACTTCATCAAGCTACTATTCTTCAAGCAGTGGAGTCACCTTTCAAGTTATTATTAGATGTGTGGAATCGCCAGAGTAGAAGTACAACCAATATGTGCCTAAGTGTCTGCTTCTCTCAGACCTTAGAACTGAAACTTTTTCATTCTTCACAGGAAAAAATTTATACCTTCGTTCCCTGGAAATGACGCCAAAATTTTATCACCCAAATCGTACCTGATTGGCTACTAATCAGACAACTTCAGTGTAGCTATTTCAAACCAATATTGTGACTGAGGTTTAACCTCCTCAGCCTAAGATGGCTCTCTCAAGGGTTAATGATATGGAATAAATATATAGATAGATGGCTAACTCTATGATTTGTGTTCTGGTTCAGGTTCAAAATATGAATGTTTGCTACCATTGGGGTATGGAGTCAACAATTTCAGTAATTCAGTGAGTTCACTTGAAATGGAAGTTGAGGCAAGTCTGAGTCTTTAGTAGTAGGACACACACACACATATGAAACATGAAAATACACATCCAATTCACTTATAAAGGAATTCATAGGATCACATGGATCAATTCTGAGTAATATAAATAAAAACAATTGTAAGTGAGATACATGAAAGGAACATACACAACAAATTCACTTATAAAGTAAGTCAGATGATCACATGGATGAATTCTGAGTAATATATATGAAAATCACTATAATCGAGATATATAAAAGGTAAATATAGAATAGGTAAGCACTAAAAACTCATTCAAAAACTCAAGTTGGTCAAGTAACACCTATCTGTATTGCTGAAATAGTGAATTTACAATGAGATGCAATTTTGCCAAAAATATTGAACCCCTGACAAATTCAACCTCTTGGCCCTTAATAGACCTCTTAAAAAATGAGATGATATACTTCTAGGCTAGATATATATCAAATTTCTAACTATTGACACCTTGCATATCCATAAGACATGAAATTTATTACAAAAAGACACCTATCCTACTTGACTTTCCTATTTCAAAAAGGACTCAAACAACTTATTTCTATCTATAAAAACCTTATCTATTTGAATTTACATCATTGCCAAGTGTATCATCACATGGTCAAATTTGGATTATGAGATTCATTTATTCATGACCACTTTGCTGACCTCCACAAAAATAGGAAACAGTACCCTGTTTTTTAGGCATAAGATCTTTTGCATTCTTTGAACTTTTTGACCATCATTTATACTTTATTTCATCGTCCTTGGCTGTTGGAAGTTGGTTTAACACATTCCATAACTCCTCCCTAGCCTTTAGTTGTCTAAAACTACTTTAAAGACTTCTCAAAATGCTGTAATGTCATGCGCTATGAAAACATAGCAGTTTCGTAGTGCTTTTTGTAGCGCTGCCATTTCAAGTCTTAATCCTCCAAAAACTTAATTCTTTCCTCTACATCATTTTAATTACCCTTCAATAAACCTTCCATATAAAATTCAGTTCTTAACAAAGTCTTCAACCCTTTAAAATTTGATCAAAATAAGCAAGAAAAGCAGCTATAGCAGTTTCGTAGCGCTTTTCTGCTTTTCTACATTGAATGCACTACGAAACTGCTGAGTATGCAGATTCCTCATAAATTTTCCAAGTGAAAATTGTTTTTTCCTCAAAAACTAAAAACATAACATGTCTTCAGTATTTACAAATCATACAAGCTGTAAACAAACTTCATTATAGCTTTCTTGAGGTTCCTTTCTTGTAGATTTCTCCTGTTTGTTTTTGAAAAATAGGTCTTGGGATAGAGCCTATATCTCCTAATCCATGATGTAAATTAGGAAAATGAAGGGATTTTTTATAGGCCATTATGTCTTGAATAAAAACCTCTCTTGTTTTTTTGAAACACATCTCTTGCTGTCCAGAAACTGCCTTTGAAAAACATGTGTAAAATAAGAAAACCGTGTTTTCTGAAAATAACGCTTCAAAAAAATCCTTGTATCGCCCAAATGATAACACTTGTGAGAAAAGTGAGAGAGGTTATTGTTACTTGATAGGTTTTCGAAAATAACCTCTCTCCATTTCTTAAAATACCTTTTTTTGTTGCTCAGAGAACGCCTTTGAAGTTGACTCTCAAAACTAGAAAACAAAGTTTTTGCTTCATAACTTTCAATAGTTTCGTAGCTCTTTCTACCTTTTTTACACTGGATGCACTACAAAAGTAGGGATTATTGGCTTATAAGGCAGTTTTGGCACAAAAAATTCTGGAAATGAAATGAATCCTAAAATGATGAATGATTTGACATGAAGGACTTATAAAATGAGTTTGTTTAAACCTTAGGGTAGGATCAAACTATAAAAAATTTAATGTTTCCCTTGGTCAAACTTAAAATGACTCCTAAAACCCTATTTTGACCCATGAACATAAGTAATCTTGTCGAAATGATGTTTTGAATTTTTTGAGTGATAACACAAGGTTCAAAACTTTATGAACATCAATCTCAGAATCAGGAACAAAACCATAAGGAAAGTCTTGAGAAGGATATAGACAAAAATAATGGAGAAACGACCAAAGAGAGCTTGGATGAAGAAAAATTATAAATGGATTCTACATAAGTTCAAAAACAAACAATCATAGTTAATTATCTGGATAAAGAATGGGAGTAATTCAGGAAAAAAACTATAAGTACAATGGATAAAGACAAGAATTGAAGGAAATTCTAGATTGCAGACCCCTAAACAGACTCTAAAAGTTACAAATCCAGAAGCAGATGTCGAAATCATCTCATCCTAACCAACATCACAAGTGTTTTAAGAAATGAAGAGATTCCGCCTTTAGATATATTCTATAGCCCAGCACACAAAGCAGTGGTAAGGAGACAACAAAAGAAAGAAATCTTGATTCGTCAACAACAACTCCAGATAATGAATCAATGGAGGTTGTATGGAAAGACACCCCCATTAATCCATCAAAAAATCTTACAAGGTTGTCATAGTTTGCAGGTATTGTGAAACAACTACAATAAATAAGGCAACAAAGGTTATTCTTCTACTTAAAGATGAAGATGAAAGAATTCATCTGTTGGAGCAACAAATCTAATAGGAAAGGCATAACATCAATAAGTAAACAGAATTTCATATGATACAATTTCAGAAATATTTTGAGCAAATAAAGTTACAGCACCAGGCAAGCATCACAAAAAAATATACAGAGATTCAGAAAATGCATATTGAAGTAGAAAAAATCAAAAATCGTCATCGGACAAAAGAATTCATCAAAGATACACTTGATTTAAACATTAAATTGTCAAAAGAACAAGAAATATTCTATCAAATAATCTCAATGATCAAACCATATTGTGAAACAAGTGATACTTTAGTTAATCAAGTGGTTGATCAGAGATTAGTGTATGAAGAAGTTGATGAAAATATTTCAGAGTTTATTTCTTGGAAATATTTTGAAGAAGGGAGAACAATTTATTTTCCAAAGATTGAAGAATCCCACAAAGATATTCTATTCACAGATTGGGAAATGTAATTGAAGCAAGCAAAAAGGGAAAAAACTAGATTAGATAACATAGAAAGAACTATAATTGAAGATATAAATGAAAATCTTCATAATATCAATCTGATTAAATAATGCAAGCCAGGATTTTTCCCAGGCATCAAACAGTTAGAGAGAGAGTGGAATTAGACAAGTGAAAATTAAATTGAAGCAGTCAAACAACTATCTAAAATTGACCAAAAAAATTATTGGTAGTTTCTAATGAAACCATATAGTTAATGGATGGGTTTGCGTTGTCTAACGAATTCCACTCAAAATATGGTGCCTCCACTCTCTGATGTTGTATTTACGAGAAAATAGGATCCAAGGTCAGCCATACATCCCAGGTTAAGCTAATGTTGGATATTTGTGAACTCAAAATCTGAATGGCAAGGAAGGACCATTCAACATGATAAAGCACGCCATCATATTTTTAGTTTTTATCTTTTTATTTATAGTATTATGAGGAATTTTGTTTAAAAACTCTTTAGATTTTTATGTAATAATATATTTTTTATACATATGTAATATTATTTAAACCTCTGTCGTGAATTTAGAGAGGGCTCCAGGATTTTATCAAAAACACTTTACAAAAACTTGCATTTTTGTACTTTTACAGATTGTTTTGATGAAATACATGGAACAAGATCTTGAATTTCTTGGATATTGAATCATACTCCTCCTGAATTTTCACTTATGTACTCTTAGAGTGTATTTGGTTGAAAAGAAGCATATCAACATTGTTGATTTCATGAGTAGAACCATTCATATCTGGTACTTGTATCTTTATGATTGAGTTTTTTTTATGTATTAGAAATAATATTCCTTATATTGTATTATGCATGAGATCTGAGTTACATTTGTTCATTAAAGCACTAAAGTATGATGTTTCAATTGTAATTCCTTATTGAGTATATGATTGATCAATATATGCAATGTAGTTTCACAGTTGTTTTGCCTAACTAATTAGCCAAACTAATTATCTTTAGGCAATTTTCATCTCTTTTAGCAATTGAATGATGTTTATTACCTTTTTCTTTAAGATATATTTGTAGGTCATATAAGTTAAGTTATTCATGGGTATAGATTAAAATAATTATTAGATTAAATAGATGCATGAGTTTGTTTCTTAAATAGATCATTTCTCTTAGCTTAAAATCATTTCCCATTTCACCTTATATCAAACCCATCATAATCATATCAAACCTTTGCTAAGAAACTGGTCCCATTATCCCTAGTCGAGGCCACTATACGAAATGGAAAAGGATTTTCTTCCAAGGTCTAGATCGAGTGGTTATCCCCCATGTTGTAGAAATGAAATTTCAGGGCTTCAACAAGTAGCTCATTTATTTACCATGGAGATAGTGAGATTGCATATTGTTCCTAAGAAGCTCATATAAAATAGTTGAGATTCAAAGTTCACTTCCAGTTTTTCGAAGGAGTTGTTTACCAATTTTTGGACAGAGTTCAATTTCAGCATAGCTTATTATCCATAGGCACATGGAAAGATAAATATGTTTAATAGGATTCTTGAGGATATCTTGAGGATGTATGTTATGCATGAGTATAGGAAGTGGGAGGATTATGTTCCTCTCGTTAATTTTACATATAATAATGGGTATTAGGAGTCCCCGAGGATGATTCCATTCATGTTTCTTTATGGTTGAGGTTGTAATACTCATATCAATTGGAGTGATCTACTAAATAGGGTGTGGATTGGACCGAACGTGTTGGAAAAAATTGAATGATAAATGCAGGTTGTTAAGAGAAATTTGAAGGTAACACAAGATAGAATGAAAATTTATGCAGATTAGCATGGGAATTCAAATAATTTAATGTTGGGGAGCATGTGTACTTGCTCATAAATCCAAAGAGGATCTCTTTTAGGATTGGATCATGTGAAAAGTTGGCACCTCAATATTGCATACCTTCTGATATCATTGAATGGATTATATCAATGTCTTAGATACTTGCACTACCTCTGATTTGAAATTGCATGATGTTTTCCATGTTTAATTGCTTAAGAGATATGTGTAGGATTTTCATCATGTGATTGAATAGTCTGTATTTCATCCATAGCCATAGTGCATATTGCAGTAAAAAGAACTCGTGCTTCAAAACTATGAAATAAAGAAAGTTAAATTGTAGTGGAAGCACTTTGGGGCCGATGAAGCTACATGGGAGATGGATGATGAGATGTGGACGCTATATCCTTCATTATTTGATGGTTCAAGAAAATTATTTTTTGGTAGATATGTATATATGGTTGTAAATACCACAATGAGCTAGGTTATAAAGCTCCAATAAGAAATATGTTTTTTTTTTTAGTAGAATGTCATTGTAAATATTGCATCAAACTATTCTATAAAGATCCATAGAAATTATGTTTTGTTTTCAGTGGTTTGTTGGCCATAAGTGTCATAGAACAAAGATGATGGTGTTAGCATAAGGGAGAGGAGTCTGTAACATCCACATGTTAAAGCTTCATGTCATAAAGGATAATAAAGGGAAAATAAGACCAAGGTCATGCGACACATATTCCAATATGAATGTTAGGAAAACATCATAATGGGAATCACTTTCAATTTACTAGTGGATATATAAATTCAAAAAATACATTGCCAAAGTAAAAGAGGCAATAATTTTCATTTAATTAAGGAAATAAAGGGAAATAGGAGAAATGTGAGGTGAGGAGACACATATTTGCATGCAAGGTAAATTAGAGGAAAATGAAGGAAAAGGAAAAAAAATGATACATCAATGATAAAAATGCATTAGATAATTTCTTAAAAAATTTGTTTGTTTACCTTTTGTGATTTCAGTTTACCTCTCTCCTTTCATTCTCGGTATCATACACTCTCTCCTATTTTTACTATGAAATTTCTTGGAAGGTGTACCGAAATATCTCACTTAAGTCATAGGTGACTAGTGACCTTAAAAACAATTTCACCTTCTTATACTTCAGATATGCAATGAACATGTGAGAAAAACCTCCATAAAAATAGATGTATGCAAATATAAAAGAATAATCAGGAGAAATAAATATGATGTAATAACCAAATATTCAAAAATATTTGAAGGAAAAATATTTTATTAATGACATGTAGGGAAGCATTAGGATAATTTTGAGGTCCAAAATGGGCCTCCTAAGAAAAAAGTACAACCAAAATAAAATTTGTAAGAACCAATAGGATTCAAGACGATGATGTCAACCACGGGGGATGATTCAACATTTTTGGAATAAAAAGTAAAAATATTAAAAAATAATAAAATAATAAAACTACTTTTTCAACTCATATTCTCAACTTATCTCCCTAAGTTTTTACTAAAATTTTGACTGGGAGTACTCGTTGGATTCAAAATTTATTTTTTCATCCAAGGAATACTGATGTTATATACTTTAGATGGACCCTGCTACACAAAAAATGAGAAATACATGAAAAAGGTGATTGCAATCATGATTTTCATGTATTTATCATTTTTTGTGTAGAAGGGTCCATCAAAAGTATGCAACATGGGTACTTCTTAGATTAGGAATCAAATTCTACATCCAATGAATGTTTTCACTTGAAATTTGAGTAAACCCATAGGGAGATAAGTTGAAAATATGAATTGCAAAAATAGTTTTTACTTTTTCCCATCTAAAATTTGATGATGTAATCTAATATTATTTTATTATTTCCACTATTATTTAATAACTTCCTGAGGAGGACCATTTCATACCTCAAAATTCCCCTAATGGATATTTACAAAGGGTCACAAGTCCCCCCTCACTAGGATAGGTCCTTTGATTGCCTTGTTGCTTCAGTATTTAGATCTTCCTCTCTCAAATGTGTTAAGACCCAAACAATATATAGAACTCAAAAATGGGAGCTCAAAATATATGAGATGATAATGGTGACGATGATAATGATCATGGTGAGAAAATGAAAAGCCCTCTTATTTATAGTAAAATACAGGGTTCATCTTGAAAATGGAGAATAATAAAATATTATTAAAAAAATCTAGATATAACCACTTGGAATACCTTATTATATTTCTGGAGAGAGAAAATATATTTAAAATTCTTAATATCTTTTTTTAGAAATAATTAACAAATAAAATGATTTACTAATTATTTCACAAGTAATAAGAAAAGCGTGAAATGAAATAATTATTAAATAATGATTTAACAATTATTCCAAGGATGGAGTTAAGGAAAAATAAATAAATTGTGATTTATTTAATTATTTCTAGGTAATTTAGTCAAATGCGATAAGGAATAATTATCAAACAATGGTTTAACAATTATTCAAAGATAAAAATACACAAATAATGGTTTATTTAATTATTCCCATTGGCTTTAATCGAAAATAACTTAATAAAAGTGGTTCATTAAATTAGTTATTATATTGAAAGTGATTTTACCATGGTAAAATTAAACTCACATTGTGTATTTCAATCAACCTAGTTAGAAATGGCTAGGTGATTATTTTTTGTGATAACATGTTTTCCCCAAACGTACAAGTGTTAGGATAAAATCATATGACTGAAATATTTTTTCACCTACACTTCCACAAGACACCAAAGGGGAGTCATAGAGAGGCATAGCCGACTGAAGCAATGCAAGGATGGAAAATAATGGAGGGGGGTGAGACTTACTAAACATTGTATAAGTCTCCTTTTATTTTTTAGTACATGACCTCAAATGAGGCAATGGAGGCATACCCATATATGTTGAGGTAACCAAGTACATCGAATAATGGTGAGACCAAAAATCTAGGACTAAGATATAAAGTACATAATACATGATCCATTGGAATCAATGGACCAGGATATAATACAATCAATCTCATATACATAACGTGCCTAGAAAAACATATGCCAAGACATAATACAATAACATCTAGGTACATGAGATATAATCGCCCTCAAGATGACATGAAGAGGGAAGCCCTACTAAATAGGAAAGGGCTCTGAAGACCTAAATGGATCATCTAAAGGAGACATGCATGTTGTGGGCACAACAAGTGGCTCAAACTAAAGGCATAAAACATGTGGAACTAAATCTGAGGCTAGATCATAATATGTGTTCATCTTGGCATGTGGGAGGCTACCTAAAGGGTCACCTCCTCATGAGGTTTGAACATCTCACAGACACACGGGAATCACTGGTACAATATGCTAGATCACCAGACCATCCAGTGTACTATTTGTTATCACTCTAATAATTCTAAAAGTTGTGATGTTTTTTATTATAGTTTAAAGAATATTAGAGGTAACCACAAACCTAGTTTTAAGCCTTAGGATATAGCCTTCCTAATGCTCAGAGAGGGCTCTCTCTGTATGATCTAACTTTGTTGATTATATTTTCTTTTTTGGCTAGTTATATGGAGAAAATTAGTTTTGGGGTTTTGATTTGGTTTGTTGGGAAAATCACTGACTCAGATGGATATCTAAAGATATGTATTCCATTGAGAATGTGGATTCAATGTGTCAAGTATTCAAATCAGGATCAAGGTCTAAAGGTAAATGTTTACAGAGAAAGATAGGAGAGTCACTTAAGATCTTCAAAAGCTGATGGTGAAATGGTTTTGATCAAGATAAAGAGAAATTAAGGGTTCTTAAATCTGGATAAGGAGTGAAAAGGTAAAGGTCAATCAAAATTAGGGAGCAATTATGTTGGAAATATGATGCAGGATGTTGTCCTTGATGGCAACCCACTCAATGAAGATGAAGACATGCGACTGTTGATATTTGTTGTCCTTGATGGAAATCCACTTGATGAAGTTATGCTTGACTTGATGGACTTGGTAAATGATGTAAATCTGATGTGATATGATGTTTGTTGACAATATGATGATGAGTGTTGTCCTTGAAAGGAAACCCACTTGATGAAGATGATGACAACTTACTTGATGAAGTTGTGCTTGAAAGAATATGTTCCTGATGAAGAAAATATGATGTATCTACAGTGTGTACAAAAGGCAATGAAGAAAAGAATTCAGAATGTACTCAAAGTATGATGAAAAGAGTATATCTTCTATGTATACGCGGATCTGTCTAAGGGAAGTCGCGTATGCACATGGAAAAGAACGTGCGAAGTCGCGTATGGGCTAAAGCGCTCAAAAAGTGCAAAACCAAGGGTAACCACCATGGTATTGACCCATTGTATTGGGTAATGATCCGCCTAATTGACCCCGTCCAGGTAGTTTTGGGCTCATGGTATTGTTTTGGCCCATGGTATTGAAAAAAGGGGCTCATGGTATTGAAAAGGATAAACCTATATAAGGAGAAGAAATTCATTGTGCAAATCATGAGTGTGGGTGCAAGATGTCTGAGCTTGAATGAATACTTCTCTCTGAAGTATATCTGAATTGAAAGGGTTACACTTGAATGATAAATCTGAATGTATGATGCACCAGTGATGAAGAAGGGGATCTAGATCTGAATTGCTCTTGTATTTGCTAGATCTGATTATGGAAGGCTTAGATCTGTGATGAGGCGAGCATCTAGGCGAACATCTATCTGAAGCAAAAGGGTAGATCTGAACTAAATATCTGATCTAATGAAGTATGCTGCTCTGTAATAATTGAAGATCTATACGCTACTTCGCTGCGGAGGAAGCGCGTATATACGCGGCTTCAGCGAAGAGAAAGCGCGTATGCGCAATAAAATATACACTGAGGTATACGCTGGTTTGTGTGGACGGAAGCGCGTATATACGCGACATCAGTGAAGTGAAAGCGCGTATGAAAACTAGGGTTTGCTGAAGCAAAGGGTATGAAACATCTGATCCGTTCTGCTGTGTTTCTGCTATCTGATCTATGTTGATAAGTATCTGTTGGTGATGTATGTTTGTGCTTAAAAGTATGGAAAGGGTCCAGTCTAAAAATATGATGAAACGTGGCATGCAAGTGTTGTTCTATTGAAGTTGTTGGATCCAGTGTGAAAATTGATTAAACGTGGTCCAAGGTGGTGCTGAGGGTTGTAGCCTTCAGTCAGGGGGTTTTAGCTCCCTTCCAGGTGAGGCTGGTAAACGAGATCAGGGGGTCGTAGCTCCCTTCCAGGTGAGGCTGGTAAACGAGATCAGGGGGTCGTAGCTCCCTTCCAAGAGAGGTTGGTAAACGAGTCAGGGAAGCCTCATGTTAGTCAAGTTCACACAAGACATATGTTGTAAGATGTTTTCTCTATAATAAAATATTGAAGGCTTCAGCCACCGGCAGCGGTGGTTTTCTCCCGACTTGGGTTTCCACCTAAAAATCCTAGTGTTCATGTGTGATGCTTTGTGTGATGATTTATTCTGTTCTTACTGCACATGTTTACTGCTTATTGAATATCTGATGAATAAATGAAGGAATGATTTAAGTGAAGAATTAATGACATAAATAGATATCTGTGTATACGCGAGTTTCGTAAAGGGTATCCGCGTATATACGCAAGTCTGGTTCAGAAAAGTAGCGTATGCGTTTTAGAAGCAAGAAAAAGTGAAAGTTTTGAATATGCAGTAAATACTGATTCACCCCCCCCTCTCAGTATTTTTCCCAACAATTGGTATCAGAGCAGGTTCTTCTGCAGAAGCTTAATCGCTTGAAGGAGATCCGTCGCAATGGGAAGTATACAAACAAAAGTTTTGTTGAATTTTGGTGCAAAAGTATGGGCACTCATGAAGGAATGTGAAAAAGAGAAGGGTACTTATGAGGATTATCTAGAAGACAATGATCTTCTTGAAGAAAACATTCAACTCAAAGTAAGCCTAGAAGAAAAGAACATAATCATAGAGACTCTTAAAAATCAGCATGAAGCAAGAGAAAAACTCATGGAGGAATTAGAATGTGAAGTAGTAAGTCTAAGGAAGGATAATGAGAAAGTGAATTCTCTCAATCTCAGATTTGCTAAAAGTTCAGAAACCTTAGATGAGATTATCAAGGTACAAAGGTCTCCTCTTATAAAAACAGGTCTTGGATATACTGGGGAATCTTCCCAGACATCAGCATCAAATTCTATAAAAGCAGCCATAGCTGGTTCTCTACATTCAGCCACTCAGCAGGGGAACAAAGGATCTTTACAGGTAAAGCATGATCGCCTCAATTCAAGAAACACTAACAGGGAGATCTTTCAAAATGGCTACAACCAACAGGTAAATTCAAATAGAAGATTTCATGATCACAGAAATTTCTACTTCAATGGACAATGTTTCTCATGTCACAATTTTGGTCATAAAGTTGTTCAATGTGTTGCATATAAAACCATCATGACAAGAGAAGCAAGAAAGATAAGGATGAATGTCGAACAAAATAAGGACACCTATAACAACTTCTCTCCTCTTCAAAACAAAGTTGAATGTACTTATTGCAATAACTTTGGTCATGAAGAATCTGAATGCAGGAGCAAGGTGCAGCCAAAAGAACATGTTCCCTCAAGCTCTAAAGTATGGAAAGAGAAAGAAATACCGGTTGAAAATTGTGGGATAGCATTATTTGCGGAAGGTGAAGAAAATCAATGGTACATTGATAGTGGATGCTCAAGACACATGACAGGTGACAAAAGCAAACTTCATACTTATAATGCTCTGGAAAAGGAAAAGAAAGTTACATTTGGAAATGATACTCCTGCTGTAATTAAAGGAAAAGGGGCAGTATTTCTAAAAGAAAAGGTGAAGGCTAAATATGTCATGTATGTGGATGGATTAAGACATAACCTTTTAAGTGTTAGTAAAATGTGTGATCAAGGAGCAGAAGTGGTCTTCAGTTCCAAATAATGTGTGGTTCGCGATCTTGATACAGGTAAAATCATTATAAAAGGAAAAAGAAATCCAAGCAACCTGTATGTACTAAACGGCATAGATCAATGTTACTTGAGCAAGTCTTCAGAAAATTGGCTATGGCATAGAAGGATGGGGCATATGAGTTTCTCTAAAATCAACAAAGCAAGCAGACTTCAAGCTGTTCATGATCTTCCCAAGATCAATCTTCCAGAAAGTACCATATGCAAATCTTGTCAATTTGGTAAGCAGACCAGAGTTCGATTTAATGCCAAAGAAGGATCATCAAGTAAGCCTCTTCAACTCATTCATACTGACATCTGTGGACCTATGAGGAAAAGGTCATTACGTGGGGAAGAATACTATATCCTATTTATCGATGACTACTCCAGAATGTGTGAGATCGCATTTATTAAACACAAAGATGAAGCTTTTGGAAAATTTCAGAATTTCAAAGCTCTGGTAGAAAATGAATTGGATTCAAAAATCAAGTGTCTTAGATCTGATCGAGGTGGAGAATATTCATCAAATGAATTCTTTGAATTTTGTGAACAACATGGCATTAAAAGACAATTCTCTGTAGCAGGCACTCCACAACAAAATGGTGTAGCAGAAAGAATGAATAGAACAATTGTTCAAATGGCTAGAGCTATGATGGCCGACTCTAATGTTCCTGACATGTTCTGGAGTGAAGCAGCACGTACAGCGGTTAACATTCTCAACAAAGCTCATGTTCGGGTAAATAGTGACAAAACTCCATATGAACTCTGGTATGGTAAGTCTCCCACTGTAAAGCATTTTAGAGTTTTTGGAAGTAGATGCTTTATCAAAAATAATGATGAAAAGCTTGGCAAGTTTGAACCTAGATCAGATGAAGGGATACTTCTTGGTTACTCATCTTCAAGCAAAGCATTCACATGTTACAATAAGAGGCTTCAAAAGGTTGTTGAATGTATTGATGTTGTTATTGATGAGTCTCCTGCAGCTCCTAAAGAAGAAAAACAAACAACAAAAGAAGATGATAATGACATATGGCTTTCTACATCAGATGGAAATGATATAGGCAGTGAATCCAATGAAGAAACTGAAAATGATCTATCTGAAAAAGCTCCATCCAGATATGTTCAAAAGAATCATCCTGAATCTCAAATTTTGGGAGACAAGGAATCATGTGTATGAACAAGGAGAACTCTTGCGGGATCTTCTAGTAATTTGGCACTTCTATCCACAATTGAACCACACAATGTCAATGAAGCTAGCAAATATGAATGTTGGAATAATGCCATGGTTGAAGAAATTGAGCAAATTGAAAAGAATGACACTTGGGATTTGGTACCAAGACCTCATGATAAAAATGTCATTGGAACTAAATGGATCTTCAAGAACAAGTTAAATGAGAATGGGGATGTTGTAAGAAACAAAGCTAGACTCGTTTGCAAAGGGTATACTCAACAAGAAGGTATAGA
The DNA here is from genome assembly GCA_034641835.2 of Pinus albicaulis. Classification (NCBI taxonomy): domain Eukaryota; kingdom Viridiplantae; phylum Streptophyta; class Pinopsida; order Pinales; family Pinaceae; genus Pinus; species Pinus albicaulis. The sequence goes on from CM076581.1 coordinate 703,809,719, forward strand.
CTTTGAAGAAACTTTTGCTCCTGTAGCTAGACTTGAAGCCATAAGAATGTTTCTTGCTTTCTCAAGCTATCAACGAATCAAAGTTTATCAAATGGATGTTAAGTCTGCTTTTCTTAACGGTGATCTAGAAGAAGAAGTATATATAGAACAACCAGAAGGATTCATTTTGGGAAATGATGCAAATCTTGTTTGTAGACTTAAAAAGGCTCTATATGGTCTCAAACAAGCTCCAAGGGCTTGGTATTATCGCCTTGACAAATATCTTCATCAACAAGGATTTTCAAAAGGGTCTGCTGATAGCAACTTATACACAAAAGTTGAAAATGATAAACTATTGATTGTGGTTGTATATGTTGATGATATCATTTTTGGGAGTAACGAAGAATCTTTGAGTCAAAAATTTGCTTCTGTCATGTAGCAAGAATTTGAAATGTCTTTACTTGGGGAACTAACATTCTTTCTTGGCTTGCAAGTGCATCAATCTGCAGATGGTATATTTCTATCACAAGCAAAATATCTTAAGCAAATTCTGAAGAAGTATGGCAGGGAAGAATGCAAACCTGTAAGTACACCAATGATAACCGGATGCAGTCTCAGTTCTAATGATGATTCTCCCACTGTGAATCAACCAGAATACAGATCGATGATTGGAAGTCTGCTTTATCTCACTGGGACCAGACCAGACATTATGTATGCTGTTGGGATTGTTGGACGATTCCAAGCTAATCCAAAAGAGTCTCACCTTCAGGCTGTTAAAAGGATATTCAAATATCTACAAGGAACTCAAGACTTTGGTCTATGGTATCCAAAGGATGCTGATCTTACTCTTCATGCTTACACTGATGCAGATTGGGCTGGAAGTGTTGATGATCGGAAAAGCACTAGTGGTGGTGCATTTTACATGGGGCCCCGGTTAGTATCTTGGTTCAGCAAGAAGCAAAATTCTATTGCCTTATCAACAGCTGAAGCAGAGTATGTAGCTGCCGCATCTTGTTGCACACAACTCCTATGGATGATGCAAACCTTGCAAGATTTTCAAATCAAATGTGCAACTCCTATCTCCATTATGTGTGATAATACAAGTGCCATCAGTATCTCAAAGAATCCTGTTATGCATTCAAAAACCAAGCACATTCCCATCAAATATCATTTCCTACGTGAACAAGTGCTTGAGCAAAAAGTGAAGTTGGAGTATGTTACCTCCAAAGAACAAGTTTCTGATATCTTTACCAAACCTCTGCCCAGGGAAGCGTTCGAGTATCTAAGACAGAAGATGGGAGTGTTCTCTGCCAGTCAAAAGAAAAAATCTACATAAATTTTAGAAGATGGCTTGGGATACGCGGGTTTCCTGAAACACAGTCGCGTATATACGCGAGTTCCAGCACAGAAATCCGCGTATGGTTGGTTGCTGACAATTTTTTGGTTGGTTCAGTGCTCTTCAGCACAGCTGCAGTGCTGTTTGGTATCTCTAATACTGATTGGTATCTCTGGTGGTGTTCCAGTTCTCATAATTCTGTTTCTAATGTTTTGATAAAGATGCCTTGATGATTTGTTGGTGATGAAAGTGTTCAGGATGCACAAACTAGGGGGGAGCCTTAGTCTTTTGGAAAGGATGCTTGGATGCACAGATTCAGGGGGAGCATTGGTTTTGCTGAGTATAATGCAGTGTTGGCATTATGATGGTTTTGAAAATATGTTCTCCTTCTTAAGGACTTTCTGGTGTTGGTCTTAAAAGTTATATTTTTAGTTTGATGAAAAGGTCTTGTTGAGAAAATTGTGATATTCAGTCATGTAAGGACTTGTCAATTTTGTAAACCCACTTGGTTGGGTAGCTGAGTCAAATTTTGTAAACCCACTTGGTTGGGTAGCTGAGTCAAATTTGTAAACCCACTTGGTTGGGTAGTTGAGTCTCATATGTAAATCCACTTGCATGGATAATTGATGTAAGTATGAGTCTTTGGTGATAGGAAGTTCATAGAGTCATGTACTTCATTGACAAATATGTTTGAAGATTCAGCATGAACTCAGGGGGAGCTTGGCCACTTCAGCACATATCAGATCTGCAGAATGCTTCTTCCACATGAGGAGAACAGGGGGAGAATGTTGGTTTTTGATCCGTCCTTTGCCCTTGATGTCAAAGGGGGAGAGTGACATGGTGTTTGAATAAAGAGAAGATAATGATGTGACATATTTGGGAGAGTGACATGGTATCTATCTGCTATGGTAACCAAACACCATCGTGGTTGCCATCAAGTCCAAAGGGGGAGATTGTTGGAAATATGATGCAGAGTGTTGTCCTTGATGGCAACCCATTGAATGAAGATGAAGACATGCGACTGTTGACATGTGCTGTCCTTGATGGCAAACCACCTGATGAAGTTATTCTTGACTTGATGGACTTGGTAAATGATGTAAATCTGATGTGATATGATGTTTTTTGACAATATGATGATGAGTGTTGTCCTTGAAAGGCAACCCACTTGATGAAGATGATGACAAATTACTTGATGAAGTTGTGCTTGAGAGAATATGTTCCTGATGAAGAAAATATGATGTATCTACAGTGTGTACAAAAGGCAATGAAGAAAGGAATTCAGAATGTGCTCAAAATATGATGAAAAGAGTATGTCTCTTTGTATACGCGGATTGGCCTAGGGGAAGTCACGTATGCACGCGGAAAAGAACGTGCCAAGTCGCGTATGGGCTAAAGCGCTCAAAAAGTGCAAAACCAAGGGTAACCACCATGGTATTGACCCATGGTATTGGGTAATGATCCGCCTAATTGACCCAGTCCAGGTAGTTTTGGGCTCATGGTATTGTTTTGGCCCATGGTATTGAAAAAGGGGCTCATGGTATTGAAAAAGGATAAACCTATATAAGGAGAACAAATTCATTGTGCATAACATGAGTGTGGGTGCAAGATGTCTGAGCTTGAATGAATACTTCTCTCTGAAGTATATCTAAATGAAAAGGGTTACACTTGAATGATAAATCTGAATGTATGATGCACCAATAATGAAGAAGGGGCTCTAGATCTGAATTGCTCTTGTATTTGCTAGATCTGATTATGGAAGGCTTAGATCTGTGATGAGGCGAGCATCTAGGCGAACATCTGTCTGAAGCAAAAGGGTAGATCTGAACTGAATATCTAATCTGATGAAGTATGCTGCTCTGTAATGATTAAAGATCTATACGCTACTTCGCCGCGGAGGAAGCACGTATATACACACCTTCAGCGAAGAGAAAGCGCGTATGCGCAATAAAATATACACTGAGGTATACGCTGATTTGTGTGGACGAAAGCGCGTATATACGCGACATCAGTGAAGTGAAAGCGCGTATGCAAACTAGGGTTTGCTGAAGCAAAGGGTATGAAATATCTGATCTGGTCTGCTGTGTTTCTGCTATCTGATCTGTGTTGTTAAGTATCTTTTGGTGATGTATGTTTGTGCTTAAAAGTTTGGAAAGGGTCCAGTCTGGAAATATGATGAAATGTGGCCTGCAAGTGGTGTTCTATTGAAGTTGTTGGATCCGGTGTGAAAATTGATGAAACGTGGTCCAAGGTGGTGCTGAAGGTTGTAGCCTTCAGTCAGGGGGTTGTAGCTCCCTTCCAGGTGAGGCTGGTAAACGAGATCGGGGGGTCGTAGCTCCCTTCAGGAGAGGCTGGTAAACGAGTCAGGGGGTTGGAGCTCCCTTCCAGGAGAGGCTGGTAAACGAGCGCAGGTGGGTGCCTGCGTGCTGGTCAAGTCTGCGCCAGCACATATGTTGTAAGATGTTTTCTCTATAATAAAATATTGAAGGCTGAGCAACTGCAGCGGTGGTTTTCTCCCGACTTGGGTTTCCACCTAAAAATCCTGGTGTTCATGTGTGATGCTTTGTGTCATGATTTTTTCTGTTCTTACTGCACATGTTTACTGCTTATTGAATATCTGATGAATAAATGAAGAAATGATTTGAGTGAAGAATTAATGACATAAATAGATATCTGTGTATACGCGAGTTTTGTAAAGGGTATCCGCGTATATACGCAAGTCTGGTTCATGAAAGTAGCGTATGCGTTTTAGAAGCAAGAAAAAGTGAAAGTTTTGAATATGCAGTAAATACTGATTCACCCCCCCCCTCTCAGTATTTTTCCCAACAAATTAAGGGTTCCCTAGTATGGATATCAATAGAAAAAATTTAAATTATATTCAGTCAATAATAGAGTGCTTTTCACAAATTCTAGAATAAAAATTCACGGTTATCATTAAAATTTATAACACATTCACGAATATATGGAAAACATAATAAAATTGACAAGATGACGAGAGGAATACTTCACTGCAGTGGCCCAACACTGAATCCTGTAATATGATGCTTTATTTCCTGTGATCCAGTCCATTGATTTGAACTTGATACAAAAAACCCTTAGGTTCATAATATTACAGCTATAGAAATGTTCAGAAATTAATCAACAATCAATAATGTTCAGCTGTCCTATTTATTGAAATAAAATAGCTTTCTATTTTGATTTAGGCTGCAGGTGGACAACTTAGGTGTCCCTCACGTTGGCAGTTTTATCTTCAATCCCCTTTTATCTTCATCTTTCATCTTATACACTTTCAACTGATACACTTTCACCCTGATATTCTTTTTCTGCCAAAACTGTTTACTGTTGATGTAAAACAGAACAACTCTATTTTTTATCTTTTACCGTTATGTCCTTACTATAATATGATCTTACAGTAGATCATTCAAATTCTCCTATAACTCATCTTCTAGTAATTTAATTTTCATTACCCTTCTGAAGTTTTCATCAGCTTCAGTGTATTTGGAAAATGTTGGTTTGTTTACAAAAATGTGTTTTACTTCATGCTACAAGTAAAATAAATTTTTAAAATTCTTATACAAAACTTTCGTTGTTGGGATTCCCTACCAATCTGATTTTTTTACCTTTTCTCTAGCAAATTCTCTTATCTTTTTGTGATATTCCTCCTATTTCATAAATTTTTAATTAATTACCAGAGGATTTGGAAGGCCCTTCTACTTCAAAATAAAAATTTTTAATCATGAATCTTGTGATTGCCATATTCATGTTTTGGCAGTTTTCCTCTAATTGTTTCATCAAATTCTTTTTGGATATTACCTTCCTTACTTCAAGGATGTTCTCTGTTCCATCTATAATTCCAATTTCATCCAGTTCTTGTTTATTTTTTGGAATTAAGAAATGTAATAATTTCTAAGGCTTCTTCAGGTTTTTTACCTAACTCCTCTTTGGTCTTATCCATTTCTTATTTTGTTGCTTTTAGTAAATCTTTCTGTTCATAAATTTCTTGTATAGATATCCAAATATTATTGATTGCTTCAATGATATTAGACCATAATTTGTTTTTAATATGTGCCATAGGTTCTTTCAAAGTCAATTATGTTTCCAATTTCTTGAGTTGTTCATTCAACCTTTTGGCATTTTTTTCTTCATTCTTGGCATTAATATGTGAAATATTTTTGGCATCTTCAAGATTCTTAATCTTTTCCTTTAACTTGTTTATCGCATTCATTTGTGTGGACATGTCCTGCATTTCCTTTACCAATTTACTTGCCTCATCTAATTTCTGGACTACTGTAGTAGAAGACTCAGTGGCATAAGTGGTTGATGAAGTTACTGGCACTGCTATAGCGAATGGAACATTTGGAGCTATTTCTTCTTCCATAGTAGATGGCATTGTTGTTGTAACTATAGTAATTACAGTAGCAAGGACTTCCTGTGCCTTGGTGGCTTCTTTCTCTTGGACCAATTTGTCCATCTCAATATCCAGTTCTTTAATCTGGGCTACATCTACAATATGAGACTCATCATCTCATCCTTCTGATTAGATTCTTGTAAAATCTCCTTGCCTTGTGGATGCTCTATAGGAGGAAATTTAAACTGTTTCCTAAGTGAAGAAATATCAAAATTCTTCTTTTTAATCATTTCCTCAGCAACTTTTAGGTTTTGAGGATCATAGCCTACATCAACTACTAACTCCTCCAAATATTTGATTCTGATATCATTAGCATATGATTATGCTTTCTCTAACTTGAGATGATATCTTACATTGATCAAAGTATTTTGAAGCTTTTTTGCACTCATTGATTTTTTATTCATTTTGGAATAAATTCATCTCTCCATCTTGTTTATAGAATTCAATTTGGTCCAGGGGATGAATATCCTACAATGGAACATCAAAATCAACCTTTTTATAATCAGATTTTGTTTTAGGAGTTGGCACTATGGGATGGAGCACTGTCATTAGCATGTTCTTGTTCTTGTAATCAAAGGCTAAAAGCAGCTTGTTTTGTATGTTGGGGGTATGCTTTAAGTACTGAGAGTATATTTTATTTTTTATTTCTTCATTTTTAGCTTTAATCTCCTTATGCCTTTCCTTGATGTCCATATCCTTTTCTTCTACCTTCTTTAATGATGACATTTTTTTATTGTGTTGTTTTTTGATCAACTGTGGATTAGAAGTGGTTAGCTGCTGTTCATTTTCAACTACTGTAGGAGGCTCAACATATTTCTCTAGAATCTCTGTATCAATGGCCTCAATTGTATATTTTTCTTTACTTACAGGGTTAATCATTGGCTTCTTGTTGTACCTGAGTTTGAACTTTGTTTCTATAGTGGTCTCAGTAGTGTAAGACCCTTCTTCCCTGTTCCTTTTCATCCTTTTGTCTTCCTGAGCTGGAGTCTGCAAAATGTGACTACTATCACTTTGCTTATCAGCTTCTACCAGTGTATTCTCTAACCATTTTATTTGGTTTGAGAATTTCTCAATATCAAGATTCTTTTCATGAATGTATGAAGTTAGTTTACATTTAACTCTAATTTTGCTAATTATACCAAAGGGATCATAATACCATCGAAAGCTACTACTAAATTTATATTCTAACAATGCCTTTTCTGCCTCTGGACTTTCTTCTCTGTTATTACATATGAATGGACCAACTTGATTCTTCAATTTAAATTGGGTTTTCTTCTTTTCAACCAAGAAATTTATAGCATCTGAGTTCAAAATGTGCCTTTTATACTCTAAAGCAAAAAAACTGATAGGGAGGTATTTTGGCAATTTTTAAGGAATGAGCTTTGTCCCATACACTCTAATTTCAGTGTGATTTTGGTATAATTAATAATCACCTGTCCTAATTTGTTTAGAAAACTATAAAATTTTCTTGATTTCATTACTGATCCTAGGCTGAAACCATTATTTAGCAGATTTACCAATGGATGGATAAAATAATCTATAAACTCTGCATAAGTAAACTTATATGACTCCTTCCTGATCATGGAAGTCCAAAATATAACAGATTGTGGATTTCTTTCCACATCCATATTCTAAAGAGTTATAGGAAAATTTTCTCACTTAAAATAAAGGAACGTGTGGAAAAGAAATGAAGTATACCTAAAGACACCTTCAGTAGGTAGTTTGACTAGTTGTTCATGGATATTATCCACAATATACTGGGAAAAATTGAAGATAACTGCAGGGGGCTGGCCAGGTACAAAAATAGACAAGAAATGAAGTACTGATGCATCAACATGTTCATCTATGAAATATCAAAGGATAAAAGATAGCATGGAAATAATGTGTCTGCCTCTTTCTGAGAATTTAGAAGAGGAGTATGGAGGGTTGAGCTCGGTAATTTCCACACAGGAGGGCATGACGGTTTGAAAAAATTGGAATATTTTGGGAAAATCAAACTCTAAATAGAACTTTGTGAGATTTTCAATAGATCTTGGGACTAAATTAGGCTTAGGTTGTAATTGAAGCATCTGGTTAATAGATTCTGCTATAATGATAAACAATGCTTCCTTTTCAGAATTCACAATGGCTCTTTGATCTAGATAATTGTTGGAACACCTAATCCTCCATTGGTAGGTGTGGAATGTGAAAAGTCACAATGGAGTCCAAGTGACCTTGGAATGTGAAACCAAGAGTCACACCATTGTACTATAAATGTACATCATGTATAATGGAAAAATAATAGAGTTGCACACTTATCCTTCATTGTGTGTTGAGTCTCTTGTTGTGTGTGTTTATCTTTCTCATACACCATGTGTGTGTTTAACATGGTATTTAACATGGTATCAGAGCTGAAACATTCATAATCAACTCAACATTGAGTAAGCCATTTGTGTTTATGGCCTATGCATATCTGTAAAAATTCATGGCATTTTTGCAACATTTAGAGAGTTTTTGCAGCAGAAATTTTGCCGCATTTAGGAATTTGTTTTGAGAAGAGCAACATTCAAAAATTGGGAGCATTCAGAGATTTGTTTTGAAGAAGAGCAGCAGTGGTTTTGAAGAAGAGAAACACTGCGCATCTGAAGGTTCTCTAAATTCTGATTTTTTCTCTGCAATTTCTACTTTTAAATTTCTGCATTGGAGAGCTGCTGAAAATACCGTTTTAAAGTGGTTTTATGAAGAAGAAGTTTCTGGTTTTTTACTGGAAAAAATTTCTGAGATTTTTGAATTTTCTACAAATTATTCTCCTATTTCTTCAAATTTTGCAATATTTCCTGAAAATCTCGTTGTGTATTACTGGTTAAAATCCTCACATCTCTGATGTTTTAACATTAAAATAATAATAATAATAATAATAATAATAATAAAATAAAAATAAAAATAAATATTTTTTTGCAACCTACAACCCTCAGCCCTCGGCCCTTGCAACTCTGCACACACCCTCAACCTACATCTCCTCCTGCACCATCGACTCTCCCCTATCCACACTCCCCTCCACCCTCGCCCTACTCCCTTCGACCACCGCTCCACTCACCATACGCACAGACCCATCCCCCTACCTACACTCCCTCATGTGGCTACCCGCCCCTCTCCTCACATCGACCCCTCCCTCAACCTAATGCTTCCCCCTAAGCTACACCCTTCGGCCCCCCTCATGACTCTCACACTGCACTCACCCATACCTCGACTCTCCCCCATTCCCGCGGGCTCCAAAACTCTACCCGCTCCCTCACTTACCCACATCCCCCACCCAACTGGCCCCCTCACGGCTTCTCACCCTGCTCACCTAACCTCACGCTCCACAGCTCCCTCCTTGGCCTTGCACTGCCCGCGACATCTCTCACAGAGCCGCCCCCTTATCACTCCACCCTACCCACCTTACACACTCCAACCCTCGAATCCCCTCCCACACGACCTTTTGGCCCTCGCCCCCTCACTCCCTAACGGGACCCTCCGCTGACTTGCACCTACGTTGCAGCCTTTCTACAGCACTTCCCAAAACCCCTCCCTCCCCCTTACGCACTTTCAAAAAAAAAAAATCGATTATTTTTTACATTAACCCCACCCCCCCCCCCCCCCCCCGCCCATTTTAATTATTAATCCCCATTTTAATTAATTCCATTTTTTCCCTCCCAGATATACCTTTTTCTAATTTAACTTCCCAAAGTTTTCCAATTTTTAAATTTCAAGTTTTTTTTAATTCAATTATTTTAAATAAAAAAAAAAAATTAGCAGAGAGAGAGGAAGAGAGGAAGTAAACAATAGAGAGAGAGGAAGAGGAAATGAACAATAGAGAAAGAGGAAATGGCGTAATGAGAAAATGATAAATTTCTAACATAGAAGAGAAAAGTGAAATTTGCATTGTGATTTGAACGGTGATTTTGTGAAAGAGGTTGACAGTGTGAAGACAATTTTTCCATCATTTTTAAAATAGCTCTTTGAAGGAAAACAAATTAGCTACCTTAAAGGCTTCTTGCACAAGTGTTTTTGCTACACATTCATAAAAATATTTTGCAGAAATATTGTATTGCATTGACATTGTATTGTGAGTGGATTCTTCATAGTTGCAATCAGTAAATTTGAGTTGTTGATGTAAGTCATTGTTGCTTGCTAGTTAGACATCCAAGTCTATACCTTGATGTCCTCCATAATTTGAGGAGAATATTTTGTACTTTGAGAATTCCTTGGAGTCATTTGTAATTGTTTGAAAGAAAGTTGAATCACATTGTAAACGGGTGCATTTTCGATTGAAGCCGACACCCTTTGTTTTGAGCCTAAGTTGTTGAAAATGGCTAAAATCAATGAGGCATTAGAGTTGTTGAATAACCTAATTCATTCAAATGTTCATAATATGATAAAAATGAATAAGAATCCTCTTTGTAATATTCAATGTTTTTTGCGAGATGCACAAGAAAATATTGACTTTTTGCAGTTGGAATCTCAGCTCCAACAAGATGAACTTCAGCAAAAGAGTCACCATTCTTAACCTATTTCTATTTAGAAGATTGAGAAGGACTCTCATCAGAAGAAAGAAGATAAAGTTGCAGTTGATCCTCATTCAGTTCCTTGTACAAAAGTAGATTTACATGCAGATGCGACAGTTCAACCTTCACTTCCCAAGCCCATCATCAGACCTTGGGAAGAGCTTGTCCACAACAAGCACTGAATTGGTCTTGGATATGAAAAGGATGTGTCCTTTCATATTCCAGACCACACCAAGCCCATCATATCTTAGAGTGCTATATTTTTGTATGACAGTTCACCTGCAACTGTTCCAGATCCTGCTCCGCTTCCACAACAACAATAACAGATTAAAAAATTCCAACACTGTGATTGAGTTGGCCATATGAAAGATCACTATTTTGATCTTCATCCATGCAAGCACTGTGGTCAGCACACCCATTCTTCAGATAGATCCTTCAGAAACAAGCCTCCTGCAAGAACAAATATTCATCTTGGATGGATCGCTTCTTGGCAATGGGCATCAACATCCAAGAAGATGTTTAAGTCGCATGTCAGAACATGTTCTAGAATATTGAGCAAAATTGCAGTTGAGTTTTCACCATCATCTCATCTTGTCCCTGACATGGGGGAAAATGGTGGTCATATACAAGCTTCGATGTTAGATCAAGTGAGCTTAAGCCACAATCTCTCATTCCATGTTCAGAGTTGTAGCCAGAGACACAACAGTTCAAGCAAGCCTGAGCCACAATTTTTCATTCCAGATTCAGAGATGTAGCCAGAGACAAGGATGCCCATGAGCATGCCTTTGGTTGGTGGACAACCTTAAACCATCATCTTTGGTTTGTGGATAGCCTTAAACCATCACAGGTTGTAGACCTCCCTTATTTTAGGTTGAAGGTCTCCCTTTCATATATGAGGGACACTTCCTCTGGCAAAAGCCTTCAGCTTCTTGCCAGCTTTGGTTGAGTTCCAAGAAATGATTCAAGCATTCCAGTTTTTTTGGTAATCCTTAAACCATCACAGGTTGTAGACCTCCCTTTTTTATGAGGGACAATTCCTCTAGCAGAAGCTTTCAGCTTCTTGCCAGTTTTGGAAGAGTTCCAGGAACTGCAACAAGTGTTGCATTCCAGTGTTGGTGGTCATCCTTAAACCACCTCTTTTTGCCAACATTTCAGAGAGTTGATTTATCCCAAGTGCTGCCATGTATACTTTGCAGATTTGTATTACAACTCTCTTCTTGGACTCACACATACCCCTTCTGATTAAGGGTGGAATGTTGGAACACCTAATCCTCCATGGGTAGGTGTGGAATGGAAAAAGTCAAAATCGAGTCCAAGTGACCTTGGAATGTGAAACCAAGAGTCACACCATTTTACTATAAATGTACATCATGTATCATGGAAAAATAATAGAGCTTCACGCTTATCCTTCATTGTGTGTTAAGTCTCTTGTTGTGTGTGTTTATCTTTTGCATACACCATGTGTGTGTTTAACATGGTATTTAACAATAATAACAAGATTTGCATAATATAATAGCTTCTAGGCATTGATGAGTGTGAAGAACAACATACTTAAGTAAATGTTATTCCTAACTAAACAAATCATCTTCTTGATTCAAAGATTTCTCTTGGTTCCAGTAGTGGAGCTCAAGAAGGTTGAACGCTGTTACAGGATCTATGATTTTGATGTCTACATCTGCCAAGGGAGTATGTTATACATATACAACATGGGTTTGTGCAGGTTTGATCAAAATAGTGCTTTTGGATGCCAATGATAGGTTTTGATTTATCAGTTTAAACACTCTTGACTTTTAAAACTCTGATTTTCGGCATGTGAAATATTTTCTGTAAGTTTAAATTTTTTACAGAATGACTTTAGATATGACAACGCTCTAACTTTGGCCTTAAAAATGATATTTCTAATAAATTTGACTCAAACTGGAAATTATATATAAAAAAGAGCAATTTCTTTACCTTATAGCCTTAAGAAAAGACATCAAGGGTTTATAGTAGACTTTCTCTGGTAGAACAATCTTAACACCTTAATTTTCATGTATAAAGGCTTTAGAGTACTGTAGAAGAGGTTTTGGAGGTTATCAGAGGGATTTTTAAGTCTGCATATGGCTTAAACTCAGTCATAATTTATTCTAAAATAGATCAAGGCTTTCAGAAATTGTGGAAATGCTCAAGGTTTGTATATCTAAAGAATTTATGAAGAAAAGAGGTATTATTTTAGGCATACAGGCTTATAAGGCTTCAATTAACAGTATAATTCTTTTAGAATGATGGATGAATCTCTTTCTCTAAAGAATTCATGTGAAATTGGAATTTATGTTGTGAAGAGGTTTTACTAGGGTTTGAAAGCTTTCAAAAGCTTCTTCTAACCTTTATATGCACCTTGGTGTCTCTTGCAGTGTTGTGGCAGTTGATTTCGATGTTTTCTATTAAATTTTAGTTTAAACAGAGGTGGAAACGAATTTTTATTGGTCTGGGAAGGTTTTACGAGCATAAAATAGTAACACCAGCTTGAAATGAGTGCATCAAGTTGTTTTTATAAACAATTCATTGAAGAGTGAATACATTTACTGCCAATCAATTCAAATTATGGATGGTTTGGGCACGGGGGAGGGAACTACTGTCGATCATTTTTTGCATGATCGAAAGATAGTAAATGGTTTTGATTGAATCTATGCGATCCAACAAAAAATGGGACGCATGGAGGAGATACAAAGTGTTAAAACATCTTTTAACACAAGTTTTTATTTCGTTATTGACCACGCAATGAAAATTGCGATGTTAAAACTACACTGTTAGATTTGGCGGAAAGGAGCAAATGACTAAGATCATGCGATGAAGCTGTGGGGTTGGAAGGCATAGGGCCCAGGAAATGTATGCGGCAGGAGTGTAAAATATATTAAAGCATAAGGTCTTAATATATAATTTAGGTGTAATATTTTATAGGCGGGTTAAGATTTTATATAACTAATGTAATACATATATATGTAACATTATCATAGGCGTGTTATTATATATAGGGATAGTTTTATCCGATGGGAGCGGGAATAATATGTGACGTGGATAAAACGAACCATAGGTTAAAAATATAATATAGGTTTTGGGATATAATAATAAATGGAATTAAATATAATACGGGGTAAGGTTAAAATATAGCATTTAATATATAAAGTTAATGTTTAGTAATAATGAAGTGCAATGAGGAAAATATACCAATCATAGTATAAAACATGATATAGGAAGGAATTTCTTGTTGTGGGTGCCTTCTTGTTGTTTGTACCCTTAGGATATAGTATTTTTTGGGTAAAATGGAAATTAGTTAAAGGGATTTATTTTCCTTAAGTAAAATGAGTTTTATACTTAGGAAAAGGGGATTTTTTCAAGTGAAACTGAATGATGATGGAAAAAGGAATAACGAAGGGAAAAATAACGAGAATGGTGTACATGAAGTATTTTACCAGGGAATGAATTTTTTGAAGGAAGTTAGTGAATGAATTGACCAATTTCTGCTTACCCATGATTGAAAAAACTGCTTCTGCCTACCCATATGTTACCCTAACATTTTTTCTTCCTTTACCTTGGGTGCATTTGAGCTTGCAAACCCTTGTTCATTTTTCCTTTAAAATAACAAACTAACTAATTTTACCCTTATTTCTTCCAAGCGCTCAGATGAAGCTGTTGAGCTCCTTATTTATTCTTTACCTAACTACTGATCTGCCAAGATTAAATTTACTAGCTAGATGTTCATTCTCTATCTAACATTATGAAATTTAGAGCATGAAAAAATCAAGATTAACCTATTTGACTTCACATGGATTTTGTCATTTTGAACAAGTTGCACATAATAATTTATTTTGCAGTAAAACGTAACAGTAATGGCATTTGGACTTGCATCACTTTCATGTTTTATTTTTAACTCTTTTTTGTTTGGGTTCCATTTTTCTATTCTTTTTTGATCTTTTTTCTTTTAAATCCTTTTATTTTTCTTTTAGGACTTCTACCCTCTTTACATTTTTTATTTTATTTTTGTAATATGGGAAACCAATTTGTAGAAAGAAAAGTATGTACATATTACAAGACTAATCAAATTTAATTCAAAAATTATGAATCCTATTATTACAGGACCCTAACAGTGGCTCCACATGGGGATGCCATTTCCTGGTGAAATTTCAAGAACTTTGAGACTAGTAGCCTTTGAATTTTGATTGTGATGGCCTTGGAAATGTTTTTTGAGCTCTGCAATTATCCATACTTATGGTATTTTATCCTTCAAAGCTTAGGGCCTTCTCTCCAGACTTAAAATTTATCAGCAAAACATCCAATCCAATCTAAAATATGGAATGTTATGTACAATGAGTAAAGTAAACAAATTTAACTATTTTTTATTTTAGAGGAATAATAATGCTTCAGCATTCGGCCATTGACAGGTCCACCTAGTGGATTCGATCCATCCAACTCCTGCAAAAATAAAATATTGTTACCTCTATAACCATAAATAACATAAGTTCCTTTCCATAAGAAAACAAATTTCCCTTGTTTACCTTTCTCTTCACTCCTTGAATCCCACTTTAGAACTTTGTCACCTATATAGAAATCATCTTCCTTATTCTTCTTGTCAAATATATTTTTAATCTTTTCTTGGACAACTTGAGACTTAAGATAGAACTCTTCTCTGTTTTTCTACAAGTGTATGGCTTGGTTAATCCTTATCTGAATATCATTGGTTTCAACTTGCAATTCTTGAATTATGTTCATTATTGGTACTACTAAAGAAGATGGAAAGACAACATCCATCCCATAAATAATCTCGTAAGGGGAAGTACCAATATATTTCTTAGTGGTAAGTCTATCTGCCCAGAAGGCATTCACTAGCCTCTTGTTCCAAGTTTTCTTATTATCTTCTAGTAGTTTCTTGATGATGTTCACAAGACTTTTATTGGAGGAATTAGCAAGGCCATTACCTTGACGGTGATATGTAGTAGAATGGCTAAGGGTAATGTGTTATTTATGATAGAAGTCAATCATATTTTTGGATTTGAATGCAGCAACATTATCAATGATGATATTTTCGAGGCATCCAAATCTAGAGAGTATGTTTTTTTCTAAAAATGAGATTATGACAGTGTTAGTGGCTTACCTAGAAGGTATGGCTTCTATCCACTTGGTGAAATAGTCTGTGGCTGTCAGAATCCACCTATGTTGGGCTGAGGATGGAGGGTGAATTTCACCAATGAAGTCAAGACCCCATTGTTGAAAAGGAATTTCTGTTGAGATGGGTTTTAAGGTAAAGGGTAGCAGCTTTTTCTTTTGTTCAAAGATTTGACACTTGTGACAGGAGGTCACGTAATTTTTTACATCTCCAAATAAGGTATGTCAGTGAAAACTAGCTCTCAAGATTTTGTTTGTTGTAGTATTCCAATAGAGATGTCCTTCACAATCAACTACATGAAACTCTTCCAAAACTTTATTAGCTTCTTCTTTAAGAAAAAAATTCAATAAAATTCCACCATGATCTTTCCAAAATAGTGCATTTTCTATGATACAAAATATTATTGCCCTTAACCTTAAAAATCTATATTTAGTTCTTTATTATCCAGGAGGAGCTTGTAAATTTAGTAATACAAATGTAATATCTTCATACCATGGTGAGTCTAAAAAGACTTCACTGATCTCTAGAGTCACCATCTCTTCCTGATCATCTATTTGGGCAATAAAATTAATATCTAAAACATGAAAATTTGATTCAGCCATGAGTTTGGCTAAACCTTGACCTTTTATGAGTTTGGTGGGTTTTAGCTCTGTCTTATTCGAAAATGGTGGCAATTCACATGCCCCTTTTACCACCAGGCCAATTCTGTGTTAGAATGTCCTTTACAACTACATTTGGAACATAAGAAATGATATGTGAATAAAGAATCTACACTCTAATGTCTTTGATGGTATTCACTAAAGCTAGTGCCTGATTTTACATTTTATTATACTTTAAAGTGGAAATTCTGAGTGATTTGGTGAAGAAAGCAATGGGATGCTCATAGCCCTAGTTATTTTTCTACAGTAAAACTGCAGCAACAGTATGTTCTGAACCAAATAAAAAAACAATGAAATATTTTTGAAAGTTAGGACTTATAAGAATTGGTGTTTTTTTCAAGGCTTGTTTAATTGATTCAAATTATTTCTTGGCCTCCAAATTCAATTTAGGTATTGTGTATTTTTTCAACATATTGTTATGTTCTCTAAATATTTCAACTAATTTTGAGATGAATATTCTCATAAAATTAATTTTACCTAAGAAATCTTGAAATTATTTAATATTCCTAGGAGGAATAATCTTTATAATGGCCTCTATTCTTGCTGGGTCTATCCTAATTCCTTCTGTAGATATGATATGTCCTAATAATTTACCTTGTTCCATTCCAAACAAAGTCCTCTTATGATTTACAGAGATGCCGAATTTCCTCCACTTGAGAAAGACTTGTTTGAGATGGTCTAGATGTTCATTGTCAGTCTTTGAAAAAATAGTAATATAATCTAAATAAATCACAAGAAATTCATGAATTTCCTTTGCAAAGGCTATATCCATAGCTCTTTGAAAAGTGGCTCCTGCATTCATTACTCCAAAAGGAATTTTCACATACATGAAAGTGCCCTATGGAGTAGTAAAAGTAGTTTTAGGTTGGTTTTTTGGTTGGAATAGAATTTAGTTATTGTAGGTTTTAACCTTGATCAGAAATTATATACAAACGAATATTAAAAACATAAAATAAACAATAGAGAGAGCATAAAACATAAAACAGATATACACATATATTTTACCCTGGATCCCAAATCAGGACGACTAGCTTGATTTTTCATTATATTCTTTTTAGTGTTACAAAAAATATATATACATGCCGAAGCATACATAAACCCCAATCCATTAACCCTGGCTTAGAACATAACCATATTTCCCTTGACAGAATCCACAAAATACCAGGGGCTGAATACCATCATGCCCCAAAACCATGTGCAAACCCATGCACAAAACCATGGGCGGGTACGCCCACCAGAAAATAAGGTCCAAAAACAATTTCCTGGGGTGTTGCCCCAAACCCCGATAGGGGGGGCTGCCGCCCCCACATGACCCCCCTGTTGCACTTGGAACAACATACAGGGGGGGCTATCACCCGCCCTATGACCCCCCCATGCGTGACTAGTCGTGGAAATAATATAACACATACCCAACATTCTCCCACGTGTTTTTTTATTTCCTCAAGGGGTCATAGGAGATTTGAGTCATTAGCCTAGATTTGCAACACCCATTGTTTCTCTACACCAAGAGAACTTCTGAGTGCTCACAAGCATTGTCAATGCATCTGCAACATTCTTCAAAGTGTCCACCTTTACCAGAAACACCGTTTTAACGTCAACCATATATCTCACAAAGTGATATTGAACATCAATGTGATTTGTATTTGAATGATAAGCAAGGTTCTTAGCCAAGAAAATTGCACTTTGGCTATCATAGTCTATCCTTATAGCTTTCTGCACAAACCCCATACTTGAACACAATCTCTGGAACCAAACTGCTTCCTTGCTTGCATGAGTGGCTACCATGTATTCTACCTCTGTAGTTGAAAGAGCCACTACAGACTATATTTTACTCATCCAGCCAACTGCACCTCCAAATAGGCTAAACACATACTCATCTGTAGATCTTCTTTGGTCTAGAACTCCATCCCAGTCTGCATCAACAGAACCACGAATTTCCAACACTCTTTCCAATCTTGGTCTTCCCTGGTAGCACAAGCCATAATCACTAGTGCCACACAGATATCTGAAAACCTGCTTCACTATTTTCCAATGCTCTTTCCTTGGGTTTGACATAAACCTGTTCAATATTCCCACTGCATGTGCAATGTATGGTCTAGTACAGACCATTTCATACATCAGGCTACCCACTGCACTTGTGTATGGAACACGGGACATATCCTCCTCTTCTTCTTGTGCCTTGGGACACTATTCAACAAACATCTTTGTAGCTATAGGAATCGAAACATTCATCGGTTTACTATCCTACATATTGAACCTCTGCAATATAGTCTCGACATACTTCCTACGGTTTAACCAAAGCTTCCTCTTTGCCTGATCTCTCTTAATTTCCATGTCCAAAATATAGTTTGCAGCACCAAGATCCTTCATGTTGAATTTGGAGAACAGTTGGGTCTTCAAATATTGGATGATTTCTTTGTCATTTCCAATCAACAACATATCATCCACATACAAGACCAAATAAAAAACATGGTCACCAATTAATTTAAAATAAACACAATGATCCTCCTTGCTTCTGGTGAAGCCAAGTCCTCATATATAGGTATCAAATTTACGATACCACATCCTTGGTGAAAGTTTTAACACATACAAAGACTTCTTTAACCTACATAATAGTTCTTTCTTCCCCTCACCATAAAGCCTTCAGGTTGTTTCATGTACATATCCTCTTCCAGATCCCTGTGAATAAATGTTGTCTTCACATCCATCTGTTCTACCTCAAAATAAAATGCAACAACAACATATAAAAGTAATCTAATAGAAGTAACTTTGGCAACAGGAGAAAAAATATCACAAAAATCAATTCTCGACACCTGGAAATAACCTTTTTCTACCAACAGAGCTTTTTATATTTGCACCTTGCCTTCTACATTCATCTTCTTCTTAAACACCCATTTGCTCCTGATGGGCTTCCTTCCAGCCGGAAACTCCACAATATCACATGCCTCATTTTTATGCAAGGATGCCATTTCATTAACCATGGCCTCCTTCCATATGTTTTCCATCCTCTGAATCTACTTCCTCCTTGATTTTTCTTGGATCGTCACTTATAGTTAAAGAAAAATTTGAATAGAAAGCTGATGGACTATACCTTTCTGGTTGTCTTCTTTCCCGAACTAATCTTCTCACAACTAGAGTTTGTGGATCTTCCTCTTTTGAGTCTTCTTCTGTTGTAGAGTCTGATTCATCCTCCTTTAGCTCAAACTCTATCTTCTCAGGTTCCTTTGGTAGGACTTCATGTTTAATATATTTCACCTCTCTAAACACCACATCTTGGCTGTACATAATCTTCCTTGTTTCTGGGTTCCAGATATTGTAACCCTTTAAACCATACTTATACCCAATAAAGATGCACCTTTTAGATTTATTATCCGACTTGGTCCTTTTCTCCTTTGTAACATGTAAATATGCATCACATCCAAATGCCCTCAGATGTGAAAGAGAGGGTTTCTTACCATTCCATACCTCATGTGGAGTCTTATCCTCAAACGCTGATGAAGGTGATCTGTTAACCAATTAATAAGCAGTCTCCACTACCTCTGCCTAAAATTATTGTCCTAACGTGGTACCACTCAACATGCTTCTTTCCTTTTCCATCATCATTCTATTCATTCTTTCTACAACTCTGTTTTTTTGAGGTGTGTATGGAGCAGTCTTCCACTGTGCTATACCACACCTCTTACAAAAATCTTCAAATTCCTTCCTACAGAACTCCCCACCATTATATGTCCTCAGCACCTTTATCTTCTTATTTGTCTGGTTTTCCACCAGAGCCTTAAATTCTTTAAATCTGTCAAAGAATTCAGATTTATTCCTCAAGAAATATATCCATGTATTCCTTGAGAAGTCATCTATGAATGAAACATAGTACACAAACTTACCCAGTGATGGAACTGACACAGGTCCAAACACATCATTGTCTACAAGCTCTAATATCTTTCTCGTCCTCTTAGAACCAAAAGGAAGACTCACCCAATTCTACTTCCCATATACACAATGTTCACATAAATCAAAATCCAGAGAGCTATTATAAATACCTTCTACCATACCATTTCCATGCAGTATCAGAAGGTCCTTCTCTCCAATATTTCCAAGCCTTTGATGCGATAGCATGGTATTTTCTCCAGAGACTGCTAGGCTTTCCGCTCCACTTTCGAGAACTACAGAACTATTGTACCCTGTAGAAATTATATAAATAATGCGTTATACATCCAATATTCTCTTGGTCACAAACTATTTTAACTTCATGCACAATACAGAATCTCTTCTACCATTGATCATCACATGCGGAAATTAAATCAATTGCAATGCACACATGAAACCATAAAAATTCACACACATTAACACAGTGATTTATGGGAAAGCCTGAAGCTGAAAACCCCAACTATATGTATATAATATATTTCATAGAGATATTGTAACAATCCTCTTGCAAAGCTTATCACAAGCTCTCAGTACAATCCAATCGCTACACACTAATCTGGCTCGATCTTGCAAATCCATGCACTGATCTTTTCCAGCCTTTAGCCTACCTCTAATGCGCAATCCCTACTGAAGCATGGCTCTGGATGAACTCTCAATACCCCAGCCTTGATCACACAATCTTCATAGGAATCTCTACTGAGTGTTGGATACAATCCATGCATCACTATAGTCACAACTGATAGTCACACTTGCTCTTTAACCTACCTCTCCACTAGTCTCCACTGAACTGTCCGTGCACTGTAGTTAACTGATGTATTCTTCAGAAGATTAATGAGTTAACATTTAGTGAATTAATTATTAATTAATTCACACCACTCTTACTAGTGTATCAATCAGTTATACTAGATACAACTAGCTCAATTGTGTCTAACTGAGTTAAATTGAACACAACTCCACCAACTACTTCTGCAACTCCACCAAGCTATGTCACATGAGTTCTAACTGAAGTCTCCATGTAATAGCTCCACTTAACCATTAGGAATAGTGTAATTCCTTCTGTCAGCTCCTGTGCCACATCTGTGCATTTAACTGAAGTGCTCCAAGAGAATAAGATAATGTTTAGATTCCAAATATTATTAAGAGCTAATAATATTCCACATATATATTTTTAGACTAGAAATCTAAAAATAGATTCCGCCAAATATGTCTAAAACTATAAGTCCATCTATTTTTCCAACTTGACCAACCTTCCACAAATAGCATCCTACAACTCATAGAATATGATCAACATGTCTAAAAATAGACATAGTCTAAAAATGGACTTTGCGCCAAAAATCACCTGTGTGGGCCTCACCTAGTTTAGGTGATTATTTTCCAACTAGGATCAGGAATGATGTTTTAGGATGCCTCCTTCACTGTTTCTTGTTGCAATCTTCAACACTGCCTCTCAACAAGAAAGGACTATCTTTGCATGCGACATGCAACTCCATGTGTTCACCCTGCAACCTTTGCAAGCCCCATGCAACTCCATACATCTGCTCTGCAACTCTTTCGAAATTGAATAGGCTCCAAAAAATTCAATCAATCTGATGCATCTATCATCAAAGTCTTTGACTTCTTCTTAGCTACTGCACATGTCTTCAGGAACCACTACGCTGTTGAACTCTGCACCCATGCACTCTGCACTTGCTGTCAACTCTGAACCACGCTCTAGTATGTGACACTGTCACTTTGATCTGCCTACATAAATCCAAATGATCATGCTACTACTGGTCTGTGGACACCTCGTAGCCAAGTTCAATTCATGAGATCCACACCATATCAATGAATGTTTCCTAGAAATCTCCTCTTGGGATTAGTTATGCATGTCGCCACACCTCTCACCTGGTGATATAGCTGCATGCACTCCCTCTGCCCATCTTGCACGAAATTTCTCTGCATGATTGGTTTCTCCCACTCCATGATCCTCATCTTATGGATGCCCCACATCCTGAGGTTCATTCTTACCTTCATGCAAATCTAGCTCCCTCTCAAGCTTCAATTGCATGTCTTTCTTGCACTTCCCAAGAGTAGGAAGCTCCATAGAAGTCCCATCGACTTCAAGTCTGTACAGATTCTTGGCTCGAATCCCAACCTTCTTGACTTTTCCTGTTGCTTTGTGCTAAAGGAAAACTTTTCCTTCACTAAAGACAACATCATACCCTTTATCCTCTAACATTGTGAATAAGATTAAATTCTTCTTTAAACCTGGAACATGCACTACATCTTGTAAAAGAATGAGTTTACCTGACTCCCTCTTAAAGGTAATGGTACCAATGTCGATCGAATTTTATCATCCATTGTCGCCCAACTCAACATGCAACTGGAGATCTTTCTCCACCAAGTCATTGAAAAGGTTCACATCTCCCGCCATGTGAAATGAAGCACCACTACTAAAGTACCACCCCGATCCCAATGCACTAGACACCATGCATGCGATCAATGAGAAGTCTAGCTCAAATTGCGAGGCAAGAGCCTCACCATCTACAGCTCCAGCAGCCTGCTTTTTCTTCTTCTTTTGTGGACAATGTGTGGCGAAATGCCCATGTTCGTGACAGTGAAAACACTTCACTTTGGACATGTCACACTCTTTTCCATCCGCACTGGATTGAGAAGGATTTTTCTTCCCCTTCCCTTTCCTTGCTTTGGTAGCCAAAGTGAAATCCTATTCATCATAATTCTTTCATGAAGAGCCATCCCTGGTACTCCGCCTTATCTCCTCCTGCACAAGATCCGACCAAAGTCGCTCCCATCCTGGCAGTTTCTCCCGTCCATTGATAGAGTCCTCGTAGTTATGCCAACTCTTCAGAAGCCTAAGGAGAGCCAAGCTCACCAAGTCTTCTTCATCCATGCTAACTCCTACACTCCCAAGCTCATCCGTGCAATGGACAAACTTTTTCAAGTACACCGAAATAGTGTCATTCTTCTCCATTTTTATTTTCCTGAGCTTGTCTTTAAGTGTCGACTTCCTCTGGTCACTTCTGCTTTGGAACAATACTTTCAAAGCCTTCCACATCAAGAATGGAGTGGCTTTACCATGAATTATAGACACACTATGATCCTTCACACCTTCCAACAGAATCCTTTGACACCTTGCTACCTTCTTTTTCTGTGCGTCAAGTGCGGCTGCATCACTGGAACCCGGTTTAGGAATTTTTGCATATATGAACTCCTTCAACCCATTATCCTCTAACACCACCTCCATCCTATCCTTCCATGCAACATAATTTGAGCTACCATCAACGAAATACTCCAATCGCAATCTGTTGAAAGACATTTCAATGAATGCACAACTTCGACACTAAGAAAACACTGTAGCAAATTCGAATTCCACCAACACAAAACTCAACCGCTTCAATAATTGCAATCTTCTATGATCAGCTACTACGATACCATGTAGAAATTATATAACTAATGCATTATACATCCAATATTCTCATGATCACACAATATTTTAACTTCATGCACAACACAAAATCTCTTCTACCATTGATCATCACATGCGGAAATTAAATCAATTGCAATGCACACATGAAACCATAAAAATTCACACACATTAACACAATTATTTATGGGAAAGCCTGAAGCTAAAAACCCCAACTATCTATATATAATATATTTCATAGAGATCTTGTAACAATCCTCATACAAAGCTCATCACAAGCTCTCAGTACAATCCAATCGCTACACACTAATCAGGCTCGATCTTGCAAATCCATGCACCGATCTTTGCCAGCCTTTAGCCTTCCTCGTCTGTGCAATCCCTGCTGAAGAATGGCTCTGGATGAACTCTCAATTCCCCAGCCTTGCTCATGCAATATTCATAGGCATCTCTACTGAGTGTTGGACGCAATCCATGTATCACTATAGTCATAACTGATAGTCACACTTGCTCTTTCACCTACCTCTCCACTGGTATCCACTGAACTGTCCATGCACTGTAGTTAACTAATGTATTCTTCAATTGATTAATGAGTTAATATTTAGTGAATTAATTATTAATTAATTCACACCAATCTTACTAGTGTATCAATCAGTTAGACTAGATACAACTAGCTCAACTGTGTCTAACTGAGTTAAATTGAACACAACTCCACCAACTACTTCTACGACTCCACCAAACTCTGTCACATGAGTTCTAACTGAATTCTCCATCCAATAGCTCCACTTAACCCTTAGGAATAGCATAATTCCTTCTGTCAGCTCTTGTGCCACATCTGTGCACTTAACTGAAGTGCTCCAAGAGAATAAGATAATGTTTCGAGTCCAAATATTATTAAGAGCTAATAATATTCGACATATCTATTTTTAGACTGACAATATAAAAATAGATTCCGCCCAATATTTCTAAAAATAGAAGTCCATCTATTTTTCCAACTTTAACAACCATCCACAAATAGCATCGTGCAACTCATAGAATATGATCGACATGTCTAAAAATAGACATAGTCTAAAAATATACATAGTCTAAAAATAGACTTTGTGCCAAAAATCACCTGTGTGGGCCCCACCTAGTTTAAGTGATTATTTTTCAACTAGGATCAGGAATTGTGTTTCAGGATGCCTCCTTCACTACTTCTTGTTGCAATCTTCATCACACCGATCAATAATAGTGTTTCCCTGAAGCTTGTATAGAGTTCCAATCCAAACTCTCGACATTAATACTAGTGCTCCCCGAACTATCTTACAGATATTTTTCTCGAACATTGTTTTTACACCTGCATCATCCATATTGCTTACAGAAATAGGATTTTTGGGCAATGAAAGAATGTGAATAACACCAGGAACTATGCTAATGCTTCCACCTTACAGCTTCAGCCTGACTTTTCCACATCTAATGATTCTGGCCTTCCTATCATCACCTAAGAAGACATCACCACCATCATATTTCTCATACTCACAGAACCAGTCCCTATGGGGAGTGAAGTGAAAGGATGCACACGAGTCAATCAACCATGACTCATGATATACATGTGTATTTGAATAATAATCCAAATACACATCCCCACCTTCATTCGTGGTGGTTTTTTCCTCTATAGAAGGAGCATCATCAGATCCATTTCCTTTCTTAGGAGCTATAGATCTGTAGTCCTTTTCGTAGTGCCCTTCCTTTCTGCATTTCCAGCATAAGTTTACAAAATTTCCAGGAGATTTATATCTCTCTCTAGATTTAGACTCCCACTTGAAAACTTAGTCTTGTTTCTGTTCTGGGACCTTCCTCGTACAGATAAGCCATCTCCATTCTGACTCTCTATATTTCTCTGCCTCATTTCCTCCTGTAGCAACGCTGAGACAATGTCATCAAAATTCAAGGTAGTTGTATTGCTACCTATTGCAATAACCATAGTATCCCACAAATTTGGTAGAGAACACAAAAAACTAATGCACTTATATTCATATTACATTTTAATATCAATAGATGATAGTTGGATTACAACAGTATTGAAGGCGTTTATATGCTCTGTCACTAAGTCTCCATCCTTTATCCTCAGGGTATACAAATTTTTCTGCAGGAACAATTTATTCACCAGAGACTTAGATTGGTACAAAGTCCCTAGCTTTTCCCACAATGTCTTCACCATAGCTTCCCCAGATACATTAAAAAATATTGAATCTGAGACACGCAATCGTATTGTGCTCTTTGCCTTCCGAATCAACTTCTTCCAGTCTTCATCTGACAATGCCATTGGTTTAGTACCCGGATCTACCACGATCCATTGATCCTTATCCACCAGCAAATCCTCCATCTTGAGCTTCCACAACTCAAAACTCTGACCATTAAATTTCTCGATCTCTATCTTCCCACCGCTTGAATTTATATCAATCTCACTATCAAAATTTTGATCTACTATACAATCTGTGTCTATATTATAACCTTGAAATTCTCCTTCATTATTCCTGAAATGATAAATTAGTTCATCCTGTGAAAATATTTGCCAATGTTTAAGATTATTTGGAATTGTAGGCCTGTGTTTAACTTCTACAGTGTATCAATGTATTGGTTGAAATAACAGATTACATGTACTAGAAAAGGTTGCTAAGCTGTCGGCCTGTATATTTTGTTTTCTAGGAATTCCAGCAAAATCACATTCTAGTAGTTCCTTAATCAAATCTAAAACAGAATCTCTATATGAGATTAATCTAGGATTATATACATAATATTCTCTAGTTATCTATTTCATAATTAACTCTTAGTCTCCCATGATTGACACTCTTTTGGATCCTAAATTTTTAACAATATGTAGTCCTAAAATAAGAGCTTCATATTTAGCCATGTTGTTTTTACATTTTAAATTTAAGCTAAAAGCATGAAATTTTGCATGATTGTTTTTCATATTGTGTATCCAAACTCATGCCCATTCTCATAATTTGTTAACTGATCCATCGAAATCTAGGTGCCACAATGATTCATGAAAAATGTTTTCATTATCTGGTGCTTTCTTTTCCTATTTTAATTCAGTATTTCTTTCAATGCCAGTTTCAGAATTACATAAAATGAATGATTCCATGTCAGATGGTGTAGTATAAATATGACAATTTCTAGGTATTTCTACACTACTAAAAATGTACTTCATTAATGTTTCTCTATAAATTTTCTCTAGTTGGCCAAAAACTGATATTGTTGCATAATACATGTCAAGTTGTAAAGATCCCTACAATTTAGCTCCCCATGAGCAAGATAAGAGCATTCCATATTTAGGAGTGATGCCAACTACTACAATTTCCATGACTATGCTTTTTCCATGATATTGAACTAAAGTAACACATAAATATTTTATCAAACCTAAACATTTCACTTTTCTGAAGTCAAATCAGAAGAGATATTTGTAAGGCATAGTGATGTCTAAATTCAGGGTTTCCATTATTGCTTTTGGCATCAAATTATGTGAGGCCCCTGATTCTAGCATTATATTATGTAAAATCTGATCATGAAAAGTTAAGCTAATGTATAAAGGTGGAACTTCTGGTGTTTCCCATTAACATCAGGACCAAAGATTAATTATGGTTGATCATCAATCAAGTTTACTGAATCTTGTCCATCATTCATATTTAAAGTTTCAGTGATATGTGTTTTGTATAGGTCATGTTTTACCAATTCAGTCAAAGGAATTGGTATCTTCAATTTGGCAATTTCAACTTGGATATTAAATGGAGCTTGAGATTTTCCTAGTTGAATTATTTCTTCTTTTGTAACTGTAGTTTGGGTGTGTTTGTATTCTTTTTCTACAGTTGTTTTATCATTTTCTATTTGTATTTCTACTATCTTACTTCTTTTAGTTTTTTTTCAAGGGACAGTTTGAGATGTAGTAGAAGTCTTTGCAGATTTTTTATTTTCAGCAGTTGTTTTAGCAGTGGCTACTTTAGGATCAACTGATTTTCGATCAGTAGTAGGTGTTTTGGAGTTTGAAATTTTTGTTTTAACATAAATTTTTGTCTTGGCAGCAACAGATTTTTGAGAATCTGTTGATGTTTTGACAGCATCATCTGTGATGTCAACAATTTTAGGACTAGGTGAAATTTTGGGACTTGAAACTTTCTGAGTAGAACTAGATTTTTGCTTGGTTTCCCTAGGGAGAATTTACAGAACTTTAGACGTAGGAACATCTATTGTTTTCTTTGTTTTTGTCTGAGTAGTTTTCTTAATAGAAGGCTCTACATTTTTCTTTCTCCTAAGGTTATATTTCTTATGGACTTCATTGAATGCAAACTCATAACCTTGCTTGTAATCAAAAGACTCACAAGAATCTAATTGTAGATGTTGTAATTCATATAACTCATGTTCTTCGTGTGTAAGAAAAATGGTGTTATCATCATTAATTAGAATTAGATTAATGATGTCTTCATCATCTTCATTTTCATGAGAACTTTCAACATAGTTCTCTTGGAAAGGTGGTCTTATTGTTTGGCCAGGTGTTGATTCTCTAGATTTTCTAGTGTTGGTGATTTTCCTAAAATTGGGGTTTGTAATCTGAGGTCCTTACTGTTGGTTATCCCACTGTGTCTTCCTTTCCATATTATCTAACCTATCCATCATTCTCTCTAATGTTTTTTCTAATTGATCTATTTTCAAATCTAAATTAGATGCTTCTTCTTTTATTGTCATTCTCCTTTCATTTCTTTATCTAGCTTTCTTTGCTAACAAATTTGCCTCTACGCTAACAGCATTACTCTGCATCTTCTCTAAGGTCTCTGGATTTATATCTCTTAGTTGATAGGCTATATTTGTATCAAATACATCAGGGAATTCGATAAGGACAGAGTCTGGAGGAGGCTTAATATTAGCAGGAATTGGATTATAAATACTTTTATGTCTAGTACAATAATCTTGAATTGTTTCATTTGGTGCTCTTTCTATGCTTTCAAATTCAAATAAGGTTTGTAGTGGATTTTTCTTCTTTTCCCATATATTAAGAAAAAATCTATGAAAAACTACTAAATCAGCAATAAGACCAACATTAAAACCCTTAAACCATTTTTTAGCCCCACCAGTTAAAGTTTGATCAAAAAGTCTTACTTCGACATCAAAATCATATATTTCATGCAATTCAAAATAGTATGTCATCTTATTAACATGTTCTTGAGAATTATAATGAGTGGTTTCATCAAATTGAGGGATTTTACTTTGATAATGTTGGGGAATTTCATGCAACTCTACTAGTAGGACCAAGGGATCATATCTGGTAGCCATAGCTCGAATTCTAGCTTGGCTAGGAGGCAAGTTGGATGTACGTAGTGAAGAGCTAGAGGTACGTGTTGATGTAGTTAAATAACTTGCAGATGAGATAGGGATATAAGAAGATGTACTGGTAAATGTGGTTGAAAAACTAAAATATGAAGTTTGGATGCTAGAAGAGGTACCTCAGAATGAGAATGATGTATTGAAAATGCAACAGAAATACTAGGGGATGAACTTGAAGTGATATGAGATGGAAATAAAATTATAGTTTGGAACGGTTGTTTAGGAAAATATGAATCTGTAGAATGAAGTGTGGTAGTGAATAGGGATGAACCTAAAAAATCTAAAAGGTTGGTATCTAAGTGGTTGGTAGAAGGCTTAGGGGTATAGGCTCATAAAGCACTCAATTCAACTGAATGTTGTAAATATGCTTCATCTATTTCTTTAATCAAAGTAGTAGTTATGGTATCAAGCTTATCATAAACTTCAAAAATCGTTTCCTCAGAATTTACTGAATTATTTTCCTTCTTAGTTTCAATGAATGAAATAAAATCAAGATCTATTACAGTACTATATAAGTCACTTTTATCTTTAGTTCTTAATAAAGATTGTTCAAAATTTAAATCAAATTCTGTATCTTGTAAACTTGATAGTTGTTTTGGAAGGGAATTTTATTTGAATAATGAAACTTTATTACCTAAATATTCTAGTCTTTTATTTTTCTTTCCAATTCTGTCATGACTATCTACTATGACAACAAGTTCTGGATCTGGATTGGACCAAGTATAGTAGACTATTCTCGAATCCAGGATTACATTTTTTTATGAAAATATGCCCACAACTTATTAAAAAAATGTTAAGTTGAAAATATAAATGAAAATATTTCCTTTAAAATCAATCTAAAAACTGAGGATTAGTTAGTTCCCCAGTGGAGTTGCCAGTATGTTATCACTCTAGTAATTCTCAAAGTTATGAGATTTTTTATTATAGTTTAAAGAATATCATAGGTAACCACAAAACTACTTTTAAGCCTTAGGATCTAGCCTTCCTAAGGCTAAGAGATGGCTCTCTCTATATGATTTAACTTTGTTGATTATATTTATTTTTAGGCTAGTTATATGGAGAAAATTGGTTTTGGGGTTTTGATTTGGTTTGGTGGGAAAATCACTTACTCAGATGGATAGCTATAGATCTATATTCCATTGGGTAGATGGAGTGAATGTGTCAAGCAATTAGATCAGGATTAAGGTCTAAAGATAAATGTTCATAGGGAAATATAGTAGTCACATTAGACCTTCAAAATCTGATAGTGAAATGATTTTGATCGGGATAAAGAGAAATTAAAGGTTCTTAAATCTGGATAAGAAGTGAAAAGGCAAAGGTGAATCGAAATCAGGGAGAAATTAAGGGTTCCCTAGTCTGGATATTAGTAGAGAACATTTAAATGATAATCAATCAATAAAAAAGTGCTTTTAACAAATTCTAAAATAAAAATTCCTGGTTATCATTAAAATTTAGAACACATTAATGAATAGATGGAAAATATAATAAAATTGATAATATGACAAGTGAAATACTTCACTGCAGTGGCCCAACACATTAATCATGTAATATTATGCTTTATTTCCTATGATCCATTCCTCTGACTTGAACTTGATACAAAAATCCCTTGGGTTCAGAATATTATAGCTACAGAAATGTTCAACAATTAATCCAGAATCAATACTTCAAATGATGAAGTATTTATACAAAAACTAATACAAAATATCCTAGAATAATATTAGGAAATTTTCTTGGAAAATCAAATATGTTCTTGTAAGAAGATAGTAACGACTGCCTAACTAATTTCTAACTATCCTATTTATTGAAATAAAATAGCTTGTTGTTTTGATTTAGGCTGCAGGTGGACAACTGAGGTGTCCCTCACACTGGTAGTTTTATCCTCAATCTGTTTTGATCTTCATATTTCATCTGCTAGACTTTCAATTGATACACTTTCACCTTGATATTATTTTTCTGCCAAACTGTATACTGTTGATTTACAAAACAACAAATCTATTTTTTATCTTTTACTGATTTGTTGTAATATCCCCAGATGGAAACAAGCAACAATACTAAACAATATTGCACAAAAATAACATAGTTCATAAAATTAAGAGCAGGAGGCCAATATGGAGGCTCAATATGTACATTTAAAACACAAAATCAGAGTTATATTGAAGCACATGAGTTATAAAATGGAAAATAGAAGACTTTACATGAAGAAAACCCTAAAAAATGAGGTTTTGCAATCATATATTTGACTGAACAAGCTTGACAAAATTATTTTATCAACTGATAACAGCTGTAGATTACACTTCAGATCTAGAGCAGACCTGTGTACAAAAATTTAGATCTATATTAGATAGGTACACTAGATAGGCTCCTCTTCAAATTCCCCTTGGGGTTTTTAGGAAAAAGTGAAGTACATGGAGTAGATCTGAGATCTTATGCAGCAAATTTGTAGCTTGATTCAAAAATTTTGAAGCAAATACAACAGTAGTCATATCATATCTGAATATGACATGTAATAGATCTAAAATCCATGAACCTCTATAGTGAAGGGAAAATCCAAAACACTAGAAATCTCTCCTCCAAAAGTGTGCCAAAACGCCCTGCAACTGTACCCTTAAAAGTTAACGTAGTAAAGGAATGAAAACTACATTGTAGACTCTAGAACATGTTTGGCCTCAAGCCAAGATCTGAAATCAGTGCTCTAATCATCCAATACTCACTTGCCAATGGGAAAGAAGACTTTCCCACTGAAAAGGGGCACTATAATGACCTAGATCTGAGTATATATAGCCTCCACTTGCTGCAACTTACAAAGAAAACGAAACCCGCAACATGATATGCTTTTTAGTTGGAAGAAGAGCTTGGCCAAATGCCTGATAGTGGACAAGAAATGCAATACTCCTCCAGGAGGTCTCTCAAGGAAGGAGGTGGGATTGCCGACTAGGAACACCCAGTGCTAAACAACATTATTCTCTGCTAAAAAACCAAGAGAATAAGAAATCTCTAAACAAAAAAAATCTTTAGAAATATGATAATCATCAATAACCCTCTCATGCTGTCCTCCTCTTTCTTTTATAATATTGAGATCTTGCAAAGCCCTAAACCATCTCAATGATTTAGCTTCTTTGACATGTGCCACCTCCAACTAAGACTGAACTATGCATCAATGAGGATCACTTCTTCTAGACAACAATATTGATTTGGTCTTGGTTGACCCAGTCAAATGATTCAATCCCTTTCACACATAAGGGTGTTTACTTAGAAAGCCCAAATTTAGCTTTCTTCACATGTGGAATTGATTTCTTCATTGTTTTAGGAGTTTTTATTGTCCTCCTTTACACATTTATTCATGCAACAAAAAAATGAAACAAAATTGTAAATTCCCATTAGCTTGGGCTAATTCGGAACATTACATCTGTCCTCATTGTAATATGATCTTATAGTAGATCAGTCAACTTCTCCCAGAACTCAGCTTCTGGTAATTTAGTCTTCATTATCCTTCTGAAGTTTTCATCAGCTTCAGTGTATTTGGAAAATCTTGGTTTGTTTACAGAAAGTTGTTTTAATTCATCCTGCAAGTAAAACAGATTTTCAAAATTCTTATACAAAAATTTCCCTATTGGGATTCCCTGCCAATCTAATTTTTTTACCTATTCTCTAGCAAATTTTGTTATCTTTTTGTCATAATCCTCCTATTTCATCAATTTTTCATTAATTACCAGAGGATTTGGAAGGCCCTTCTGCCTCAAAATATCAAATTTCATTATGAATATTTTGATTGCCATATTCATGTTATGGCACTTTTCCTCTAATTGTTTAATCAAATTCATTTTGGATATTACCTTGCTTACTTCAAGGATGGTCTCTGTTACATCTGTAATTCCAATTTCATCTAGTTCTTGTTTATTTTTGGAATTAGCAAATGTAATAATTTCTAAAGCCTCTTCAAGTTTTTTACTTAGATCCTCTTTGGTCTTCTGTATTTCTTCTTTTGTTGGTTTCATTAAATCTTTATGTTCATAAATTACCTGTATACATGGTCAAATATCATTGACTAATTCAATGATATTGGACCATAATTGGTTTTCAACATGTGCCATAGGTTCTTTAAAATTCAATTCTCATTCAAATTTCTTGAGTTGTTCATTCAACCTTTTGGCATTTTTCTCTTCATTCTTGGAATTAATTTGTGCAATATTTTTGGCATCTTCAAGATTCTTAATATGTTCCTTTAACTTTTTTATCTCATTAGTTTGTATGGACATGTCCTACATTGCCTTTACCAATTTACTTGCCTCATCTGATTGCTAGACTGTTGTAGTGGAAGACTCAGTTTTAGAAGTGGTTGATGAAGTTACTGGAACTGTTGTAGCCAATGGAACATTTGGAGCTAGATCTTCTACCAGAGTAGATGGCATTGTTGTTGTAACTATAGAAATTACAGTAGGAGGGACTTCCTGTGATTTGGTGGCTTATTTTTCTTCGACGAATTTTTCCATCTCAATCTCCATTTCTTTAATATAGGCTGTCATCTGCAATATTCGACACATCATCTCATCATTTTGATTAGATTCTTGTAAAATATCCTTGGCCTGTGGATGCTCTGTAGAAGGAAATTTTAACTGTTTCCTAAGTGCAACAATATCAACATTCTTATTTTCCTCAACAGCTTTTATGTTTTAAGGATCATAACCTACCTCAATTACTAACTCCTCCAAATATTTGATTCTGATATCCTTAGCATATGATGATGCTATATCTAACTTGAGATAATCTCTTACATTAATCAAATTATTTTGATGATTTTGTGCACTCATTTATTTTGTAGTCATTGTGGAATAAAGAATCTCTCCTGCTCGTTTATGGAATTCAATTTAGTTCAGGGGATGAATATCCTAGATTGGAACTTCAAAATCTACCTTTTTATAATCAGATGTTATTTTAGGATTCAGGACTGTGGGCTGTAGAATTTTCATTAGCATATTCTTGTTCTTGTAGTCAATGGTTTAAAGAAACCTGTTTTGTATGCTGCAGGTTTGCTTTAAGTACGGAGAATATATTTCATTTTTAGCTTTAATTTCCTTATACCTTTCGTTCATGTCCATATCCATTTCTTTTTTATGGTTTGATTATGAAACTTCTATACTGCATTGTTTTTGGATCAACTATGTATTATAAATGGTCGACTGCTATTCATTTTCAACTACTGTAGGAGTCTCAACCTCTTTCTCTGGAATCTTTGTATCAATGACCTCAATTGTCTCTTTTTCTTTGGTTAATCTTTAGCTTCTTCTTGTACCTAAGTTTGAACTTTTTTTCTATAGTGGTCTCAACAATGTAAGACCCTTCTTCCCTATTTATTTTCATGATTTTGTCTTCCTTAGCCGGAGTCTGAAAAATGTGACTAGTATCACTTTTCTTATCATCTTCTACCAATGTATTCTCTAACAATTCAGTTTGGTTTGAGAATTTCTCAACATCAAGCTTCTTTTCATGAATGTATGGAGTTAATTTACATTTTAATCTCATTTTTCTGATTATACCAAAAGGATCATAATACCAAAGAAAGATATTGCTGAATTTGTATTTAAACAACTGTTTTACTGCCTCTGAACATGCTTCTCTATTATTACATATGAATGGACCAACTTTATTCTTCAATTGAAATTGGGTTTTATTCTTTGGAGCTAATATTTTTACATCATTTGAGTTCAAAATCTCCCTTATATACTCTAAAAAAAACAAAATCATATGGATTTATTTTGGTAATTTGTAAGGAATGAGGTTTGACCCATAGACTATGATTTCAGTGTGATTTTGGTATGAATACCAATCACCTCTCCTGCTTTGTTTAGATAGTTGTAAAATTTTCTTGATTTCATTGTTGATTGTGGGCTGAACACTATTATTTAGCATATTTACCAATAGATGGAGAAAAGGATCTATAAACTCTGCATAAGTAAACTCATCTGACTCCTTCCTGATCAAGGAAATCCAGAATATGACAGATTGTGGATTTATTTCCACATCCGTATTCTAAAGAGTTATAGGAAACTTTTCTGATTGAAAATAAAGGAACATGTGGAAAAGAAATGAAGTATACCTAAAGACACCTTCAGTAGGCAGTTTGAGTAGTTGTTCATGGATGCTATCAACAATATACTGGGAAAAATTGAAGATAACTGTAGGGGGCTGACCAGGTATAAAAATGGACAGGAAACTAAGTACTGATGCATCAACATGGTCATCTATAAAATATCCAAGGATAAGAGTTTGCATGGAAATAATGTATCTAGTTCTTTCTGAGAATTTAGAACAGGAGTATGGGGGGTTGAGTTTGGGAATTTCCACATAGGAGGGCATGAACATTTGAAAATTTTGGAATGTTTTTGGAAAATACAACTCTAAATAGGACTTTGTGAGAGCTTCAATACGTAAAGGGACTGCATTAGGCTCAGGTTGTAATTGAAGCATTTGGTTAATAGATTCTTTTGTAATTGGTAAACAATACTTCCTTTTCCGAATTCACAATGGCTCTTTAATTTACATAATAACAAGATTGGTATAATACCATACCTTCTGGGCATTGATGAGTGTGAGGAACAACATACTTCGGAAAATTTTATTCCCAACTAAACACATCATCTTCTTGATTCAAGGATTTCTCTTGGCTCCAGCAGTGGAGCTTAAGAAGGTTGAACTTTGTTACAGGATCTGTGATTTTGAAGTGTACATTTGGCAAGGGAGTATGTTCTACATCTACAATAGGGGGTTGTAGAGGGTTGATCAAAATAGTGTCTTTGGATGCCATTGATAGGTTTTGATTTATCAGTTTAAACACTCTTGACTTTTAAAACTCTTATTTTAGGCCTGTGAAATACCTTCTGTAAGTTTAAACAATTCATAGAATGAATTTAGATATGACAGGGGTTTAAATTTGGCCTTCAAAATGATATTTCTGATAAATTTGACTCAAGCTGGCAATTTCGTATAAAAAAAGAGAAATTTATTGACCTCATTAAGAAAAGGTATCAAGGGTTTATAGTAGACTTTGTGTGGTAGAACAATCTTAAAACCTTAATTTTTATGTATAAAGGCTTCAGAGTACTATAGAAGAGGTTTTGGGGGTTATCATAGGGCTTTCTAAGTCTGTAGATAGCTTAAACTCAATCAGAATTTATTATAAAATAGATCAAGGCTTTCAGAAACTATGGAAATGCTCAGGGTTTGTATATCTGAAGAATTTATGAAGAAAAGACGTATTATTTTAGGCATATAGGCTTATAAGGCTTTAATTAACAGTATAATTCTTTCAGAATGATGTATGAATCTCTTTCTCTAAAGAATACCTATAAAATTCAAAATTTATGCTCTGAAGAAGGTTTTTCTGGGGTTTGAAAGCTTTCAAAAGCCTCTTCTGGCCTTTATATGCACATTGTTGTCTCCTGCAATGTTGCAGCAGTTGATTTCGATGTTTTCTATTATTTTTTAGGCTAAAACAGGGGTTGCAACATATTTTTTTTTGTGTATGAAGCTTTTATGAGAAAAAAATGGTAACAGAGGCTTGAAATGAGTGCACTAAGTTGTTTTTATAAACAATTAATTGAACAGTGAATACAGTTACTATTCGTCAATTGAAATTATGGACGGTTTGGGCGCAGGGGAAGGAATTACTACCGAGAAATTTTCGCACGGTCGAAAGATGGTAAGTAGTTTTGACTGAATCTATGAGATCCAACAAAAATGGGACACATGGAGGAGAGATAAAGTGTTAAAACAAATTTAATCGCAATTTTTTATTTTGATATTGACCACGCAATGAAATCTGTGATTTTAGATCTACACTGTTAGATCTGGCCGAAAGGAGTGAATGACTAAGATCATATGATAAAGTTGTGGGGTTGAAAGGTGTGGGGCCATGGAAATGCATGTGGCTGGTGTGTAAAATATATTAAAACATAAGATTTAATATATAGTTTAGACGTAATATTTGATAGGCGAGTTAAGGTTTTAGATAACCAATGTAATGCATATATGTGTGATGTTAACATAGGTGGGTTACTATATATAGGGATATTTTTCACCTATGGGAGCGAGGATAATATGTCATATGGGTAAAACGAACCACAGGCTAAAAATATAATATGGGTTTTGGGATATAATAATAAAAAAAATTAAATATAATATGGGGTAATGTTAAAATATAGGATTTAATATATAAAGTTAATGTTTAGTACGATGAGGAAAATATACTAATCTTAGTATAAAACATGATATAGGAAGAAATTTCATTGTTGTGGGTCCCTTCTTAATGTTTTTACACTTAGGATATATTATTTTTTGGGATTTTTTTGGGCAAAAGGGAAATTAGTTAAAGGGATTTATTTTCCTTAAGTAGAATGAGTTTTATACTTAGGAAAAGGGGACTATTGCAAGTGAAATTGAATGATGATGGGAAAAGGAATAATGAAGGGGAAAATAATGAGAATGGTGGGGATGAATTCTTTTACAATGGAATGATTTTTTTGAAGGAAGTTAGTGAATGAATTGGCCAATGTTTTCTTACTCATGATTGTAAAAACTGCTTCTGCCTACCCATATGTTACCCTAACATTTTTTCTTCATTTACCTTGGGTGCATTTGAGCTTGCAAACCCTTCTTCATTTTTCTTTTAAAATAAAAAAGTATATAATTCTATCCTTATTTCTTCCAAGGGCCCAGATTGAACTGTTGATCTCATTATTTATTCTCTACCTAACTACTGATCTTCCAAGATTAAACTCTCTGGCTAGATCTTTATTCTCTATCTAACATTTTGAAATTTAAAGCATGAAAAAATCAAGATTAAGCTATTTGACTTCTCATGGATTATGGAATTTTGAACAAGCTACACATAATCATCTATTTTGTAGTAAAAAGTAACAATAGTGGCATTTGGACTTGCATCACTTTCATGTTTTATTTTTCTCTTTTTTGTTTGGGGTCCATTTTTCTATTCTTTTTTTATCTTTTTTCTTTCAAGTCCTTTTATTTTTATTTTAGTACTTTTACCTTATTTACATTTTTATTTTTATTTTTATAATATAGGAAAACAATTTACAGAAAGAAAAGTATGTACATATTACAAGACTAATAAAAGTCAATTCAAAAACTCTAAATCCTATTATTATAGGACCCTAACAGTGGTTCCACATGGGGATGAAATTTCCTGGTGAAATCTCACGAACTTTGAAACTAGTAGCCTTTGAATTTTGACTGTGGTGGCCTTGGAAATGTTTTTTGAGCTCTGCAAGTATTCAGACTTATGATATTTTATCCTTCAAAGCTTAGGGCCTTCTCTCTAGGCTTCAAATTTTTCAGCAAAACATCCAATCCAATCTAAAATCTACAATGTTATGTACAATGAGTAAACTAAATAAAGTTAACTATTTGTTATTTCTAAGGAAAATTAATGCTTCAACATTCTTCCATTGACAGGTCCACCTAGCAGATCTGATCAATCCAAATCCTTCAAAAATAAATCATTATTACCTCTGTAACTATAAATAACATAAGGTCCTTTCCATAAGAAATCAAATTTCCCATGTTTACCTTTCTCTTCACTCCTTGAATCCCACTTTAGAACTTTATCACCTATACAGAAATCATCTTCCTTAGTCTTCTTGTCTAATATCCTTTTAATATTTTCTTGAACAACTTGAGACTTAAGATAGACCTCTTCTTTGGTTTGCTGCAAGTGTATGGTTTGGTTAATCCTTCTTTGAATACCATTGGTTTCAACTTGCAGTTCTTGAATTATCTTCATTACTGGTACTCCTAAAGAAGATGGAAAGACAACATCAATCCCATAAAAAAGCTGGTAAGGGGAAGTACAAATATATTTCTTAGTGGTAAGTTTATTTTCCATAAGGCATTCACTAACCTCTTGTTCCAAGTTTTCTTATTATCCTCTAATAGTTTCTCGATGATGTTCACAAGGCTTTTATTGGAGGACTCAGCAAGGCCATTACCTTGAGGGTAAAATGCAGTAGAATTTCCAAGGGTAATGTGGTATTTATGGTATAAGTTAATCATATTTTTGGATTTGAATGCGGCTGCATTATCAGTCATGATATTTTTGGGGTATCTAAATCTTGAGAGTATGTTGTTTCCTAAAAATGAGATTATGATAGTGTCAGTGGCTTGCCTAGAAGGTATGGCTTCTATCCACTTGGTGAAATAGTAAGTGGCTGTCAGAATCCACCAATGTTGGGCTAAGTATGGAGGGTGAATTTCATTAATGAAGCCAAGACCCCATTGTTGAAAATTAATTTCTGTTGAGATGGACTTTAAGGGAAAGGGTAGCAACTTTTTCTTTCCTTCAAATATTTGATACTTGTGACATGAGGTCCCATACTTTTTTAAATCTACAAATAAGGTAGGCCAGTAAAAACCAGCTCTCAATATTTTGTCTGCAGTAATCTTCTAGTAGAGATGTCCTCCACAGTCACCTACATGAAACTCTTCCAAAATTTTATCAGCTTCTTCCTTAGCCAAACAATTCAATAAAATTCCACCTTGATCTTTAGTTCTTTATAATTCAGGAGGAACTTCTAAATTTAGTAATAAAAATATAATATCTTCATACAATGGTGAGTCTAAAAAGGCTTCATTGATCTCTAGAGTCACCATCTCTTCCTGATCATCTATTTGGGCAATAAAATTAATATCTAAAGCATGAAAATTTGATTCAACCATGAGTTTGGATAAACCTTGACCTTTTATGAGTTTGGTGGGTTTGATCTCTATGTCATATTCCAAAATGGTGCCAATCCACTTGCATCTTTCACCATCAGGTCCATTCTAGCTTAGAATTTCTTTTACAACTGAATTTGGAACATAAGCAATGATATGTTAATAAAGAATGTACACTCTAGAGTCTTTGATGATCTTCACTAAAGCTAGTGCCTACTTTTCCATTATATTATACTTTAAAGTGGCATCTTTGAGTGATTTTCTGAAGAAAGCGATGGGCTACTCATAGCCCTGGTCATTTTTCTGCAGTAAGACTCCAACAATAGTGTGTTCTAAAGCAAAGGAAAAAATAATGAAATCTTTTTTAAAGTCGGGACTTATAAGAACTCGTGTTTCTGTCAAGGCTTATTTTATTGATTCAAATGATTTCTTGGCCTGTACAGTCCATTTGAGTGCTGAGTCTTTTTTCAACATATTGTTAAGTTCTCTAATTATTTCAACTAAGTTTGAGATGAATCTTCTTAGAAAATTAATTTTACCTAAGAAAGCTTCCAATTATTTAATATTCCTAGGAGGACTAATGTTTAGAATGACCTCTATTCTTGTTGGGTCTATCCTAATTCCCTCTTTAGATATGATATGTCCTAATAATTTATGTTTTTCAGTCCAAATAAAGTCTTTTTAGGATTAATAGAGATTCCAAATTTCCTACACTTGAGAAAGACTTGTCTGAGATGGTCTAGATGTTCATTGTCAGTCTTTCAAAAAATAGTAATATCATCTAAATAAATCACAATAAATTCATGAATATCCTTTTCAAAGACTATATCCATAGCTCTTTGAAAAGTGGCTCTTGCATTCATTAATCCAAAAGGCATTTTCACATACATGAAAGTGCCCTCTGGAGTATTAAATGCAGTTTTAGGTTGGTCTTTGGTTGGACTAGAATTTGGTTATATCCAGAAAATCCATATAGTAAGAAAATTCTGAAAGAAATAACCACCCTTTTTAAAATGTGATCCATATTTGGTAAAGGGTAGTCACCTTTTAAGGAGACTTTATTTAAATTTCTGAAATCAACACACAATATAATCTATCATATCTTTTTCTTAGTGGGAACTACATTAGAAACCCAATCAGAATATCTGATTGGCACAATTATTTGGGCTTCATACATTCTTTTGACCTCTTTCTCAATTAAAGGCATAAAAATAGGATTGATACTTCTAAGCTTCTATTTTAAATGTTTTTGATCTTGTTTTATGGGTATTTTATGCTATATTATGCTAGTGTCATAGGATTTTAAGTCCACATAACTCCATGCAAATACATCCTGAAATTCCTTAAACAGAGCTATGTATTTTACCTTTTCTTCATGAGGTAAATCTTTTGAAAGTTTAATCATCTTAGGTTTTAATTGTGTTCCTATATTACACTCAATATCAAATCTTAATGGCTCCATTTTAGGTTTCTTTGCAACATCATTAGAGTCAAACAGATCTTCTAAAGGTTCTAATCCCTTATGTAAAAAGTTGTCCTTGAGGTTTAAAATATCAGATTCATCATCTACTAACTCTTCAATATCTATTTTCTCTAAATTATTTATGTCTACTTGACTAAATTTAGTGGGTTTAGAAAAATTTAAGTTATTTACATCTACCT
This sequence comes from Pinus albicaulis, assembly GCA_034641835.2. Lineage (NCBI taxonomy): Eukaryota > Viridiplantae > Streptophyta > Pinopsida > Pinales > Pinaceae > Pinus > Pinus albicaulis. Next base: position 703,850,857 of record CM076581.1, read on the forward strand.
TGTTTATATCAATCTCACTATCAAAATTTTGATCTACTGTACAATCTGTGTCTATTTTGCAACCCTGAAATTCTCCTTCATTGTTCATGAAATGATAAATATGTTCATCCTGTGAAAATATTTCCCAATTTTTAAGATTATATGGAATTGTAGGTATATTTTTAACTTCTACAATGTATTTATGATTTGATTGAGATGGCAGATTACATGTACTAGCAAAAGTTGCTAAGCTTTGGGCCTATATATTATGTTTTCTAGGAATTGCAACAAAATCACATTTCATCAGTTCCTTAATCAGATCTAAAACAGTATCTCCATATCGACTTAATCTTGGATTATATACAGAATATTCTCCATTTATCTGTTTCATAATTAACTCTGACTCTCCGATGATTAACACTCTTTTGGCTCCTAAATTTCTAACAATATGCAGCCCTAAAATAAGAGTTTCATATTTAGCCATGTTGTTTGTACACTTGAAATTTAAGCTAAAAGCATGACCTTCTACATGATTTTTTTTCCATATTTTGTATCCAAACTCCTACCCCTACTCCTAATTTGTTAACTGATCCATCAAAATCTAGGTGCCACAATGATTCATGAAAAATGTTTTCACTATCTCACACTTTCTATTCATGTTTTAGTTTAGTATTGTTTTCAATGCCAATTTCATAATTACATAAAATGAATGAGTCCATGTCAGATGGTGTAGAATAAATAGGATAGTTTCTAGGTCTTTCTACACTACTAACAATGTACTTCATTAATGTTTCTCTATAAAGTTTTTGTAGTTGGCCAAATATTGATATTATTGAATAAGACATATCAAGTTGTAGAGAGCCGTGAAATTTAGCTCCCCGTGAGCAAGATAAGAGAATTCCATATTTGGGAGGGATGTCAGCTACTACAATGTCCATGACTATGCTCTATCCAGGATATTGAACTAAAGTAATAGATAAATATTTTATCAAACCTAAACATTTCACTTTGCTGAAGTCAAATGAGAAGAGATATTTGTAACATCTAGTGATGTCTAAATTCAGGGTTTCCATTATTTCTTTTCACATCAAATTATGTGAGGTCCCTGAGTCTAGCATTGCATTATGTATTTTTTTATTATGAGTAGTTAAGCTAACGTAGAAATGCGGAACTGCTCCATCTTGGTATTCCCCATTAACATCAGAACCGAAGATTAATTATGGTTGATCGTCACTCAAGTTTACTAAATTTTCTCCATCATTCATATTTAAATTTTTAGTGATATGTGTTTTGTATGGGTCATTCTTTATCAATTCAATCAAAGGAATTGGTATCTTAAATTTGGGAATTTCAGCTTGGATATTAAATGGAGCTTGTGATTTTCCTAGCTGAATTTTTTCTTATTTTGTAACTGTAGTTTGGGTGTGTTTGTCTTATTTTTATATAGTTGGTTTTTCATTTTCTGTTGGTGTTTCTACTGTCTTACTGCTTTTAGTTTTCTTTTTAGGGATAGTTTGAGATGTAGTAGAAGTCTTTGCAGATTTTGTATTATCAGCAGTTGTTTTAGCAGTGGTTGCTTTAGGATTAGCTAACTTTGGATCAGTAGTAGGTGTTTTGGAGTTTGAAATTGTTGTTTTAATAGAATTTTTTGTCTTGGAAGCAGTAGATTTTTGAGAATTTGTTGATTTTTGGATAGCATCATCTGTGATGTCAACAATTTTAGGACTAGGTGAAATTTTGGGACTTGAAACTTTCTGAGTTGAGCTAGATTTTTTGCTTGGTTTCCCTAGGGAGAACTTATAGAACTTTAGATGTAGGAACACCTATTGTTATCTTTTTTTTTGTTTGAGAAGTTTTCTTAATATAAGGCTCTACATTTTTCTTCCTCCTAAGGTTAATATTGCTTATGGACTTCATTGATTGCAAACTCATAACCTTTCTTGTAATCAAAATACCCACCAAAATCTAATAGTAGCTGTTGTAATTCATATAACTCATGTTCTTCTTGTGTAAGAAAAATGGTGCTATCATCATTAATTTCAATTAGATTAATGGTGTCTTCATCATCTTCATTTTGATGAGCACTTTAAAAATATTTCTCTGGGAAAGGTGGTCTTATTGTTTGGTAAGGTGCTGATTCTCTAGATTTTCCAATGTCGATGTTTTCCTGAAATTGGGATTTCTAATCTAAGGTCCTTGCTGTTGGTTATCCCACTGTCGCTTCATTTCCATATTATCTAACCAATCCATCATTCTCTATAATTTTTTTTCTAATTGATCTATTCTCAAATCTAAAGTAGATGTTTCTTCTTTTATTTTCACTCTCCTTTCATTTCTTAATCCAACTTTCTTTGCTAACAAATTTTCCTCTACAATAACAACATTATTTTTCCTTTTCTCTAAGGTCTCTGGATTTCTCTATCTTATTTGATAGGCTATATATGTATCAAATCCATTAGGGAATTTTACAAGGACAGAGTCTGGAGGAGGCTTAATATTAGCAGGAATTGCATTATAAATACTGTTATATATAGTACAATAATCTGGAATTGTTTCATTTCATGCTCTTTTTATTCTTTCAAATTCAGATAAGGTTTATAGTTGGTTTTTCTTCTTTTCCCGTCTATTAATAAATAATATATGAAAAACTACTAAATTGGAAATACTACCAACATTCAAACCCTTAGACCATTTTTTAACCTCACCAATTAGAGTTTGAGAAAAAATTCTTGCCTAGAAATCATCATCATCTATTTCATGCAATTCAAAATAGTTTTTCATCTTATTAACATGTTGTTGGGAAATATAATGAGTGATTGCATGAAATTGAGGGATTTTTCTTTGATAATATTAGGGCATGTCATGAAACTGTGCTGGTAGGACCAAGGGAGCATATCTGGTAGCCATAGCTTGAATTCTAGCCTGACTAGGAGGTAAGTTGGATGTACTTGGTGAAGAACTAGAAGTACTTGCTGATGTAGTTAAAGAAATTGTAGATGAGATTGGGATATAAGAAGATGTACTGGAAAATTTGGTTGAAAAACTAAAAGATGAAGTTGGTATGCTAAAAGAGGTACTTTAGAATGAGAATGATGTATTGGAAAATGCCGCAAAAATACTAGGGGATGAACTTGAAGTGGTATGAGATGGAAATAAAATTCTAGGTTGAAATGGTTGTTTAGCAAAAAATGAATCTGTGGAATGAAGTGTGGTGGAAATAATGGATGAAGTGGTAGTGAATATGTATTGTAAACTTTATAGTTGTTTTGTAAGGAAATTTGATTTGACTAATGACTCTTTATTACCTAAATCTTCTAGTCTTTTATTTTTATTTCCAATTCTTGGAGGATTATATACTATAACAGTAGGTTATGGATCTGGATTGGACCTAGTATAGTATACCCTTCTAGAAGCTAGCATTACATTTTTTTATGTAAATATACTGACAACATATTAAAACAATCTTAAGGTGAAAAGATAAATGAAAATATTTCCTTTAAAATCAATTTAAAAACCGAGGATTAGTTAGATCCCCATTGGAGTCACCAGTATGTTGTCACTCTAATAATTCCCATAGTTGTGAGATTTTTTATTATAGTTTAAAGAATATCATACGTAACCATAAACCTAATTATAAGCCTTAGGATATAGCCTTCCTAATGCTTAGAGAGGGATCTGTCTATATGATTTAACTTTGTTGATTATATTTGTTATTAGGTTAGTTATATGGAGCAAATTGCTTTTGGGGTTTTGATTTGGTTTGGTGGGAAAATCAATTACTCAGATGGATAGATATAGATCTATATTCCGTTGGGCATATAGAGTCAATTTGTCAAGAAGTAAAATCAGGATCAAGGTCTAAAGGTAAATGTTCACAGGGCAAGATAGCAGAGCCACTTCAGATCTTCAAAAGATAATGGTGAAATGGTTTTGATTGAGATAAAGAGCAATTAAGGGTTATTAAATCCGGATAAGGAGTGAAAAGGTAGAGTTCAATAGAAATCAGGGAGCAATTAAGGGTTCCCTATTCTGGATATTAGTAGAAAACATTTAAATGAAAATCAGTAAATAACATAGTGCTTTTAACAAATTCTGAAATAAAAATTCCTTGTTATCATTAAAATTTCGAACACATTCATGAATATATGGAAAACATAAGAAAATTGACAAGATGACAAATGAAGTACTTCACTGCAGTGGCCCAACACATGAATCCTGTAATATGATTCTTTATTTCCAATGATCCAATCTGTTGACTTGAACTTGATACAAAAAGCCCTTGGGTTCATAGTATTACAGCTACAGAAATATTCAGCAATTAATCCACACTCAATACTTCAAATGATGAAGTATTTATACAAAAACTAGTAAAAAATATCATAGAATAATCTTAGGAATTTTCTTGGAAAATAAAATATGTTCTTGAAAGAAGATAGTGAGAACTACCTAACTAAATTCTAATTGTCCTATTTATTGAAATAAAATAGCTTGTTGTTTTGATTTAGGCTACAGGTGGAAAACTGAGGTGTCCCTCACACTGGCAGTTTTATCTTCAATCTTTTTTTATCTTCATATTTCATCTGATACACTTTCAACTGATACACATTCACCCTGATATTCTTTTTCTGCCAAAACTATTTACTGCTAATGTAAAAAACACCAGCTCTGTTTTTTATCTTTTACTGATCTGTCCTCATTGTAATATGATCTTATATTAGATCATTCAACTTCTCCCATAACTGAGCTTATGGTAATTTAATCTTCATTAGCGTTCTGAAGTTTTCTTCAACTTCAGTGTATTTGGAAAATGTTGGTTTTTTTACAAAAATGTGTTTTACTTCATGTTGCAAGTAAAACAAATTTTCAAAATTATTATAGAAAAATTTCCCCGTTGGGATTCCCTGCCAATTTGATTTGTTTACCTGTTCTCTAGCAAATTCTCCTATATTTTTTTCATAATCATCCTGTTTCATCAATTTTTCATTGATTACCAGAGGATTCGAAAGGCCCTTTTGCCTCAAAACATCAAATTTGATCATGAATCTTGTGATTTCCATATTCATGTTTTGACACTTTTCCTCTAATTGTTTCATCAAATTATTTTTGGATATTACCTTCCTTAATTCAAGGATGGTCTCTATTCTATCTGTAATTCCAATTTCATCTAGTTCTTGTTTATTTCTGGAATTAAGAAATGTAATAATTTCTAAGGCCTTTCCAAGATTTTTACCTAGCTCCTCTTTGGTCTTCTGTATTTCTTCTTTTTCTTCTTTCATTAAATCTTTATGTTCATAAATTACCTCTATATATGGCCAAATATCATTGATTTCTTCAATTATATTGGACCATAATTGGTTTTTAACATGTGCCATAGGTTCTTTCAAAGTCAATTCTGTTTCCAATTTCTTGAGTTGTTGATTCAACCTTTTGGCCTTTTTCTCTTCATTCTTGGCATTAATATGTGCAAGCCTTTTGGCATTTTCAAGATTCTTAATCTGCTCCTTTAACCTTTTTATCTCATTGGTTTGTATGGACATGTCCTACATTTCCTTTACCAATTTACTTGCCTCATCTGATTGCTGGACTGTTGTAGTGGAAGACTCAGTGGCAGAAGTGGTTGATGAATTTACTGGCACTGTTGTAGCCAATGGAACATTTGGAGCTAGTTATTCTGCCACAGTAGATGGTACTACTATTGTAACTACATGAATTATAGTAGGAGGGACTTACTATGCTTTGGTGGTTTATTTTTCTTGGACCAATTTTTCCATATCAATCTCCATTTATTTAATCTGGGCTGTCATCTTCAATATGAGAATCATCATCTCATCCTTTTGATTAGATTCTCATAAAATCTTCTTGGCCTATGGATGCACTGTAGGAGGAAGTTTCAACTGTTTCCTAAGTGTAGCAACATCAACATTCTTCTTTTTAATCATTTCCTCAGCAGCTTTTATGTTTTGACGATCATAGCCTACCTCAATTACTAACTCCTCCAAAAATTTGATTCTAATATCCTTAGCATATGATGATGCTTTCTCTAACTTGAGCTGATCTCTTACATTAATCAAAGTATTTTAAAGCTTTTGTGCACTCATTTATTTTGTAGTCATTGTGGAATAAAGAAACTCTCCTAATTTTTTATGGAATTCAATTTGTTCCAGGGAATGAATATCTTGGATTGGAACTTCAAAATAAAACTTTTTATAATCAGATGTTGTTTTAGGAGTTGGGACTGTGGGTTGGAGAACTTTCATTAGCATCTTCTTGTTCTTGTAATCAAAGGATGAAAGCAGTATGTTTTGTATGATGGGGGTTTGCTTTAAGAACTGAGAGTATATTTCATTTTTTATTCTTCATTTTTAGCTTTAATCTCCTTATACCTTTGCTTGATGTCCATATCCTTTTCTTTTGTCTGCTTTGGATATCATACTTCTATACTTTATTTCTTTTGGATAAAATGTGTATTAGAATTGGTTGGCTACTGTTCATTTTCAACTACTATAGGAGGCTCAACATCTTTCTCTGGAATATTTGTATCAATGGCCTCATGGTCTGTTTTTCTTTGTTTCCAGGGTTAATCTTTGGCCTCTTGATGTACCTGAGTTTGAATTTTTTTTCTGTAGTGTTCTGAGTAGTGTAAGACCCTTCTTCCCTATTTATTTTCATGCTTCTATCTTCCTGAGATGGAGTCTAAAAAGTGTGACTAGTATCACTTTTGTTATCAACTTCTACCAGTGTATTCCCTAACGATTCAGTTTGGTTTGATAATTTCTCAATATCAGGCTTCTTTTCATGAATGTATGGAGTTAATTTTCATTTAACTCTCATTTTTTTTATTATACCAAAAGGATCATAATACCAAAGAAATCTATTATTGAATTTGTATTCTAAAAACCGATTTTCTACCTCTGAACCTGCTTCTCTGTTATTACATATGAATGGACCGACTTTATTCTTAAATTTAAATTGGTTTTTCTTCTTTGCACCCTAGAAATTTATAGCATCTGTGTTCAAAATCTGCCTTATATACTCTAAAGCAAACAATCTCATGGGGAGGTATATTGGCAATTTGTAAGGAATGAGGTTTGACCCGTAGACTCTGATTTTAGTGTGCTTTTGGTATAAATATAAATCACCTATCCTTATTTGTTCAGAGAGCTATAAAATTTTCCTAATTTCATTGCTGATCCTAGTCTAAACACTGTTATTTAGCATATTTACTAATAGATGGATAAAATAATATGTAAAATTTTCATAAGTAAACTCATCTGACTCCTTCCTGATCAAGGGAGTCCAAAATATAATAGATTGTGGATTTTGTTTCACAACCATCTTCTGAAGAGTTATAGGAAACTTTTATGACTGAAAATAAAGGAATATGTGGAAAATAAATGAAGTATACCTAAGGACACCTTCAATAGGCAGCTTGAATAGTTGTTCATGGATGTTATCAACAATATACTGGGAAAAATTGAAGATAACTGCAGGGGGTTGGCCAGGTACAAAAATGGACAGGAAACCAAGTATTGATGCATCAACATGTTCATATGTGAAATATATAAGGATAAAAGATAGCATGGAAATAATGTGTCTAGTTCTTTCTGATATTTTAGAAGAGGCGTATGGAGGGTTGAGCTTGGGAATTTCCACATAGGAGGGTGTGAAGGCTTGAAAATTTTGGAATATTTTGGGAAAATCCAACTCTAAATAGAACTTTGTGAGAGCTTCAATAGATAAAGGGACTTCATTAGGCTCAGACTGTAATTGAAGCATCTGGCTAATAGATTTTGTTGTAATGGTAAACAATACTTCCTTTTCAGAATTCACAATGGTTCTTTGATCTGGAGAATAACAATATTGGCATAATCTAATAGCTTCTGGGCATTGATGAGTGTGAGGAACAACATACTTAGGAAAATTTTATTCCCATCTAAATACATCAACTGCTTGATTCAACGATTTCTGTTGGCTCTAGCGGTGGAGCTACAAAAGGTTGAACTCTATTACAGGATCTGTGATTTTGAAGTCTACATCTGCAAAGGGAGTATGTTCTACATCTACAACAAGGGGGTTGTAGAGGGTTCATCACAATAGTGCTTTTGGATGCCATTGATAGGTTTTGATTTATCAGTTTAAACACTCTTTACCTTTAAAACTTTGATTTTAGGCCCGTTAAATACTTTTTGTAAGTTTAAAAAGTTTAAAGAATGACTTTATATATCATAGGGGTTTAACATTTTCCTTCAAAAGGATATTTCTGATAAATTTGGCTCAAACTAAAAAATTCTGTATAGAAAAGAGAAATTTCTTGACCTTATAGCCTTAACAAACTATATCAAGTGTTTATAGTAGACTTTATGTGGTAGAAAAATATTAAAACCTTATTTTTTTAATGTAAAATGGCTTCACAGTACTATAGAAGAGGTTTTGGAGGTTATCAGAGGGATTTTTAAGTCTGCAAATGGCTTACACTCAATCAAAATTTATTCTAAAACAGATCAAGTCTTTCAAAAACTATGGAAATGCTTAGGTTTTGTATATCTGAAGAATTTATGAAGCAGAGAGGTATTATTTTAGGCATACAGGCTTATAAGGCTTAAATTAATAGCACAATTATTTCAGAATGATGGATGAATCTCTTTCTCTAAAGAATACTTGTGAAATTCAAAATTTATGCTGTGAAGAAGGTTTTGTTGGGGTTCGAAAGCTTTCAAAAGATTCTTTTTGTATTTATATGAACTTCAGTGTCTCCTGCAATGTTGTAGTAGTTTATTTCAATGTTTTCTGTTAGTTTTTAGGCTAAAACAGCGGTGACAACATATTTTTCTTGGTCTGGGCAGGTTTTACCACCAAAAAATAGTAACAGAGGCTTGAAATGAGTGCATTCAGTTGTTTTTATAAACAATTCATTGAACATTGAATACATTTACTACCAGTCAATTCAAATTATGGATGGTTTGGGTATGGGGGAGGGAATTACTACCGAGTGATTTTCGCACAGTCTAAAGATGGTAAGTGGTTTTGATTTAATCTATGTGATCCAACAAAAATGGGAAGCATGGAGGAGAGATAAAATGTTAAAACAACCTTTATCACAAGTTTTTATTTCGCTATTGACCACGCAATGAAATCTGTGATGTTAGATCTACACTGTTAGATCTAGCAGAAAGGAGCGAACGAATAAGATCATGTGATGAAGTTGTGGGGTTGAAAGGCATGGGTCCTAGGAAATGCATGAGGCAGGAGTGTAAAATATATTAATACATAAGGTTTTAATATATAGTTTAGGCATAATATTTGATACGTTGGTTAAGGTTTTATATAACCAATGTAATGCATATATGTGTAATGTTATCATAGGTGGGTTATTATATATAGGGATATTTTTAACCTATGGGAGTGAGAATAATATGTCACATGGATAAAACAAACCATAGGTTAAAAATATAATATGGGTTTTGGAATATAGTAATAAACGAAATTAAATATAATATGGGGTACTTGGTTAAAATACAAGATTTAATATACAACGTTAATATTTAGTAATAATTAAGTGCGATGAGGAGAATATAATAATATTAGTATTAAACATGATATAGGAAGGATTTTTATTGTTGTGGGTCCCTTCTTAATGTTTTTACACTTAGGATATAGTATTTTTTGGGTAAAAGTTAAATTAGTTAAAGGGATTTATTTTACTTAGGTAAAATGAGTTTTGTACTTAGGAAAAGGGGATTTTTGCAAGTGAAACTGAATGATGATGGGAAAAGAAAGAATGAAGGGGGAAATAATGAGAATGGCGGGGATGAAGTATTTTAAAAGGGAATGAATTTTTTGAAGGAATTTTGTAAATGAATTGACTAATTTCTACTTACCCATGATTGTAAAAATTTCTTTTCCTACCCATATGCTACCCTAACATTTTTTGTTCATTTACCTTGGGTGCATTTGAGCTTGAAAACCCTTGTTCATTTTTTTTTAAAACAAAAAACTAACTAATTCTATCCTTATTTCTTCCAAGGGCTCAGATTAAACTATTGAGCTCCTTATTTATTCTCTACCTAACTACTGATCTCACAAGATTAAACTGTTTGGTTAGGTATTTATTCTTTATCTAACATTATGAAATTTAAAGCATGAAAAAATAAAGATTAAGCTATTTGACTTGTCATGGATTATGGAATTTTCAACAAGCTTCACATAATCATTTATTTTGCAGTAAAAAGTAACAATAGTGGCATTTGGACTTCCATCATTTTCATGTTTTATTTTCAACTCTTTTTTGTTTGGGGTCCATTTTTCTATTCTTTTTTGATCTTTTTTTTTAAGAACTTTGATTTTTCTTTTAGGACTTTTACCCTCTTTACATTTTTTATTTTATTTTTCTAATATGGGAAAATAATTTGCAGAAAGAAAAGTATGTACATATTACGAGACTAATGAAAGTCAATTCAAAAATTACGAATCGTATTATTATAGGACCCTGACATTATTCTCAATCGTGTGAAAATGCAATGGGGTCAATAATGATAGAAACAACTAAGTTAAATGGAAATGATGATTCCCTTTTCTTGTTCCAAGGAATCAAAAACTGATGACAACTGGAACTAATTTACAATGCCCTCTAGACCATTCTTCCCAAATGAATATGTTGAATTCGATAGAAGAGTGCCAACCAGAGCTGAAGCAATCAAGAATACTCAACCAAGGCACGATGGATCATAGTAGAGTGACTGATGGAATGACACCAAGGATAGTAATGTGGGGATATAAAAAGAGAGGTGGAATAACAACTTCCCTTTTCAGAGCATAAAATTCATGGTTGACCTAGCAGCAAGTAACTCTATTCTAGAGGGGATTTTTAATTACTCAAACAAAATATTTTTGATGACAAACAATTTAGCTAGAGGCCAAAAGGAGAAATAATTAATGAATGCGATGCGAGTATGGATGAAATATTGTAATAGGAAACAATGGGAGTCAAAGGTGACTCCATAAATGCAAGGGTGAATCATATTAGACTCTTTGAACAAGGGTGACTCAACGATGCTTCCACGCAGATAATCATAGGGGGGCATGGAAAACATGTAAGGGTTACTCATGAAGAAAATCGAGACATGAGTCAAAAAGTGCCAAGGAAAAGTGGTACCTAAGTACAAGAGGCTCATATGAAGAAATTCAGTTTGAATTGGCGGGAAAATGAAACTTCATGGAAAAAATGGCTTCCGAGTGAAGTATCAAATTACCAAAAACAAAGGAAAATCCATTATAAAACCTAGTAAAATATTTTCAATGGTTCTGACAGTTCGTAAAACCAAGCTATGGTTTGGTTGCAGTTGGAAACGAAAAAACTAGGGTGTTTCTATAGAAGGGCTTCTTGCCTCCAAAACCATTTTGTTTGCATACTAAGGTTTGGAGAATTTGGAGACAAGGATAAGGCCCTAAATCTTGTGGGGATCATAGCAGAAAATATGACTTTCAAAATCAGGATCTGTGAGCTGGAGGTAGGTGACATAACCCTAATATTAGAAATTAGTGGTTTAGAATTTTAGATTAAGGCCTCAGCTAGCTGTGGGACACCCCTGTTATTACTCACGGTCAGAACACAATTTTTTGGGCCTGATCTATGTTCTAGAACATAGAATCAGGGCCTTAAAGTATGCCCAACATTGTTTTGAGGGGAAAAACAATGTTTATGGGAAGGAGAAAAATCATGATGGGGCCCATATGATGAGCTGAAGTAGAGGAATTTGGATGTATGCCTTTGAGTCTGAAAAAAAAAATAATGGTACTTTTAAGGTACGACTAAACTGAAGGTGTCATGGACTGAATGAGACTTAGAGACTCTTCGTGTAGAGATTCAGGGGAATTCAATAGTAAAATGGGTTTTCTCTCGTTATGGGGTTCTTAAGCTCTTAGAGAACACATTGACGTGAGATATTGAGCCCTTGTTGTCAAGGATAGTTAGCTACCAGGACCCATATCAGGAGTCATTTGTGGTATAGGGCCATAGGATGGAGCTAACAATATGGGACATATAATTGCTAATAAGACTCCCCCCCTTGGGTATGGTAGGGGAGACATATCCAGTGATGCCTCGTGGGAGAAAAATAGGTGATTTTATGGATCATAATTTTATTATGGGTGTTCGTGGCAAGGGAAATACCATTCATATAAATGAAATAGAGAGGTTGGTGACACGAGCTACATCCACAACAATGGTAACAATCTTGGGTATTCATGCCTTTCATCACATCATATGAGGGAAGATGATATTGGCAAAGAGTGTATTGGTGGGTAGTCATGCCTTTGATCACATCACTATAGGGAAGATGATTTAGGTAGAGAATGTGTTGGAAGGGATGTACTATAGGTGGGCCCAAGTGATTTTTTCATAATTGGAATTAAAATTGAGCTTATGTAGGTGACATAACAATGATAATTTTTTATTTGGGATAGTTTTGTTCTCAATATTCTTTGAGAATATCCCTAACATCTGCCCACATGTATAGATCAATGATGGGGGACCACAGGAGCACAGGATGCACCACTGGGGGTAGTTATTGCGATGAGGTGGAGGAGGGGGAGTTGGGCGAGTGCTCCAAGATTATTTTTTTTCTCATTGGGACCAAATTCCATTTTACATACATGGATATTGATATAGTGGCATGAACTATCAGGTTGATCTTGATTTTCCCCTACTGCTAGGACAAGCATGGAGTCTAGATGGTAAGCGAAAGTTACTATATGATTGGTTGCATTGAATGTTTAGAGGGTATATATGTGGTACTAATTTCCAAAATAATGTAATGGGGATATAATACCAATGAAATCAACAGGATATATAGGTCATGTCACAGTGCTTGGGGATGCAAATCAGGATCAACATCACGAGAGCAACTAGAAAATGATGCTCTCCTAGAGGACCTCCATCGTATATTCTATGTGATACAAACCTGGGTGACAAATCACAAATGGAATTATTTAGAAGATCAGTATATGGATGAGTGCACTGGTATTCCCTTAGAGAATCTAGGTATCATGTGGTGCAAGGTGATTTTTGACCAGGCAGTTCGAGATCGATGAGGTGGTGGTATGGAGTTGCTGGCTTGGGAGCCTCCAAACGATAGTGAATAGGGATAGGGACATATGGTTCCAAGTTTTTGGTTATGTAAAATGTTATGGGCATGTAATATGTATTTAAAGTAGTGGACTGCAAACACTTATATTTTTTGATATGGTGATACATAATATGGTTATGAATTTTTGTGATGATTATGGATCACCATTTGTTAATGTTTATGGTTGCCTTATTGTACGTGATAAATTCAAATCTAGAATGTTATTTTCAATGGAATATACATAATGATTTTGGGCTTTAGAAACCTGAATGAATATAATGAATTCAAATTCACGTTCCAAAATCTTCGCTCGTAGATATTTCTAAATAGGAAAGGATTATGCACATGATAAACAATATTCAATTGCAAGACAAGTAAAAGGAAATATTGAACAACATGAAGATGAAGTATGGGACGATCAAAGGAATCAACTAACAAACCTATCACAAAATCATATTCAACCTGGTTATTGGTGGCAAATCCTATTCATACGTTGTTGGAATGAACTAACTAATGCAGAGGGTTGAAAATGGACCAAGTTGCCAAGGAAAGATTTGTAGAGTACACTATCAGAATAATCGATATGAGGTGTGGATGATGGATCCATATAAAATAATCAAGGAGACAATGTATGATATGATGGCATGGGAATGAAAGCTATCTAAATAAATAACATAAAAAGATAAAACATTTCAATGGGAAATGTTATGGGTTAAATTTGTTCAAGTAGAGTGCATTATGAGGGTTAGGAAGGACTTGGCCTTTGAAATCCTCTAAAAGGTATGCCACCTTTCCAAAACACTTACAGATGATGTAAGGTCCTAGCCATAATGATTGGAACTTCATGTGCCCTGGGAAATCATGAGATTGGTCATACACAAGAAAAAGGTTAGCTTTGTGAAAGGAACAAGGGTGGAATTTCCAGTCATATTGAGCTTTGGTGTGTTTTTTGGTTGCTTCAATGGTTTTCAATGTAGCACATATGTCTTCATTGGAATGCTCAAGCATTATAAGTAGTTTTTTTAAGGGTTCGGTGCCTGGAGGAGTTTGAAGGAGAGGTGAAGGGAGAGGATTTCACACTCGCTCAATAATACTGCCTCATCTCCAAATACAAGGGGGAAAGGAGTAAACCTAGTGGTGGTTTTAGCAGAGGTTCTATAGGCCACAAAGTAGGGAAGAAAAAAAGGTTCTAGTTGGTCTTGTCCTTATTCACCGTTTGCTAAAGCATATATTTAAGGATTTTATTTATTGCTTCAACTTGGACATTTCCTTGAGGATAATAAGATGATGAATATTGATGTTGAAATCCCAACAAAGAGGATAACTCACACCATATCTCATCTTCGAAATTTTGGACGTGGTAAAAAACCAACTGATTCGAAACCATGAATCGAGCAATAACACAGTTGAAAAAAATAAGGTTGCAATAGTTGTAGTGTTATTGAACGTTAGCATGGCTTTAGCCCATTTGGTAAAACAGTCGATGACCACGATAATATAATTGTGGTTATTATTATATTGGGGTCAACACTCCACTAATTCAATAGCCCATTTGCAAAAATGATTTTTTGCGATGACGGGATGGAGGGGAGCAGGTGGATCTCATGCTTTAGGGGCATATAAATGACAATTGCGATAGTTTTTTACTACTTCAATGCAGTCCCTAAAGGGAGAAGGACAAAATTAACCAACACGCATGATCTTCTTAACAATGGCCATTCTGGAGAGATGACCACCACAATCATCGTTGTGGTAGGCATTGACAACTTTCTCAACTTCAACATGCATGAGACAATAATGAAGGACAGTGTCGACACTATGATGATAGAGATCATCACCGATGAGGAGGTAGCAAGGGGTTTCATGTGAAATATTTCCTCGAGCATCATGATTAAAATGGGAGGTGAATTTTTGGGTTCATATATAAGTGAATATGTTTCCATAACAAGGATCATCTAAGGTGATGGAAAATAAGGATCATCTGAGGATCATCTGGAAGATCATTATTGACCAACAAATATGCCGCACCAACATGAAATTCAGAAATGAATTCAGAAAGGGCCAAACCTTTCTTACTCTTCAGTGTGAAAAATTTGAGATCGGATTATTGAAGAATGATGATCCAATGGGAATACTTCCTATTTATGATTTATCATCTCAATAGGAATGATATAGGGTTGGAATTGGTCACAAATATAGTGGTACGTGTAAGGATATACTGGTGAATCTTTAGAATAAATAACACTACAACTAGAGTAAACATTTCTTCATTCCAATAGGACACAGGGAGAATTTTGATGTTTTTACTAACATAGAATATGACATGCTCATTTTCGTTAGAATATTCCTCAATGAGGACCTTGACGACTAAATAGGAGGAGGTTGAGATGTATAGGATGAAGTCCCTTTCAAATTTAGGTGGACTGATCAAGGGAGTGTATGTGAGAGCATGTTTAAGGGCATCAATATATTGTTGAGCATGGTCATCCCAAACTAATGGAATGGTAGATTGAAGGAGTCTAAGCAACCCATGTCAAATGGTGGCATACTCAAGAACAAGCTAATAAAGAAATTTGGCTTTGCCTTGAAGAAGTTTTCACTAGCGAAGGGTACAAGAAAGTGGAAGTTTGAGAATGGATTTAACTTTGGGAGGATCAAGCTTTATACCATATTTAGACATAATGGACCCCAATAGTCAGCTAGATGGAACAAAAAATACACACTTAAGGGGGTTGAGGCGAATATCATACTTGCAACATCGAATGGTATGTAAATCATGAATGTGTCATGCTCGAAGCCTAGAAAAAGTGGTGAGATCGTCAAGGTATGCAAGGATAATATGAGCCAATTCATGGAAGAAATTATAGATGACCCACTTAAATGTGTCCCCAACAGTCTTTAAGCCAAAAGGCATGAATATTTAGGTGAAATTTACCCACAAAGTAATGATATTGGTTTTAAGTTGATCATCATAATGAAAATTTATCTGGTTATATCCAGAGAATCCATCCATAAATTATAAATCCTCATGCCCTGGACACTCATCAATGATTTGGTTAATAAAAGGTGTGGGGAAGCTCTCATTGGGACAAGATTTTTTCACGTCATGGAAGTCAGTGCAGACAAAAATGGTGCCTTTTTTCTTGAGAACAGGAACATGATTGGACACCCATGTGGTGTATTCAATGGGATAAATAAATCCACCTTTCTTGAGATTATCAATTTTAGCTTTAATGGCCTCACGCTTGGAACGATGGCTGGGTCTCAAATTTTAAGGGATGGAAATGGCATCAGGACATGTGTCGATATGGTGTTCAATAATGGCAGTATCATGTCCAAACATCTCAGAATAAGACTAGTATAAAAAATCACAAAACTATTTGAATAAGATGGCGTAAGCATTAATTTATTCATGGGTTCAATGTGACCCCAAGGTGATATTCTATTCAATCATTGGTTTATTTGAAATGTTAATATTAATGGTAGGAGATATATTGGCCATGCTTCCTTCTTCAAAAATGTTTGGTGCAGGAATGGGATATGTAAACCAATCGACTTCACCATGGATGAAGTCATTCGACTCAAAAACATGTTGGTCAAGGGTTTGTTTGGGAAGGAAATAAACATGATGCTGCATATCATCCCAAGGATAACCAGGGGTAGTCATAGTTTCCATGATGTATTCATATTAATTAAATATGGGTGGACAAGAGTAGGAGAGATAACTTGATGTGGAGGAACTACCTCACGCATCAACATGAGAGAAAAGGTTCACATGTGCATCGACAACAGGAGGAAGAAAATGACGAGTAGATGGAATTTATACTGACATTGAGACTGGGGTATTCAGCTAAGGCAGTTCAATCGAATCACAATAGGGAAATTTAGAAGAGTACCTAGATGACGATTCCATGGATGAATATAGGTATAGAATAGAAGCAATATTGTCCATCATCTCGAAAATGGGAGGAGGGATCATAATGTGTGGTTCTTGTTCTGGTTCAATAATGGTACCAGAAGTTGAAGGTAGAGAAATTTTGGACTCACTATGAGTAGCCTCTATTTCATGAAGAGCATGATGGGTATCGGGAAAATCTTTAAGGTAAGGAAAATGCTGAGAATAGTGGCCAAAATTATCAGACAAAGCACGAGGGTGATTCATGCATAATTCTATATTTTTCTTGGTTGACTTAGATAAGGCAACATGGACCTCTGGGATGATAGAGTTAGGAAATGTGTCAGCATCCACATATTTGAGATGAGCTACTTCAGGACAATTACGAGTGGCATGCCCAAGAACATCACACAAAGCGTATGCAGCTGTTAGATTTGGAGACTTAGGAGGATATTGAGTGGGCTGGGTTTCCTTGTCTTTAGTTCACCTTTTCTATTATTTTCCCCTCTCTCTAGATGTTTTCAAAATAGATGGAGGTGTCTGCTAAGGTGGTTGTGGAACTGAAGCAAAAGAAGGGGAAGTCACAACAGGTTGCACCAGGGTCAAATTTGTGTAAGGTTTAAGTTGATAAGGTGGGGTTTTTTCAGGGGGATCAATTTATGAGAGTAGGATCCCAAGGGTAATGTTGGGTAAAATCGATGCAACCATGACAGGGACAAAAGAAAATTCTAGGGGGGTGAATAGGAAAGGTACCCACTAGTAGGATAATGGCCTGAAGTAACTTCTCCTATATGGTTAAGGCCTGAAGGAACTGTTCCTATCTGGAATGGATTAGGAGAGACACCAGTAGAAGGATTTGGTCCTTGCGGAGTTATACATGTATGCTGGGTTGAGTTTGGAACTATGGGTTGTGAAGGTGCCAGTTGTTGGATGGGCATACCAAACTCCTTTTGAGCATCAAGTGATGCTTGTAGCATGCAAAAATTGGACTATCTGGGCTCAGAAGGGGAAAGTGGTGGACCATAGTAGGCACCATGAAAATATGAATCTTTGTAGACTCCAGGTGAAACTTTCGTGAGGGACGAGATAGTCATATGACCAGTCACAGATGAAATGTTTGATTGAGGAGAATTTTATGCCTTAGGATCATAGTGTAAAAATTGATCAATGGTGATGATCTTTCCTTTGTCAAGAAATCACGCCTTACAAAAAGCCACAGGTGCAAAAAATGTAATGGAATAGGTGTATCTATGCCCAGAAGGATGTTATAATTGAATGGGGTATCTATGACTTCTATATAAATGGATACAATCTTGAAGGAAATAATGATAGGACAGTTGCAAAGTAAGCCAAGGGGTTGAGATGGATGATCGTCCCATACAGCAAGAGTGATGGTGGATGGGACAGGTTTGGTGAACCAAGTTGCTTCCAAACAATAGCAGCCATCACACATGTGGAGACTCCTTCGTCAATGATACACCACTGAATAGTGGTGTTTCTTATTGATACTGGTATTTGAAAATCAATAGATGAAGGAAGTGGGGGATGTTTTGTTGGGGGGAATATTTGAGGATATTTCATGCATCCTTTTCCCCCTGTTTTCCATTTTCCCTCATTAGACGTAAAATTTCCTTAATACAATGTGACTCCCTCTGATTAAGAAGCAACCTTTTTCTTTGGCGTATTATTATGTTATTGTATTCTAAGTATTGAACGGAAAAATGATTTCCTTTGGATGATTAATGAGGGAATCATTGGAAGAGTTGATTTGAATGTTTTCCTTTCAGTTGTTGTTATAATTACTGAGAACCATGGGTGAGAAACTATTTTTGTTACTTTCTGTTACATGGTGTGATTTTTTGTTGCACAATAAAGATGATGTTACACCGTGAATTGTCAAATACTAGAGTCACCACTTTTACAAGACAATTGTCAAGGTCCGCATGAAGTATTTCCATCCAGACAGTTAAGAAGATCTGAGCAATTACAATTGCATCTGAAAAATAATGGTGTAACCATAACAAATCTTTACCTAAATCCTATTGTAACAATTTCTATTTTTTTATTATTGATGCTAGCTTAATTAACAATCACCAGATTCTCATGATTGATTCATTTTCCTAATTTTGGGGCTTTGTAAAGACATTATAAAAATAGCGTAGTCTCGTAAGGGAAAGAGGAATGATAGCAGAGATAATACTGACATTCTGATTTTTTTACTCTTCACCTATTTTTGATACAAGCATATATCTAGTGATGTTACTACAATTTATGTGTTGACTTCTTAAGTAGTTTTCACTATACTCCTGCACCGTGCTAGGAGGAAGCGACCTCCTCTTTAGCAGGGATCACACTGCTAATAGGATATTTATTTTTATGTGTTAGTGTGGATTTCACACAATGTTGGTCTCAGGATGATAAACTCTTGTGCTGGGATTACAGGCACCGCACCGTGCCCAGGCTAATTTTTATGTATTTGTTGTATATTTTTCTATTTTTATTTTGTTGTTACATGTATTGCTACTGTAGTGCACAAATATTTGAAGCAAAAGGTCACACTGCTGATAACTTCCATGAATACACAGATTTGTTACTTTAGGAGTGATAAAATCGCATAAAATTTTTGGTGTCGTTTTCGCGGAAGGTTGTTAATAATACAATCAACCAACACTTTCTTTTCAATTTTCTTTTAAATTTCTTTTTGATAGCTTGTATCTAATTTTACAGACATTGGGCTGTAATATGAGAGGTAAGAACCTCTACATCGCTCTAACACAGCTAGGCGGGATCACCTCTGTAATAATTAGGACACTTAGGTTGTTAAAATAGTTATATATTTGGTCCATGTATAGAATATATGAGTGAAGAAGAAACAACCCGTAGAAGCCTTAATAAACCTACAGGTAAAAGGGGTCGAGCAAGAAACAAGAAAAATATTTATCAAGGGAGAGCAACATTCATTCAATAATTGATCTAAAAAGTGGAAAGGGAGTAGTAAAAACCACATAGGTATGTGAGAAAAACAGGCCCACAAAAATTTGTTGTCTCTACATCTAAATTAGGAGTATTTGATTCCTCTGTTTTAGTACCCCATTCTCCTCAAACTAGGCTACAAAATACCAATTCTATAAAACCAATTCAGTAACAACAAGGAGAGACTAGTGGCAAGGATATTGGATTAGAAGGACAAGGGGAAACCATTGGGAAATATCAGGAACCAGAATCATAAAAACATTCTTTTACTTTCCAATACCCAAAATTAGGTAGTGCATTAAAATAACCAACCCCAAAATAATCTAAGAAATCATCACAAGAATCCCTATTCATAGAACATTTTTCTAAACAATATTTAGAAGGACCTTTACCAAAACTTGAATAAGGAGAAATTCCAATGGGGGATAACAACAATGTGAAAATTCCACTATTACCACTTTTGAATTCCCAATAGGTGATATAAGGGGAGAGGCCCCCATGAAAAATATCCCTCGATAAGTTCTTCCATGTTTTGAGGTATTAAATCTAGAAGATGGTGATACGTTTTTGTTTGAGTTTCATGGTTTTTGTAGGAGTTATGATTACACTTCAGATGCTCATAAATTAAAACTATTTCCTACCACTCTGAAAGGAGTAGCATTAAGATGGTTTATGGGACTAGGGCCTGCCATTATCCAGACATGGAGAGATATGAAGACTACATTTCTAGAAAAATACTAGGAGTATTGCCAAACCATAAATTTAAGAGAGGATTTAATCATAATAACACCGAAGGAATATGAAATCTTGGAAGATTACGTGGAACTGCTCCATTATAATCTAGAAAGGTATAAACATGGTTATTTAGATCCAAATATTTAGAAAAATATTTATTCAAGGAATGAGAGATGATTTTCATGACATATTAAACCCATTAGTGAAACGAGATATATCTCAGGAGCCATATGAAGAAATAATAAAACTTTTCTTAAGGTGTTGGTGAGGATCTTCACGTAGAATAATCATGGTATCAGATTCCTTTGTCAAAATATGGAAATCTGTAAATAAAAGTGTGACTCGAGCTGAGATTGGAAACTTGTTTGAAAATCTCAAGACCAATCTTGTAAGTACCTTATCCGCCCAATTGACGACAACGTAAGTGAAAAAGGCACATGATGAAGATGACAAGATGTTGGTCATGTTCTTCCCAAAATGTAAAGACAAACATTCCTTGAAGGATTGTAGAGTCAACACCATTATCTTGTGCAATATTTGTGACATGGAGCATTCTACAAGCTACTATCTCGAACTCCCGAGATTGAAAATGGTACTTAAGGAATCAGGTGAGGAGGTTCAATATTCTTACTTTATTGGGTCTAAGAAACCTTGGCAACCACGACCACTAGGTATGTTTAAATATTTTTCTTTTAATCCATGGAATAGTGTATGTAATGCTCAACAATTTCCATGGTTGTATCACACTCATTCTCCATCTCGATTCCCATCTCCATGGAACCAGTGGTATATTTCTCTACCTTTTTAGTATCCTTCATCTTAGTTGTACTCTTGGCCTCATAATTGGAAGGGAAACCCTCCCACACTACCAATACAACAACAATTACAACTTCTATTTCTCACATCATCTACTTCCACTCCTCCCATACATCCCCAACTACTTATAAAGTCTAACCGTAACCCAAATAATAAGGCATCCCAGAATATTAAAGCCCGCACTTTTTTCCGAACTTACTACGTTTCCCTATTGAATGCAATGAGATCCACCTTTGATCAAGAAAGTATTAAATTAAAAAACCTCCTCTAAAACAAATATTAAGAATGGAAATAGAAACAATAGAAGACATATATATTAGGCTCTCAGTGAGGGAAAAAATCCCTCAAATGGGAAAATTTGGAAAACTCTTATCTTATTAAAATATGCTTCAAATGAGATAGAAATACCTAAACCTTAGAGTATGTACTTATTTCAGTTCCAAGCCAACCCTTCTTCAAGTCCTTCCTTGATACTACAACAAACAACTACACACTACAATTTCGGCCTGCCAGCTTCAATACTACTACTCAAATTGCAACTTCAACCCTAAAATTTTGGCCTTCCATCTTCCTTCCTTCCTTCTTCCTACCAAATTCTGCACTTCATTCTATTGCAACTCAGTCTAACAACCTCAACCTCCTTCTACAACCCATAAACCCTAGAATTTCATACAATTGATATAGGTAGAGACTTCACAAGGGGTAAAATTCCCTCCTTTCGGTCAACTTGATGTTTCCTAGACTGGCCTATACTTTTGGAGCCTCGAGGACTTTCTAGAATCTAAAATAAATGTTTTTACAATTTTAGTTTTCCCATAAGGGTCTTATATACATTATGTTTACTCCATTAACTAAAGAGAATAAATACTAATACCTAACAAAACCTAGACACATGAAGAATGTCATTTTACCTAGAAGACCATCAATAATGAGCACGAAACCTATGATTTAATAATAATAACCTTTTATTTTCCTTTCTTGTCCGTTACATAGGATACATATTGAAATGAGTACAACAATAATAATGAATATCGAAACTAGTTACTTTTAAAACATGATTCCTCTATGGGCCATATCTACATTGAAACTTTGGACTAGTGAAATTATTAGACCGAGGATGATTTTATTATTGATTTTGAGGCACACATAAGGCGTTTTAGGCAGACCCATTACTACATTAGTTATGGACAATTGGTTGGTAATCGTGGTCCATATCAGTGTCGGCCTAGGAGGTCTTATAACATATATATAATTTACATGTATGTACTTATGGGCAAACATTTAAAAAATAGTTTCATACTTACATTATGCCTAATGATTTAACATCTCATGATCACACATCTATTGCCTACACATTTCCCCCATACTGGGCTATCAAGTGTATCTTAGTGCAAAAATACTAATATTTATCATCCTAGATCCATATTAACTTCAAATCTACAAATTTTTTAGAGGGATCAAATATTTTGAGGTAAAGACCTCTTTCAGAGTGAAAAAAGATTTGATTCATCTTGTTGCTCGGTAATTTAGAGCTAATATGAATAATAAAGCTCAAACATAAAGAATTGATATTTTACCCTCTTAATTTTTATGATAAATATTTTTTAAGTTTATGAGATCAACTACGAATTATGAATGCTAAATTTATGCAATAAACTATGCAGGTTATTATGGTCTCCCCCCCTTCATTTATGGATTGCACCAAATCCTTATCTGGTTACCTCTAAAATAAAAATATATTCTAAATTTAGGTGATAGATTATAGATAATTTATGTTAAATTTATGCAATAAATTATCTAGGTTATTAAGGCTTTCCACTTTATTTATGGGTAGCACTAATTCCTTATCTTGTTACCTCTCGAATATTTCATTAGAAACTTGTCCACGATAATGGTAATAACCCATTTTGAAAATTGAAATAGTTTGTGATTATAATTTTTTTTATGGAAATCTTTATTTTCTAACCTATAAAAATATTTCATATTATTTTTTCATTAATAATTTAGTAATATATTTTGAAATTTAAATGCTTATAAATATTTGAAAACAATTTATTTACTAAATTAAAAAATATGATATTAAAACTAAATTTTAATAAATGTGTTGCTCATTTTAAATAATAAATAAATAAGATAACACATAGAAATACTTCATATCCATCACAAATCAACTAGTATGAAATTTTTAGAAATACTTCATACCCATCAAAAATCATTTAGTGAGAAATTCTCAACATATTATATGGTAATATGAATCAAATCTGGGAGGTTTGTAAGTGTGCTCTATTTCTAAAAGAACTATTAATTTGAATATAAACTTATTATAGGTAATAATGTAAGATAACATGTTAATTTATTGGATTGAATACAAGTCAGGGGATATGCATAAAGTCTTAATATTTACACTCATTTTTGAACCTATAAAAAGAAGGAAATTAAAATATAGGTTGCTCATTTTGAGAGTTGGTGGATCTCTATGTTTTTGACTGAGTATGTGGATGAGAAGAGGTTTGATAAATGATAAGGAATAAATAATGAATCCATCGCCACCACATTTGGTCACGATTTCAATTAGAAATTTCAAAGAGAATGCTTTCGTGCATAACTAAACCATGGCTTGAGGGGATTCAGGCTGTAATATTTATGGGTGGGAAATTTCCCACAATAGATTTTCCATTGCTCGAGGTGCATGTAAGTCTTCCTTGCAAAAGAGGGATTGTTGTCAACATTTGTCTTCAATGATTTTGTTTAATCGGCAAACAATTTCATCCCAAAATTGAATTTTTAGAATCTAAGTTTCATGCTTTTGGAATTCAATACTCCATAGTTGTTCGATCAAATCTACTAGTAAATCATGATCATGTATTCTATAGAGTTTATACATTATATGACATGCACTACGGAGAGATAAAAACCTTTAAGACTTATATTTTAAATGGTAGTTTTGGAGTAATTATATAATGATTATTTTAATTTTAGTTTTTAAATGTGGAAGTTCTATTTTTGAATAATTAGTTATTTTTGTTAATGATCATAATTATATTTATAGATGTACTTATTTTTAAATTTATTTTTGAAAATTTTAATTTAAATATAAATTATTATTAGATGAATGACAATAATTTAACTTTTATGGAATATTATAAATTATTTTAAATAGTAGTTACAAATCAAAGGTTGTAATTTATCTCATAAGTCTTAAACTTTTTTTTTCCATTTTAAATAAATTGTTTATTAAAAAAATCATATGATGATGATGATGATCAATGTCCACTAAAACAGGTGAACTGAAAAAGGAAAAAGGCTACAAAATAAATGAAAAAAGTGTTCCAAGATTATTATAGTTTTGTTTTAAAACGTCAATAATGTTGGTAGTGTGACTTATATTTTGAAAATTAGAACGAATTTGAGTACAATATGGACAATCTCAGAGATAGTATTTTTCATCTTCAACCCTCCCACAAACTCTCTCATCTCATCTTATTTTGGAAATTGATAAATGACAGGTTTTACTATGAATTTATTATAATAATTATTTCTCTTACTCTCTTTCTCTCCATTATTGAGAAATGTAATTAGTATTTTTCTTCACAATTGTTTTCTAGCTCATAACATGATGTAATTATTATGTATTTTTCAAAATAGATAAAAAGAAAAAATATGGTAAAAAAATATTATTTATAAACATAGGTTTCATGCTTTAGTTATTTTGTTTCCAAGTTAAAGGTCCCATTAAATTATTTTAGGATTTTTTCATTAATTATTGTCCTTGTCTTGTCTTTTTGTAGTATAGTCTTCTTAAACTTATTATGGCCGTAGTCTAACTAGCCAGAGGAATCGCCCAGAAAATCATGAAAATTCGGATAAGATTTTCAGAAAATATGGCAGGAATTTTTCTAAATCCATGTTATAACCATCAAAGTTTAATATTTTTGGGTGTCCTACAGGTTTTTGATGGCGCTGAATCCATTTCCACTGTCAAAATCAGGATTCAAACACTGTTTCTGCAAGATTTTTTAAATTTTTTTGGCCCGAATTCCGGCCAATTTTGACGGTCCGGGCAATTCCTCCGGCTCGTTAGAGGACTCCCTTATTATGTCAAGATAAAAAAACATTATTACATGTAATTCGGTCATTTTTACTATTCAACCACCCTGAAGGCTATATATGGAAGTGAAATTTTAACTATTGTGGCAATTAACCATCTAAGGAATTCGATCTAAAATTTGTGAAAGAAAAATAAGTGCGAAGTTGAGGAAGAGACGAGAAAAACCTTGGCGAAAAAGAAACGATACACTCTCAAGAAATAAATACCAAGAATTTCATTATTTCTGCCACATGTGCAAACAATTACGGTTAGTACAGTTTTGAAGTGCTACAGTCCAAGTTTAAAAAGTTGCAGTAAGGATCGAGATCCTTGATTGTTTGTTTTTTGGGTTTGATTTTTGGAAAAGTGTTTAGAACTTAACTATTCCATTGTGGTAGGTTTACTTGGTCGAGTGGAGCAAGTCTTTGTATTGGTGAAAGGCATTTGTTGTCTCATTTTATTTAAAATTTATTTGGTTTTAAAGGATAATTTTTGGGCTTTCTTTTAGAAGAGGGGTTTCTCTCTGTTCGAGAGCTTATATTTCGTTTGATATAGATGTAATTATGTTTTTTAGTTTTTTTTTTTTTATGATCGGGAGTAAAGGAAGACATAAAAGAAGACAAAAAGAATACAAAGAAATTACAATTAATTATCAAGATAATAAGATATTTCTGTCTTTCTGATTTATTAACATGGTATAAAGCTAAGGTGAAAGAAAAAGGTAAAGAAAAGTTGAAGATATTTGGATTCCATTTGCAAGAAATAAGGATTTTTTCGTAAAATGATCAAATAAACGTCTTTGCTTCTCATAAACTAGGACCTAAGAAAGGTTTCAAGCAGATCTAAATCTCATCTATGGTATGATTAATAAATGACATCAAACGTAATAAAAGAAATATACAATTCTCCAAAAGAAATCCACATTATAATTTCGATGGAAATATGAAATTTTAATAAGAATCCACAGTATCATTTCAAATCTCCAAGAGGTCTGCAATCTTTTGTTTAAGCATCTGTTATGGGTTTTCAGTAGTTCTAAAAGGAAAAGAAGAAGCCTACGCATAGAATTATTTGAGTATTTGAAGAGATTTTATTACATTAACAATGATTCATTAGGATGAAGATTCAGTGATAGCTTAAAGCTCAGAAACTATTGGTGGCTTAGGTTAGATGAGAAAAGTCACCTATCCAAAAATTCCACAATAACATTTCCGAACTTGTAGTCAGGAAAAAAAGAAGCTTATATATATGAAAGAAAATAGGTTGAATCTATATTTACATTCAGATTCAAAATAGTAAATAAATTTTGCTTGGTTGTAAAAAAGGCTAACAAATTTAAATGAATTTCACAGTCAAGGAGAAGTTATTCACCTTGTGTACAACATTCTTATTGAAAATACCATAAAATCAATAAAATTTTGAGTACCCATTAAAGGAAGTATTTTTACAATAACAAAGGACCGAAGATGAAAATATAATAGGCATCATGTCATTCAAATCAAGGGTATGATCTATGCAGATTTCACCAACATCCATAGAAGAAATCTTAGATTCAAGACAGAACATCTTGAATGTAGGAAGAATATTATGACATCTTGAAGAAGCCTTTATATATGACTTTGTGTGATCTTGGAGGACTAAAGTATTTATTTTTTGAGGTATGTATAATTATTTTTATTTATACAAGGTATAACTCAAATTTAGATTAGGGATTTTGGTTTTTAGGGTCTGTAGTATTTATTTTAGAGGTTATTGATGAATAAGTTCTTGTGATCCCTACTTGGTAAAGAAGAATTAACCTTATTATTTTACCTCATTGGAACCCTATACTTTTTTATCTAGGGTTTGTAATTAGTCTAAAGTGAAAAGTAAAACATAGTAAAGATTGAATTAGATACGAGATTAAGACCCTAGAGTTGTTGTTTCTAAGGGTAACATCATGAAACTTAAGGTTTGGATCTGGAAACCCTAGGAATTTTCCCTCTCTAAAGATTCCATGAAACCCTAATTATAATTATACTCTTGCAATTGCATATTTTATTTGGTGGTACTTGTCAATGATTGTTACATGCACTTAATGAACGAAGAAACACAAATAGATATGTTGATCTTATGTCATGAAGAGGTTGATGAAAATAAAGAAGGATAATTTGGTAATCAAGTTGGCTCATTGCGCAGTCTGATAAAAGAGGAGTCATATGGAGATGGAACATGAACATGTTGATGTTGAAGAAGAATATGTTGGCGAGAGAGAGCCCTTCAAGGTTTATGAAAGAAGAAATTAAAGGTATGTTTAAGATTATAATATTTGTAGAAAGTGTTCATCATCAAAGAAAAGTACAATAATTTTTGTATATATTAATTTATAGATTTTTTCTATAGAATAATGAATATTTTTATATTGTTAGGGTGTTTTATTTATAATTTTAAATCAATGTAGTATTATCTTCTGATATTTGTTCATTTTGGTAAAACCCTAACCTTTTTTTTAGGGTATGTGGATAATATCTAGGACATACTATAAGACTCTAGAAATTTAGGGTTTGATGATATTATCTAGGGATTTGTTGATGGCCACACATGAGTGCATGAACATTATCCTTTCAATTTGATAAAACCCTAACCTTTTTATTAAGGTCTGTTGATAATATCTAGGACATACAATAAAACCCTAGAAATGTAGGGTTTGATGATATTATCTAGGGGTTTGTTGATGGCCACAAATGAGTGCATTAACATTTGTGAATCCACATGGTGTCCCAAATTAGACTCCTTTTCATTGAAGCTATTGGTTCTGGCTAATATTTGGGTCCAGTTACCCATGAAAAGTAATTGTTTATGGGGATGAAATGGATGGTAAAGTAAATGGTAAAATGATAGATAGAATAATATAATAAATAAAACTAATGTAATCTATATCCTCTACTTAGGTATATAAATCTATATGTGGTAGAAAAATAATGTTGTTTCATGAAAATAAAGATCCCTATGAATTACCATTGTTAAAAATGTTTAAAAAATTAATTTGGTGAAATAATTAATCAAATCAATTATAAGCTAATCACATATAAATGGAAATTTATTTATGCGCTGTAGTTTATGTAATTTAATCCACACTTATAAAAAGTGATAATGCTATAATCAATAAAGCACATACATGAATAATATATAAATATTAAAAAACAAATTCTTTAAAAAATGTAGAATGCATATAGAGCATATAAAAGTACGAGTATTGTTGGAAATTTAAAAAATGTAGAATGCATATAGAGCATATAAAAGTACGAGTATTGTTGGAAATTTGTGCATTATGGAATTCATATAGGCTCATATTATATTAAATTAGAACTTGAGTACAAAAGTATAACAAAATATTTTCTTTTCTTCAAAATTTTGAACCCTTTCTAATGAGTTCAAGAGGGGAATTTATAGTATTCATTACAATAAAGAGCAGAAGTACTCTCCCTAAAAATTCTCACTTAAAGCTTAACAAAAGGAACATTAAAATAAAATGGTTGTAACAACTTTTAGTTAATTTAATGCGAGTCAATCATTCTTTGCCATAACTTTTGAATATTTAGAAGTCCTGCGACCTCTAGAGGGGAACGAGGATTGTTGTGTGCTTGGAAACTGAGGATAGAAACTCTAAAAGGTGTTAGCATTTGGATGGAGATATTAGTGAGTGCCTTTAAAAATATTCAATGGCTAGGAGGTTTGACCAAAAATTTCCATTTTAGTTCAATATTAACTTAAGCTAATTGGTCAATTCTCTTAACAAAAACTTCCCTCTCTTCAAACCAATCTTTGGGAAACCTCTGTACATCTATAAAAGAATATTTTGGGCAATTGGGGATCATATTTGATTCAAGCAATGAATCACTGATGGATTCAACTATGGAATTTTATAACTCCCTTGCATCATTGATGATTTTCTTAACCAAACGAATCCTAAATTTCCATTCTTTGAAAATAATTGACTTTTGCATTTTTTCTATTTTATGAAAGTCAAATTTCTTCCCTTCAGAATTATGTTTCCATTTTAGCATATAATTGAGATCTTGTTTGACTTTATAATAAAATGTTATCATATCTAATAGTTCATCCGTCAAAGTATTATCCAATTTGTGTTGCACTTGAATCAATTACAATTTATCACAGAATAATTGTTGCTGCTTTTGTATCTGCGAATTAAGGTCATATGCCTAGTGTTTGAATTTCAACATATGGGGACTCATAGGTTGAAATTTCACTATTTTTTTTTTATTACCTATTTTTTACAAATTTTGACTTAATCTCCTCTTCATGATGGATTTGAAATGCATTGAACTTCTTTTTTAGTTTGCAATTTCATTTTCATTTAACTGATTTTTCCACTATGTTATAACTTTCCCTTTTTCATTCATAAATGCTTGCTCCCTAGTGGTAATATTTTGGTCCTTATATCTAAGAAATTATTGCACCTCAATTAATTTATCCATAGTTTTAGAGGCATACTCACCAGTGAAATGAGTTAATTTTGCAAGCCCTTCATTAGGGGAAACAAATAATCATTTCCATAAAACTTCAAGACAAGTGGCTTGGGAGCTTTACCCTAGGACTAGATCTTCAGATTCATAAATATGTTGGAAATACTAAGAGGGGGATGAATCAACATTTCTTTTCAATTGTTATTTTTTCCAGTTAGATTCTTCACATTTAGAAACAGAGAGGTGTATAATAATAATATTATTAAGGATTAATAAGAACTTCAGTCCTTTTTCAAATAATTGAGTACAATAGATATGCGAGGGCACCAACCCTTCAATGAATCAGGCACCAACCTATTTCCAAGCACCAAATTTGACTTAGATGATGCTCCGACCTTTAGGGCTTTGACCATATCTTCTCAAGGCACCAACCTTGTGTTTAGGAGCACCAACTCCAAGGACACCAATTATTTTGTCTTCTTTCAATAGAGAATGTGAATAGTGTTTACTTGAACATCCTTGACACAATTCTTCACTATTTAATATTCAATTATTCATAATATCTTCATTTTCCAACACTGAGCTCATTGTTTATATGATTACAGAGGTATGCATTAGAAAGAGGTATGAACTATTCTTGACTAGACACCAAAAGTCTAAGCTTCAATAGGATAACACAAATCCGAGGAAGGTATTAACTATAGGTATGTTCATAAATTCGAGCCAGAAGAGATGATATTCCACAATACAAGTCTGATTTCTTCCCAACAACAAGTTCTGGTCCAAGTACCAAGCTACAAGCCTAGTATGAGCCTCCAAGGGTGTTACACATATCACACAATAAGTCTGAACTATTTTTTGACTTATTTCCACAGGTCCAAATTTTTGGGTTATCTGAGCCTTAACACAGGTCTGTGATAGTCCAAAGCGAATAGGTGAGACGCTTTGTATCACTGGTCCGAAGTCCTGTAGCCAATTATCTTCTTCAATGAATCGAGCTTTGGTACATGTGTTTTTTTTTAAGTTTCACAATACTGAGCCTTTATATTGATCCACAGTCTTGTAGCATTTGCCGTGGTTGAAAATTGAGTTGTTCTTCCCTTAAAGGGTTCACGAGATGTGAACCTGTTCCCTTTCTCTATGCTTCACACTTTACCAAGCTTCAGTCCTTATATTTGTTGAGATAATCACCGAAATTTAACCTTTATATTTATAGTGGTTTTTGAGCTTTGAAAGGACATGAATTTTGGAGAAAAGGGCTTACATGAGAGTGTTAGTGTAGGTTGTCTCACAATTAATTAATATCTTTTTAACTTAAAAATCCAGTATCTGATCAACTACTGGGAGTTTTAGGGCAAGTCAGGGCTTGTTAGAAAGAGGAAAAAATCCTCCTCAATATGGTCTAGGGCTCATTGTGATTGGCTACCTCCAAGATGCCAAAATTCATTTTTTCTTTGTAACTGTCCTTAATTTTTTTGTGCAGAAAGTGCATAGGAAAGAATGCATTTATTTCTTGGTCTCTCCTTCATTTGTATTCTCCATTGTTTGGCTTATCAATCATAGGGTCATAGCATCATCATGTAGGACATCTATGTCATCATGATAGTACCCAGCAAGGTCATGAAGGTCTAGAATCATGTATTCAATAGTAGTGCAACATCATTAGGAGAACTTCAAATGATATGTTCCATGTTATCATTAAGTCTTTCAACCTTAATCAACCTATTGCCATGAATGACAACTTGGATTAACAATTTCCCCCTTTTTCATTGGATGGAAATATTTTTCTTCTGTCCCCCTTTGATATCAATGGAAATGGGGTGCCAAAGTGCTCCCCTTGTCTTTCTGTTGCACCTAAAATACTGCACCCTTGACATGCTGCTTGATTTAATTTGATGTAAGAGCAATGATCCCCATATTTTGGTGAAGATACTCAAATGCTTCTCGTGGAAGGGGTTTTGTAAAGATATCCCCAATTTTCTCTTTTGTATTGACGTATTCCAGCTTGATACTGTGTTCAACAACTTGTTCACAGAGAAAGTGGTATTTGATTGCAATATATTTGGTCCTTGAGTGCATCACCGGATCCTTTGAAAGAATGATGGCATTAGTATTTTCACAAAAAAATAGTAATTGGTTGCTTATTTTCTATGTTGACATCCTTCAAGGCTTCCTTCATCCATAGAATTTGTGTACAACAATCAGCAACAACTATATATTCGGCTTTGACTGTAGAAAGGGATATAGAGGATTACTTTTTTCTAAGCCAAGATACAAGACAATCTCCCATAAAGAATGCATTTCCACTGGTACTTTTTCAATCATCTACGCTTCCGGCCCAATCAACATCAGAGTAAGTTGTCACAATAAAAATTGAACTTTTAGGATACAGAAGACCGAAATCAATTGTTCCTTTCAAATATCTGAGAATTATCTTTACACCTGCTAGATGGGATTGTTTAAGACTTGACTGAAATCTTGCTACCATTCCTACTACTTGCATAATATTTGGTCTTGTAGTAGTTAAGTATAGGAGACCTCCAATTATTGACATGTAAAGAGTTTCATCTATGAGAGGGGTATCATCATCTTTTCTTAATTTACAATCTGTGGTCGTCGGTGTGCTCATAGGTGCACAATCTTCCATCCCATATCTTTTGAGCATGTATTTAAGATATTTTTCTTGAGATATAAACATGCCTACAGAGGTTTCAGATATTTGTAGCCCAAGAAAGTAAGGAAAATAACCAATCATTGACATCTCTAAATGTTTGGACATATTTAGAGCAAATTCCTGGCTCATTTCTTCATCATTGCTAGCAAAGATTAGATCACCAACATAAACAAGAGTGACCAGAATTTTTTTGTTGTCCATCTTCATTTAGAGATTGCTACCTTCCACTCCCTTTTTGAAACCTTCTTGTTGCAGATGGTGATCCAACTTTGCATACCATGCTCTAGGGGCTTGTTTTAATCAATACAAGGCCTTTTTTAATTTCCATACAAGGTCTTTTCCTTCAGCAAGATCAAATCCTTCTGGTTGCTCCATGTAGACTTCGTCCTTGAGATCTCCATTCAGGAATGTTGATTTTACATCCATTTGATAAACTTGAATCCTTTTGAGCAAGTAAATGCTAAAAACATTCTTATGGCTAGCATTCGAGCTACGGGTGCAAAGTTTTTTTCGAAGTCAATTCCTTCGATTTGCGAGTATCCTTGGCACACAATTCTGACTTTATTTCTGATGATTTGTCCATATTCATTCATCTTTTTTTTTTAGTACCCATTTTGTTCCAATTATATTTTTATATTTTAGGCGAGGTACCAATTCTCATGTCTCATTTTTTTTTTATTTGAGACATTTCTTCTTCCATGGCCTTTATACAATAAGGATATTTTCATGCTTGAGAAAAAATTTTAGGCTCTATTAAAGATAATAGATCCACATCATATTTTCTTGGGGTGCTTATCATCCTTCTTCGAGTTTGAATTTCTTCATCTATATTTCCAATGACCTTTTCTTCCGGATGATATCTTTGAATAAACTTGATCTTAGAGGGTGTTTGTGAAGATTCACTTTGAGATTTACTTTGAGGTTCTCCATTCTCCTCTTCTTTTTCAGGTTCTTCTTCTTCTCTTTGTTCAAAGAAAGCCTCAACTTCATGATCTTCAATTCTGTTTTCTAGAAGGCCCTCATCAATCTTCACATCAATGCTTTCCACTATTCTTCTTAGACAATCATTGTAACATTTGTAAGCTTTTCTCCTAGAGGAGTATCCAAGAAATATTCCTTCGTCAACTCTAGAATTAAATTTACCTGGTGAGTCATCATTTATTTTTATGAAGAAATTTCTTCCAAAAACCCTGAAATATTTTACTAAAGCAGGTCTTCCTTTACATAATTCATAAGGAGTATTTTCATTACTTGGTCTTAGTTGAGTTCGATTTAAGGTATATACTGCGGTTCGAACTGCTTCTCTCCAAAATTTTGGTTGCAAATCAACTGTTATTAGCATTTTCCTTGCCATTTCTTGAATGGTTTGGTTCCTTCTTTCAACTACTCCATTTTTCTAGGGTGTCCTAATAGTAAAGAGTTATCTTTCGATTCCATGCTCTTTACAGAATTCATCAAATTCATTTGAGTTGAATTCTCCTCCTCTATCTGTTCTAAGACATTTAATCTTAGAATCTTTATCATTCTCAATTAGAGCCTTAAGATTATTAAAACATTCAAATGCTTCGGATTTATATTTTATGAAATATATCCACATCATTCTAGTATAGTCATCAACAAATAGAGCAACATACCTTTCACCTTGAAGAGCTAGAGTTTTAGTTGGCCCACACAAATCTGCATGAATGATTTCCAAAGGTTTCTTTGTTGAGAACTCCTTAGTTTTGTGGCTAGTTGTATTTTTCTTTCCATGTTGGCATGGGCCACATACAACTTGATTTGATTTGCACATTTTTGGAATATCCCTTGTTGCATTAATTTTGTTGATTTTGACTAGGTTATCAAAAATTTTATGCCCCAATCGCTTGTCCATAACCAACTTTCATCTGTTTGACTTAATTAACATTTATCTTATTGGATTCTACTGAGAATGTAAACATTATTTTGTGTTCTTACTCCTTTTTCCACAAGTTCTCCTGAGGATGAGTCTCTTATTTCACAAAATTTTGTGCTAAAGATAACATTATGTCCTTGGTCACAAATTTGGCTAACACTTAAGAGATTGTGTTTGAGCCCTTCTAATAGCAAGGTATTTTGAGCCTTTCATAGTCCATTGACAAGGGTAGCAGTTCCTTTTCCAATGATTTTAGCAGATCTACTTCCAAAGGATACATTTCCATATTTCTTGTTCAATGAGATAGACTTCTTTTTGTCACTTGGCATATGTCTTGAGCATCCACTATGCATGAACCAATGATTTTCTTCACTATGATCACATATAGCTATGCCACATTTATCAGATTTTGAGATTTACGTTTTTATCTTTCTCCCTTTTGAGAGGGAATTTTTTTTCATTATGATCATAATTATCACATAATGAGCAAGACGGATCAAAATTACCCAAAGGATCAAAGGAATTGTAATTTTTTATTTTTCCTTGCTCTTTACGACCACGTAGTTGGTTTTTTTGATCATTCAATCTTGGTGCTTCATTATTATGAGCCTTGCAATGCTTAGATTGATGCCCAAAGTTTTTACAATTGTAATAATGCCCATGAAAAATAGTTTGGTACCTGTTGTAGTATCCATAGCTTGAACCAACATTCTTCCTTGAATTTTCTCTTTTTTCAATTCTTGGTTTTGAGATGGGACTTTGTTCCTCACGAGATGAATTTTCTTCTTTTGGATGGCAAGAGAGTACATCAACATAAATTCTGGCATTATTATTTGTACTTGATTATTCTCCTTTGAAACCAATTCCAGACTTGTCATGTTGAGGTTTTTGAGTATTAATAATGTTGTCAAGAGCTACAGAGCTTTTCCAAATCCTTTTAACTTGCTCTAATTCCTTTCTTAGAGATATTATTTTAGCTTCACACATTTCAAAGATATGATCCTTCTCTTTTAGCTTAATGTTCAAGAAGTGTTCCCTTCTTTTGGCTTCCTCTCTTTATATTTTGAAAGAAATTGTATTATTTTGTAGATTCTCATTTTCTTCAATGGCACTCATTAGAAAACTATCCATGTTTCTTTTATCTTCTAGTTCTAAGTCATAATCATTTGTAAATTCCATGAATAACTTCTCTCTACTTCCAACATAATTACTTTCCTCATCTGATTCATCATCACTTTCTTTGTAATGACACACATTTCTAGTTGATTTCCTTTTTATGAATACAAATTCATCTTCATCAGACTCATCTTGTTTGGAGAAGCAATTCTTCTTATTAAACCCTTTCTTTTTGTACATCATTCTTTTAGAGTCCTTTTCATCATCACTTTCATGTTTATGAGGACATTTTGCAACATAATGACCTATTCTTCCACAATTGAAACAAATAAGAGGGTACTTACCTTTTAGCTTAGATCCCCTTTTTAGTATTCATACAAATTGAGCTAAATCATTTTCAGTATTAGATTCATTGTTGTTGCAATTCCATCCTTTTCCTTCTTTTGTATATCTTGAGGCTTTGAAAGTTGCTTCCTTGAAATTTGGGCTCCCTTTCCTCATCTCATAGGCAAAAAGAATTCCGTGAAGTTCATCCATATTGAGAGTATGTAGGTCCTTCATTTCTTCTATGGCACTTACTTTGGAGTCAAATCTATGAATAAGCGATCTCAGGATTTTTTGAACAATGGTGCTTTGTTCAATATTTTCTCCTAGTCATTTAAGAGAGTTAACCACTTTAGCTACTGGGAGGAAGTACGATGAAATATCTTCTTCATCATCCATTTTCAGAATCTCAAATTTCCTTCTATAGGTTTGTAGCTTTTCCTTCTTAACTTTGGATTCCCCATCACATAGAGAAACAAAATTATCCCATACTTCTTTCGCTGAGTCACAATTCATGACTTTCGTAAATTAGGAATCGGTAATTCCACTAGTGATGGAATTTAAAGCTTTGGCATTAGAAATGTAGGCTCTTCTTTCATCTAGATTAGTTGGAAGATTGGCGAGAGCTTTGTACCCATCCAAAATAGAGTGCCATACTTCAGGACAAAGAGACATTAGATAGTAGGACATCTTATTTTTCCAAAAACTAAAATTTGTTTCATCAAAGACAAGTAGTTTCCCTATTGCTTCCATGTTCTTCATTGTGCCTAAGAATCCTTCTTCCAGCTATTAGGCTGATATTGAAGAAGCTTGCTTTGAAACAAATTATTGGAAATAATGAGATGGGGGTGAATAAGTATTTCTTTTCAATTGTTAACTTTTTCCAGTTAGATTCTTCACAATTAAAAACAGAGAGGTGTATAGTAATATTATTATTAAGGGTTTATAATAACTTTAGTCCTTTTTCAAATAATTGAGTACAATAGATGTGTGAGGGCACCAACCATTCAATGAATTAGGCACCAACCTGTTTCCAACCACCAACTTGGATTTAGATGAGGCTCCGACCTCTAGGGCTTCGACCCTATCTTCTCAAGGAACCAACCTTGTGTTTAGGGGCACCAATTCCAAGGACGCCAATCCTTTTGTCTTCTTTTAATAGAGAATGCGAATAGTGTTTACTTGAACATCCTTGACACAATTATTTACTATTTAATATTCAATTCTTCATAATATCTTCATTGTCCAACACTGATCTCATTTTTTATATGATTACAGATGTACCCATTGGAAAGAGGTATGAACTGTTCTTGACTAGACACCAAAAGTCTGAGTTTCAATAGGATAACACAGATCCAAGGAAGGTTTTAACTATAGGTTTTTTCATAAATCTGAGCCACAAGAGATGATCTTCAACAAAACAAGTCTGAGTTCTTCCCAACCACAAGTTCTGGTCCAGGTACAGAGCTACAAGCCTGGTCTGATCCTCAAAGGGTGTTACATATATCACACAACAAGTTTGAACTATTTTTTAACTTATATCTGCAGGTCAGAAGTTTTTGGTTATCTGAGCCTTAATATAGGTCTGTGACAGTCCAAAGAGAATAGGCCCGAAGCTCTGTATCACTAATCTGAAGTCTTGTAGCCAATTATCTTCTTCAATGAATCGAGCTTCGGTACATGTCTCTATTCTGAAGTTTCAAAATACTGAGCCTTTATATTGATCCGCAGTCCTGTAGCATTTTCTGTGCTTGAAAACTGAGCTGCTGTTCCCTTAAGGTTTCACAAGATGTGAACCTATTCCCTTTCTCTGTGCTTCACACTTTACAAAGTCGTAGTCCTTATATTTGTTGAGATAATCACTGAAATTCTTGACTGAAACAAATGATTTTACATTTATATTTATAGTGGTTTTTCATATTTGAAAGGACGTGAATGTTGGGGAAAAGGGCCGACATGAGAGTGTCAATGTAGGTCAGCTCACAATTAATTAATATTTTTTTAACTTAAAAATTCAGTATCTCATCAACTATTGGGAGTTTTAGGGCAAGTGAGGGCTTGTTAGAAAGAGGAAAAAATCCCCTTCAATATGGTCTAGGGCTCATTGTGATTGGCTGTCTCCAAGATGCCAAAATTCATTTTTTCTTTGTAACTATCCTTATTTTTTTTGTGCAGAAAGTGCATAGGACATAATGCCTTCTCCATTGCTTGGATTCTCCTTCATTTTTCTTCTCCATTGTTTGGATTACCAATCATAGGGTTGTAGCATCATCATATAGGACATCTATGTCATCATGATGGTACCTAGCAAGGTCATGAAGGTATAGCATCATGTATTCGATAGTAGTGCAACATCATTAGGAGAACTTCAAATGATATCTTCCATGTTATCATTAAGTCTTTCAATCTTCATCAACCTATTGTTATCAATGAAAACTTGGATTAACAACTTTTGACCACATATTTGTACATTGGGTAGTAAAAATTGTCTCGATCTCCTCAATAATGACGAAGATTTCGGAAGTAGGATTAGCAAGAATAATATCTACCTCGGGCTATGTAGATAATGGTGACTTTTCAACTACTAAATGCCTTGGCATGATATTTTTTTTGGAATATGGATTACTTTGTATATTATTCTATTAAGAAGTAGTTTCTCCTCCTAGGATCACATTTTCTTATTTGTTTCAGGGCCTTATCCAACTATTTTCATTTTTTTCCATCCCCAAATCTACTGTATGGATTTATCCACCTGGGTTTGAAGGAGTAATTTTTCTTGCTTCTTGTAGATAAGGATATACCACTCGTTTAAATGATAATTCCTTCCAAGTAGAGTCCTTAGTTTCCTTTAGATATGCTTATTTTTGTAGGAGATGTTGCAATACATTTATAGGTAGGTGATCCAATAATTTGTTTCAGAATGAAAAAAAAATTCTCTCTCGTTCAATGGTAGTGTATCATATGCAAAAATCAAGGTTTTACTATAATAGGAGGCTTCAACAAATAAATCTTCAAATATATGCTCCTAATAGAGATATTTTCTGGTGCCATAAGCTATGGAAACATGTTTTTCTACTCCATTAGAGTCATAATTCCTAGCTAGGATGGTACCCAACTTCAATAACTCAATAGGTTGTACATATTTCTTACCATTTCGATAATTGGCCAAAGATAAACAACTAAAATAAAGAAGGAATTGAGGCCAAACCTTCTTGTTGGAATTCTTCAATGCCTTGGTAGTTCCATGACCTAATGTATGGTAAGCCAGTTCCTTACAAAAAGGATTATGTGGGATATAAAGGGGAAGAAAGTGGAGATATGCATATCTACCCAAGTCACTAGTACCTCTAAATGAATTTTCACCAAACCAGTTTCCAATCTTCCTTAGGATTTCCATAGCTTACGGGGACATTCTAGGATATTTGGTTCCAAATATGATTTCATAGATAGGGATAGCTACTTTACGGAAAATATGATAAAAAGCCAAAGTAATTGGAATACAAAAGTATACTATAATAAGTGTGGTTTGGTGAGGATTCAGAAAGAGGCTACTTACATCCCATAGTTTTGGAATCAAGAGAAAAACACAAGCAATCCATGATGTAAGATGACATATAGAATGGAGGTATTTTATTCTCAAACATAGTGTACAAGGTATGAAAATCCAAAATACACCTGAATAGGCTATTGGATAATATAGTGGCCCATTAAAAAATGTAACCCTCAGAAGCCCCATCAATTAAGGAAACCCAACTACCAGGAAATTCAGACATATTAGGTTATGTGTGCAATCTACAAAGCGTGGAAGAAAATTGACTAAAATGAGAGGAAAGCGAGTCTATTGAGTACTTAACACCCTCCTCTTTTTTGTGCTTATTTGAGTCCTTCCTCCATTCTCTATTGACTCGCTTAATATGCCTCTTTATGAAGTCCTTCACATAATTTTTTTTGTAAATGCATTATGGGTTAGGTAAGTGATACATGGATTAAATGTCCTTTGTTGTAAATGAGCCAATTATGGTGCCTTTTGGCATGTGAAACTTCCATTCACTAATATTCACATTTTCAAAAACCCAGTTGATCATGTCTATATATGGAAATACCTGAGGCATCACTCCAATTCTATGCTATGAATAATTTTCCACATCTTGAGGGGTTTCTTTTAGAGTGGAAATTTAATCATCAGCCATATGTTAGG
This sequence comes from Pinus albicaulis, assembly GCA_034641835.2. Lineage (NCBI taxonomy): Eukaryota > Viridiplantae > Streptophyta > Pinopsida > Pinales > Pinaceae > Pinus > Pinus albicaulis. The sequence continues at coordinate 703,891,138 of CM076581.1, forward strand.
TCCTTATATTACTAGTACAGTCCCTTATTGTTGTTAGTGTAACCCCCTTATTGTTATTTTTGTACCCCTCTAACCCCCATATTTTTATTATTGTGCCCTTAAATTATTATTATTAGGTCAGCTAGGATTACATTATGGCCCCATGGACTCCTATATATAAAAAGGAGGTTTTGCAATTTGTATCATCCAAGAATTGTTCATTTATGTAGTGTATTGGAGGTTTCCCCCTCTAAGTGGCTGATTTCTAAGGCATTGATCTCTCTTTTCTTCTATTTTTGGTGCTAGTTTCACAACATTTGGTATCAGAGCTTTGGATTCTAGGGTTCCACTGCCCCAAACAAGTCATCGTGGAATTTGCGCTATAAAATTTTTTCTACGTAGGATAAGAAGCTGAAATTTTTAGAGTATGAAGTGGAACTCATGAGGAACATCATCGCAAAATTTCAGAGCTTGGTTCGCAATATTTTCAGAGATATGATCTGTGGAAGTTAGGTCATTCTACAGGTTCCTGAATTTAACGTAAATAGGTCATCGCGGAATTGTCGCTATAGATTATTTTATGCAACGTTTCAGAATCTGAAATTTTCATAGAGAAAAGTTGAAATTCTGGGGAACCTCCTATAAAAATTTCAGATCTTGGTTCACAATTGTTTTGGAGATGTGATCTATTGATGTTAAGATTGTTTCAGGCTCCTGAATTTCATCTCAAAGAGGCGACCGTGGGAAAAAGATAATAACTCTCTCTCTGAGCATCGGATTGGGATTTTGTAAAACATGATTGCAAGTAAGAAGAATTTAGTTTTTGATATATCAATTTCAGACCTGATGGAAAAAAGAGTGACATGTGGCATGTCATAAAAGTTCACTCTATGGAACCAGTCCATAATTAGGTCATCGTGGGATATTGGACATAAATTTTCCTTGAAGAATCCAAATCAGGTCAGAATATGGCATTCAAAAGAATATTCAGAGTGGTACTTTTGGGCCAAATTTCAAATATTGAAGATCCAAAATCATAGAGATAAACCAGTTTCAATATCGAGCTCCTCAAAAACAAGAAAAAGGTGTCTATTGTTTTGAAATTACATATTTCTTGTTTGAAAACAATTAGTTTCAATTTTCCCAAGGGCATATTAAAGAATAGATATCAATATTGGGTTCTAAAATTCCCCCCTGAAAAGAATTCAACACCCATTAAGCCCTAAGAGGGCTCTACTATGACTTATGAAGAAGAAGAAACACAACATGAGATATCAAAATTACAAGAGGAAGTGCACAAAATTTCGTTATTGCAAAGAGAAACAATAAATGAAATGGAAGTTTTGAACAAAGGTTTGGAAACTAAGATGGATGGTTTGAAGAAAGGCATTGAATCTAAGACGAATGGTTTGGAAGCTAACATGGATGGCATGGAAGCTAAGATGGATGACATGAAAGCTAAGATCGATGAAAAAATGAAAGACAGCATGGAAAACATGAAGAATGATATAAAAGTAGACATCGAAGGTTTGGAAAAGTTGATACAATAAATGTTTCCTAATGGCAAAAATATAGTAGAGGAAACTCATGATGAGAACAAAATAAATGTTAATCGTGATTTCATAAACTCTAATGTTGGATGGAAGAACTACCATATTCCAAAGATGGATATGAGGAATTTTGATGGAAAGGACCCCGTAACATGGATACTAAAGATGGAGCAATATTTTGATCTCAATAATGTGAAAAACACACAAAAGGTACACATTGCAACTTTACATTTAGAACAAAATACATTTGTATGATATCGATGACTTTTCTCCCGTAAAAAAAATTGTCACTTGGTCAATTTTTACAGAGGAAATGATAGCACATTATGACGATACAAAGATAAACACCTTCTTTTTCCAATTGATAAATCTCAAACAAAAGGGTTCAGTGGTGGAGCACATTGAGCACTTCCAAAAATTGAATATAAGGGTAACTAATATCCTAGAGGAACACATGATTGATGTCTTCATAGGGACTTTAAAGGATAACATCCAATATTAAGTTCATGTTTGGGAACCTGATTCATTGGAGAAGGCACTCAAGTTGGCAAGAAAATTGAATGTAAAATTATGGTGACAAGGAAGCCTACAACTGACATCTATAAAGATGGAAGTGTTGCTACTATTAGACTTCCACAACCTAAAAGGTTGACACCACAAAAATTGGAAGAAAAAATAGCAGAAGGGGTGTGCTATAATTGTGATAGAAAATACACTAAAGGTCATAAGTGCACTAAGAAGAAATTATTTTACATAGATTGTGAAGAGAAGGAAGAAAATGAAGAAGAAATTTCAAAAGTAGAGGATATACACAAAGAGGAAATCATATAATAAGAAGAAATGAGTCCAACCATATCATGTAATGCATTGGCAAGAATTACCACTCCTTAAACTCTGAATATAGAAGGACATATCAAGAAGAAAAAGGTAATAGTGTTTATTGATTCAGGTAGTGCCCATAATTTTATTCATTGTAAGGTAGCCAAGGAATTGAATTGTTTCCTATACCCAGCACCAGAATGTCAAGTGACGGTTTCAAATGGAGGAACTATAGATTTCTTTGAAAATTTCCATAATATCAAGCTAGCCACGAGGGAATATGTCTTGAATAGTCCAATTCTTTCCATCCCTATGGGAGATGCTGATGTTGTACTAGGAGTACAATTATTACAATCTTTGGGGATGGTAGCTTTTAGTTTTCAAGAAATTTTCTTGAATTTTTTTAGGAAGGAAATGAAATCAAATTACGGGGCATCACAGGGAAGATAGGAAAGATAATAAGCTCTAATTTCATGAAAAATATTCTGAAGAAAGAACAATAGGGTGTAATTGCGCAATTATGCTCAGTAGAAGTTACAACATCAAAATCATCTATTTCTCGAGATCTCCAAAATGTCTTGGATAATCATTCCAAGGCGTTTGGTACTCCCAAAGGACTCCCACCTATTCATGATCATGATCATGCTATTCATTTGATTCTAGGAAGTGTTCCTAAAAAAATCATGGCTTACAAATATCCTTATGTCCAAAAGCACGAAATTGAATATATGATTGCAGAAATGTTAGAGGCTGGTATAATTCGACCTAGTCAAAGTTCTTTCTCTGCTCTAGTAGTATTGGTGAACAAGAAAGATGGACCATGGCACATGTGCCTGGATTATAGGGAGCTCAATAAGCTCACTATTAAAGATAAATTTTCCATTCCTGTGATTGATGAATTATTGGATGAATTACATGGAGAAATTTATTTTACCAAGTTGTATCTTCATTCAGGATATCATCAAATTGGAATGAAGACTAAAGGTATTCCAAAAAAAACATTTCGAACTCATGAGGGTCATTATGAATTTTTGGACATGCCTTTTGGCCTTACCAATGTACCTTCTACATTTCAAGGGTTGATGAATTCCATTTTCAAACCCTTCCTTAGAAAATTTGTGCTAGTATTTTTTGATGATATAGTAATCTACAGTAGGTCTTGGAAGGATCATGTTCAACATGTTGACAGGGTGCTGAAACTATTGGAGGAGAAACAATTATATGAAAAAACATTCAAATGTTTCTTTGGAGTAAAAGAGGTGGAATATTAGGGTCATATTGTATCTCACTAGGGTGTTAAGGTAGACCCTAACAAAATTAAATCCATTAAGGAATGGAAAGTCCCCACAACCATCAATCAGTTGCGCAGAATTCTCGAGTTAACAGGGTATTATCAAAATTTTGTTAAGAATTATGGGAGAATAGCAGAACCTATAACAACATTATTGAAGAAAGATGCATTTTCATGGACTCCTGAAGCAACTAAGGCCTTTGAACATATTAAAGAGGCATTGTTCCTAGCACTAGTCTTAGCTACCCCAGACTTCACAAAAACCTTTATTGTGGAATGTGATGCCTCAGGAAATGGAATTGGTGATGCTTTAATGCAATAAGGAAGACCCATTTCCTTTGAAAGTCGTTCAATCAAAGGAAAGTATTTACAAAAGGCTATTTATGAGAAGGAAATGTTGGCAATACTACATGCACTAAATAAATGGAGGCCTTACCTAATCGGAAGAAACTTCAAGGTAAAAAATGATCATGATATTCATAAACACTTTTTGGAACAAAGACTATATTTAGAAGAGCAGCAAAAATGGGTCACAAAGAGGTCGGGTTATGACTTTGAAATCATCTACAAAGAAGGGAAGCTAAATGTTATTGCAGATGCACTCTCAAGAAAGGATGAAGAGGTGGAAGAATTGATTTGTTCTATTTCAATTATCCAACCAGATTGGATAACCGAAGCATGGGATGAATGGAAGAAGGATGAAGAAGTGTGGACTCTCATTCAAAAGTTGTAGAAAGAGCCTAGTACATCTAATACATTTAGTTGGAAAAATGATTCCTTATGGTACAAAGATCAATTATATATTTGCAATAATTCCCAACTAAAACAAAATATTCTTTTGTAATTGCACACTTTTCCTTTAGGAGGACACTTAGGATTTTTAAAAACTTACCACAGGGTGAAGAAAGAATTTTTTTGCGATGGCCTTAAATCTGATATTCAAAATTTTGTGGCAGAATGTTTGGTTTGCCAGCAAAATAAAGTGGAGACAATTAATACCCCAGGTCTTCTACAACCTTTATCCATTCCAAGTCAACGTTGGGAGGAGATTTCAATGGATTTTACCACAGGTTTACCTAAGTCCGAAGGAAGGAGTGTCATCATGGTGGTAGTTGATAGAATTACCAAGTATGTACACTTTGATGCATTATGTCATCCATTTAAAGCGAGTATAGTTGCTATTTCATTTATGGAAAGAATTCAAAAGCTACATGGAAGATTGAAGATTATTATAAGTGACAAAGATCCCATTTTTACAAGAAATTTTTGGACAAAATTATTTTCTTGTTTGGGTACTCAAATCTAAGCTCATAGCTCATCCTATCATCCTTAATCCGATGGTGAAAGAGAGATAGTTAATAAATGTTTAGAAGGATATCTTCGTTGTTTTGTATATAATAATGAAGCACAATGGGTCAAGTGGTTACCTCTAGCTAAATGGTGGTACAACACTTCCTTCCATACTGCGGCAAAAATGACCCCATTTCTGACACTTTATGGATATCATCCACCATCCATCACATCTTCTTTAAGGGAAAATGCTAGGGTTCAAGAAGTGGAGGATGACATCGAGTATCAACAATAAGTTCTCCAACTCTTAAAGGATAACCTAAATTTGGCACAAAATTGAATGAAATAACAGGTAAATCAACATCGCAGTGAGAGAAGTTTTGATGTGGGAGATTGGCTATTTTACGGTTACAACCATACAAACAAAAGTCCCTAAAGGAAGCTAAGAAGGATAATAAATTATCAGCAAAGTAATATGGCCCTTACAAGGTTTTGCAAAAGATTGGTACTATGGCATACAAATTCGAGCTTCGTGCTTCCTCGCGAGTGCATCCAGTTTTCCATGTTTCATGATTAAAAGAGGTTGTAGGGAACAAAATTCCAGTTCAAACAATATTTCTAGAACTTGATGAGGAAGGAAAAACCATATTGGAACCTAAATCAGCCATGGAAACAAGAAATCGATAGCTACGGAATAGATCAATTTCAGAGTATCTCATCAAATGGAAGAACTTACCCATGGAAAATTCTACATGGGAGGATGATAATTTTATACAAAAGCACCCAGAGCTACTCAAGTGTTGAGGAAAACACATTTTTTTGAAGGAGAGGAGCATGTTAGGTCCTTATATTACTAGTATAGTCCCTTATTATTGTTAGTGTAACCCCCTTATTGTTATCATTGTACCCCTGTAACCCCCATATTGTTATTATTGTGCCCTTAAATTATTATTATTAGGTTGGCTAGGATTACATTGTGGCCCCATGGACTCCTATATATAGAAAGGAGGTTTTTTCATTTGTGTCATCCAAGGATTGTTCATTTATGTAATGTATTGGAGGTTTTCCCCTCGAAGTGGATGATTTCTAAGGCATTGATCTCTCTTTTATTCTATTTTTGGAGCTAGTTTCACAACACCACAACTGTCCTCATCCTCACCCTATTAATTTTTTCAACTAGGGTCAAATTACACATTGTATAGCTCAAATGATTAAAATAATAATTTAAATATATTCCTATTTTCGAGAGGATCAAAATCGACCTATAGATTGTCCAAATCGGTTAAGAAGAACTTAAGTTATTATTTATTTTATTATTTTATGGGTTAGCGTAAACACATGTTGGTTTGGTCAAAGCCCCAAGTGGTCCCTTAAAAATTTATAAATACAGGCAACCCCAAGTTCATTTGCACACATTCACTTATGAGATCTTCTTCATGTTGTTTTGGTTATTGGTCATATTTTATGTTTCTATATCACACAGGTATATCATAAGAGGCTTGCGTAATGGATCGAGATCACAGAAAGAGGTACATTTAATATCTGTGTATTTTGGGTCAGGGCCACATTAAGGAAGAGTTGAGGTTGTGGCTCTACTTGGCCAAAGTCGTGTTCTAGGCTTGCTGAGATCGCGGCTCAACTAGTAAGGTCACTCGCTGGAAAACTTCAGGGAACTTCTAGGGTTCCAAGGTGTTCATACCCTCAACCATGGGCTCAAAAATCTGTCATAGCGGATTAGAGCCCCAAATCTATGTGATGGGCATGTTAAGGCCGCAAATCAGAAATTTATTTGGAAGAGTGAATTTTATTCTCATTCAGTTACTTCCACTGCACCATCAGTCATCTGTAACAAGGACATATTCACATTAGATCAGTCATTGACAGTATTCTAGATTAAGATCTAGAATTGGGAAACTAATATCAGTTGGTATTGGTGATAAATTGGTTTTGTGTTTTCCTACTATACATTTATTAATCTGTAGATTAGATCTATTTATTTGCATTGTATACAATTATTGGGATCATTTTACTCTCTCATGAAATATTTTGAGGACAATCTATAGAAGAAGAATATTTGAAAGGGTTTCCCCCATAGTTGGGTTTTTCCCTAGTCTTGGATGAATATCTCTGTCTCATGGTTGTGATATTTTCTTCTCTATCGTTTCATTCATTGTTCTATATTTAGTTACAGTTGATTTTTATTTATATTTCATAGATATGAATACAATGTTAATGAAAATCTAATTTGGGTTGAAGTAACTGATATATCATAGAAGAAAATTGAAAAATTATGAATGGTATCAGACCTAAGGTGAAGGAAAACCCCAAGAGAAGAAAATAAGTGAAGCCCACTTTACAAGGTGTATATCTACAAGTTCTTTAGAGAGAAAATATATAAGCCAAGGTTGAGATGTCTTCCTCTACCTTCAAGGAGAATGAGAAACTGTGTGATGCTTCTAACTTTGTTTCATGGAAATTCAAATTAATGATCATTGCTGACAACAACGATGTGATAGAATAGATTCGAGGAAACATGCCTAAGACCTTAAAATATGCATCTGCCACCATAAAGAATAGGTATAAGAGAGGTGATTCCAAATCAAATAAAATCTTACTTAATGGGTTACAAGATCACTTACTTGCTTATGTTGGGAATTTTAGTAAGTCTAAAGATTGTATGATAAGGTAGCCGACATGTATGAATTTAACAATTAGAATGAGATTATTATGTTAAAATACCAACTCAAGGAAGTGAACATGAACAAAGGTGAGACTATTTACTCTTACACCATGAGGATATATCTTCCTAAATATCAATTGTTGAGGGTTGGTGAAGATGTGCCTAACAAAGAATTGGTTATTGTGACTCTTAGAGGTCTCCCTCTTGTTATAGAAACCTTCATTACTACTATCAATAACAACAATATTATTCTGTCGTTTAATGAAATTGTTGTGAATCCAACTTGAGAGGAATCTAGAATGATAACAAGAGGGAGGATTCAGAAACATGAAGAAGGAGAGCATGCTACCTATATCCCCAGAAAAAAAAATTTAAAAAATATAAAGGAGGCCCATCTAGAATACCTCCTCATAAAAATTCAAAAGGAGGAAAGGGCAGATCACTTGCTCACATTCAATGCTACAACTTCCACAATAAAGGTCACTCTACTAGTGACTATACAAAGAAGAGAAAGAAGGCACGATACAACAATGAAAGAAACAACTATGATAAAATAAGTAAAGACAATCAAATGGGAAATAGGGAGAAGAATAGATTCATCAAGAAATCGTGAAGATGATTGTCCATATAAAAAGAGGTTGAAATATGTCATGTATGAAAGTAATAATGTTTATAAAAATGAATACATTCATATTTCTACACTTACTAGTTCTTCTCCAGTGTATTCATGGGATAACTGGTTATTTAATAGTGGGGCCACTTATCATTTTTCTAGTTATAAAGAAGTTATCTCTAATCTGGTAGAGAGGGAAACTAAGTTAAGGATAATTATTGGAGATAACTCCACTCATCCTATAAAAGGATTTGGGTCAGTTAAATTTTAGTTAAACACTAGGGAATCAATATTGTTAAATGATGTCATGTATGTGCTGGGAGTTATGAAGAATTTAATTTCTATATCAGCATCAAAAGATAAAGGGGTGAGGGTTCCCTTGATCAATGGAAAATTATTAAATTCACATGTTTATTCAACTACGAAAGATTCATTCACATTAGGACTGAGATATGACAAACTCTACAAGGCCACTAGAAGGTCGCTCTTTGCGTTGGCCCATAACACTAATAATCTTAGTGAATTATGGCACGATAGGTTGGCTCATATACACTATGATGTTCTTCCAAAATTGAAGAGACTGGTATCAATTATTCTCGATGTCCAATCTCAGCATGAATGAGTTTGTCCTGGTTGCGCTAGTGGAAAGAAAACAAGGGGCTATTCCCCTCGAGTAAGAAAAAGACATATGACATCCTCCATATCTCCATTCACATGTATGTGGTCTAATTCCTGTGCACTCTATTGGTGGTAATATCTGTTACATCTCCTTCATTGAAGATTACTCCAGAAATATATGGTTATATTGCATCAGGAACAAGGATGATGCATTCGACAAATTTGAGAAATTTAAAGTATTGATTGAGAATTGATCCGAGAAAAGGATAAAAGTGTTTAGATCCAACAATGGAAGAGATTATATGTCAAGATAATTCATAGCATTTTGTAATAAGGAATGGATAAAGAAAGAAACTATTGTTCCTTATACACCAAAACAGAATGACCTTGCCGAAAGAAAGCACCAGTGAATATTGGAAGTTGTTGGTGCTATGCTTCATGATCAGAAGGTACCTAAGCTTCTGTGGGTTGAATAAACCAATGTTGTTTTATATGTTCAGAATCGAGTACCTCATAAAGCTTTGTGAAATAATAATCCAAAATAGATCTTCATAGGTAACACACTAGACATCAATCATCTTCACATATTTGGATGCCATCTATTCTCTTATTTGCCAAAAGACAAAATAAACAAGTTGGAATCTATAGGTAGATAAGGCATATTTATGGGTTACTGTGAAAACTAGAAGGCTTAAAGAATCCACATTTGTGGTCAAAATAAGGTTGAAATTAGAAGAGACATAACATTCGATGAAGATGTAACAATTTTTGATGAAAGAGATCTTCCTCCGCCTCCCAATGAAGATAATGTTCATAAGGATATTCTAGATATATCATCTATTCCAGATTCAGGAAATGATGGTACACCTGTGGAACTTATGGATCCATTATATCCACCTCCGAGTGATCCTCCTTCAAGGAAAATAGCTCTTTTTCTTCATCACACTCTACAAGACAGTGAAAGGAGTATTCATGTTCATTGATCACTCAGAGAAAGGAAGGACTTTGCAGATATCAGGGTTATATAGAAGCTATGAGTACCATGATATAAGCTCAAACATCCTCATTTTAAGAAGTAAGAAAAGGACAAGCTTGGAAGGATTCCATGGAAAAATAATATGAATCGATCGTGAAAAACTATGTATGGGATATTGTGCAGAGACCACATGGGAAGTCTATTGTGACATGAAATGGCTACTCAATAAATTGAGGTTCATATCTTGTGGTTTCTCTTACATAAAGGGAGAAGATTAGGATGATATATTCGCTCATGTGGTTCAATATATAACTATCCACTCGATAGTTTCCCTTGTTGCTAGTCAAGGATGGTCACTTCATCAAATGGATGTAAATACTTCCTTCCTCCATATTATGTTACAAGAATAAGTCTATGTAAAACAACCAAATGGATTTGAAGTGTAATATCACACAACACAAGTTTTCAAGTTGAATAAATAGCTATAAAGATTAAAGCAAGCTCCTCAGCTTGGTACACTTTCATTGAGATCTATCTAATGAAACTGAGTTTCAGTAGAAGAAATGTTGATCCCAACCTCTATTTTAACATTGTTCATGGTATTCCTTTTATTCTGGTTCTATATGTTGACATTTTATTCTAATTGGAAGTGAAATATTGATAATCAAATGCAAGAGGAAGCTAGCCTCTAAATTCAAGATGAAATATATCGGTCTCATGCATTACTTTTTGGGTTTTGAGGTATGGGAAAGGCTTAGAGAAATATTTATCTCATGGGGAAATTATGTAGTCAAGTTGTTGGAAAGGTTTGGTATGATCGAATGAAAAACGATGGTCACTCTGATTGAAATGAACTTCAAGAGGTTGTGTGATAAAAAAAATGGACCTGATCTACCGAATCCATCTGAGTATAGATAGTTAAAATGGGCTCTAATGTTCCTTCTGAACATTGATCCAAATATATGTTATGCAGTAAACACATTGAGTCAGTTCACGACTGCGCATTAGATAGTAGCCAATCATGTATTTATATACTAACATGAATCGATCAGACTTGGTTTGAGATACTTTGGTGGAGCTATCCAACTTAACAGTTATACGGATGTTGACTGGACAAGTAATCCCACCGATAGAAATAATACATTTGGATGTTGTTTCAGTCTTGGTTCTTCCATGATAACCTGGATTAGTAGTAAACATAATTGAGTAGAGTTGAGCACTACAGAAGTAGAGTATATTGCTGCTAGTACAACACGTTGTGAAGATTTGTGGTTAAGGAAGCTCTTTGGTGAGTTCCTTCATCAAGTGTTGGACACCACAGTGATATAATGTGATAAGAAGAGCGAGACTTTTTTGGTAGAGAATATTTTATTTCATGACAATTCCAAGCATATAGAGATTCAATGTCACCTAATCCATGAAATGGTGCAGTGAGGAGTTGTTAGAATCCAAAACATTGCGATTGATGATCATACTATAGATATTCTCACCAAGGCATTACCAAAAGGGAATTTCTTGTTTTTCAGAGCAAAGCTCAGATGAATGGATGTAGCCCTTACAGATAAGGGGCAGCTCTGATCAAGGACACCGAGCTAGTTCTTCCTACCCTACTTGAGACCTCAAGGTGACGAATTGTGATGAAGGGCTCCTCGAGTTGAGGGATCTCTGGAAAATATGGCACTTGCTATCTGTTACCCAGGATTGAAAACGTTGTTCCCCTATATTCATAAGCTTGGATAATGTTTCTCCCCTAACTCGTATTTGAAAAGTATACTCCAGTTGGCATCATACTCACAAGAAGGGATAATTGGGAATATCGCTCCTTGTTTGGCCAACAGGTTGGGAGCGTAATTTGGGTGTAGGACCCAAGTGGATTATGATGCATGTGTTCTACAACTTGACTAATGAGATTCATTGATGGGAAGATCAGTAGGCGATAATATTGGGATGAGATTTACTCCAATTTTGTTATCTCGAGTTGAGACTGAGCTCCCTAATGAAACTCCATGGTCGGAGATGTGCTCCCCTGGGAGATGAGCTATCCTATTGCTAGATGTAGGTAGAAGCTATTACTCCCTGATTATTCTTCTTCTTTTAAATTCAAGAAAGCTTCAACAGATTGAGTTGAGCCATGATGACACCTTTATGCAAATATCTTCAAGCATATATTGCAAAGTGGAATTCTTCCTAGCTGAGAGGGAGTGTTAATTTTTTCAATTATGGTCAAACTCCACGTTGTAAAACTTGGATAATTAAAATAACAATTTAAATATATTCCCATTTTTGAGAGGATAAAAATTGACCTATATATTGTCCCAATAAGTTAAGTAGAAGTTAAGCTATGATTTATTTTATTATTTTAAGGGTCGGCCTAACTGCATGTTGATTTGGTCAAAGCCCCAAGGAGTCCCTTAAAAATTTATAAATAGAAGTGACCCAAAGTTAATTTTCAGTCATTCACTCATGAGGTACTTTTCATGTTATTTTTCTTACTGGTTGTATTTTTGATTTCTGACTCACATAGGTATGTCGCAAGATGCTTGCGCAGTGGATCAGGATCACAAACCAAGGCACATTTCAGATATGGGTATTTTGGGCCAGTGCCATGGGCATGAATGCATGAGGTGGCGGCTCTGTTGGGGCAAAGTCATGTGGTAGGTTTGTTGAGGTTACAACTCAGCTGGTAAGGTCGCTAGTTGGAAAACTTCAATACGCAACAAGGGTTCCAGGGTGTTCAGACCCTAAGTCACAGGCTCAGAACTCTGTGGTAGCGGCTCAAAATTCCAAAAGCTGCGGTTTGAGCATGTTAATGCCACAAATCAAAGAGTTATTGGGTAGATCAAATTCAATTCTCATTTAGTTGATTGAATAACGCCATCAGTCATTTGTCACATAGTCAGATTTGCATCATATCAACCATTGACAATATTCTAGACTCAGATATATAATTGTGCAACTGAGATAACTTGGTATGGGATACATTGGTTTCCTGTTTTTCTATTGTAGATATGATGATTCATAGATTAGATCTATTTATTTCCATTTTATACATGTACTAGCTCATTGTACTCTCTACTGAAATCTTTTGAAGACAATCTATAGAAGAAGATGATTTGAAAGTGTTTCCGCCAGAGTGGGGTTTTCCCCTGGTCTTGGACCAATATCTTTGTCTCATAGTTGTGATATTGCACTCGCTATCATTGCATGCATTTTTCTATATTCAATTACAGTTTATGGTTATTTATATTGCATAGATATTAATACATTTTTAATGAAAATCTAATTTGGACTTAAGTAACTAATAAAACATAGAGAAATATTGGAAAAATAACACACCCTAGCCTCATCCTAAAATATTTGGAAATTTCTTCCCATGAGGAGTTCCCCAAATCTCTGTTATATACTGTATCTGAAAACAACCATGCACATGGTATTTATTGATGTATTGTTTCCTTGAATGGGCCAACTTAATGTTGTACGGTTGCCCTCTTCTTCACCTTATGTTTCTTAATTTATTCTAGGTGAGAGGAATCCAAGTTTTCGTATAAAAAGCAAAGAGGTTAATAGAGCAGAGATATTATGGAAAAACAATAGAACGAAATAATAACTTAAAAATTTAAATTTGTTAAATAAAATAATTTATAATCGTGAATGAACCTTCACAAGTTGTCAATTAAAGCTTAATTTTATTGGAAAAGGAGAAGGTGAGATGCCACTTGAAGGGTGCTACGTCCCAACTTGGGAGTATAAATCTCATAAGAAATTGGAATTGATATTTACAAAAATCTCTAGGGTTCCAGGGTTATAGAGGAGCATAAGTGGAGTGGAAGCCTTGAGGAGAAAGTCCTGTAAAAAAACAAAATAAGGATCTAAGGGGATATATTTTAGGATGACTTAAATATGAGAGAGGTATACTCGAAATCTTGAATGCCCATAGGTGTTGTTAATTGGAATTTGAAAAATTTTACCATATTTTGAGTTCGCTGGACTTAAAAAGGAGAGGGGCCACATATTACTGAATCAAGGGAAAAACATAAAATATGGGAATGTGGGTGATATGAGTGCTAAGGTTATGTGGAACATATATAATAGGATGCTGAAAGTTTTTTCGTAAATGGATATTTAAAAAATATTACGGTCTTTCGGGGTTAGCGAGCTTAATAGAGTAGAGTGGTGAAAGTGGGTCCTTTTGCTTTTATAGGAATGTTAGTTAAAAAAGGAAAATGTGGGGAAAATTTTCTAAGAGCATTATTTGAGGAAAATAATGACGTGTAGCGTAGGAATGCACATCCCCATAAGTTGTATGGAATCCAATTATATAATAGCTATGGCGATCCAGGGTTCAGAGATTGAGGGTCGAGGTACCCAAATAACTTTGTAAATTCACTTTTTCCATTTATTTGAAGACTTAAGTTGAGGCTACGTTGGTTCTTATGAGGGAAAAATTTATTAGTAAAACAAAAAAATAAGGCCCTAAATGTTTAGTAAAGCTAACATTGTATACAAAGCTTAATACAAAGGGTACTCATTATTATTATGAATAAAAAATAATGGGGATTGTTGTTATTTTCTACAACAGTTTTACAATAAAAAATTTTGGAAAAGTTTTAATAAGGTTCTAGGACTTGAAAGAGAAACTCTAGATGCTTTCATTATGGTTAAAACCCTAACATAGTCCTTTTGCTTTTATAGGAATGTTAGTTAAAAAGGAAAATGTGGGAAAAATTTTCTAAGAGCATTATTTGAGGAAAATAATGACGTGTAGCCTGGGAATGCACATCCCCATAAATTGTATGGAATCCAATTATATAATAGCTATGGGGATCCAGGGTTAAGAGATTGAGGGTCGAGGTACCCAAATAACTTTGTGAATTTTCACTTTTTCCATTTATTTGAAGACTTAAGTTGAGGCTACGTTGGTTCTTATGAGCAAAAAATTTATTAGTAAAACAAAAAATAAGGCCCTAAATGTTTAGTAAAGCTAACATTGTATACAAAGCTTAATACAAAGGGTACTTATTATTATTATGAATAAAAAATAATGGGGATTGTTGTTTTTTTCTACAACAGTTTTACAATAGAAAGTTTTGGAAAAGTTTTAATAAGGTTCTAGGACTTGAAAGAGAAACTCTAGATTCTTTCCTTATGGTTAAAACCCTAACATAGTTTATTTTTTGGATATCCAGGGTTTATGAGAAAACCATAGCAAAGGTTGTTGTAAGAATCTAGGGTATGAAAGTGTAACCCTAGGTGTAAATGTTTTCATACAATTAAAACCCTAATAAGGTTGAGGTTTTGAATATCTAAGGTTAATTTTATTATTTGAAGTTTTTTATAGCACTAGTTGTCATAACATGCTATTGATAAAGTTAATTACATGTCATTGTACATATATATTTGTGTGCCTTGTTGTACTTATTTTTGAGATTTGCAGGCATATACTTTGCAAGAAGTTGTAATGAGGTATTCATACCTCATACTTGATTATGACCTTATCATGATGAGCATGATAGAAGGAGGAAGTTGTGAGAACCCTAATGACATTGAAGTTTACATTAATGATTGAATTATGACCTTTTCGCCATATAAATGAATGAATCTTTCGAAATTCAAAGTTCTTTGATGATATGAAAATGAAAAATAAAGATCTTGTGTTGCTAAAAGAATAAATTTGTTAATCTCACTCATTTTAGAGGGAGATTGATTGAACAAAAGTGTAAATCCACCAAATTTAAGGGAGAGTACATGAAGCTAGAAAATAGTGATAAGGAAAATAATAAAAGAATGGTTGGAGTAATATTGATGGCTATTCATGAGATCATGAACAAAATTGTTTTGAGAAGTGTTGAGAATGAGTTTGGTGTTGCTTAAAAATATTGAAAAGGGAAGATTCAATTGATATTTGTGATGACCTAAATAACATCAGAATAGTTTACGACCATGGAGATTATGCTAGAATATTGATAATAAGAATCAATACATTGAAAGTGGTTGGTGTCATGAGGCTACAGTATGTTGAGATGGATTAAATGGCATCTAATGTATTCATATCTTCCTTAGAAGTTAGAATATTTGATAAGCATGCTTATATTGGTGAATATCTCCAATTTAGTTGAGAGGGAGAGATTAATACCATAAAATTCCCTTACAATGGTACTTTGGAGGAAATCTTTCCCTTGTTGATGTTGAGATCTCAATTATATTTTGGCCTTGATGATGTTTAGATCCTAGTGTTGGAGGGTATATTGGTTTATGGATATATGTTTTAGTGTTTGACCTCGACGATACCTAAATCCATGTGGGGGTTGGTGTCTAGGAATGGAGGCCTAGATGGTTACTTTATACAGTTGGATTAGTACCACGCTTGTAGAATAATGGTACCTATAGTGGAAAGATGCCTTGATGACACCTTAGTCCTTTTTGGAAGGATAACTGGGAACTTTTGGTATCCCTAGCATTGTGCATGTTGTCGTACTCTTCTTGAAACATTTTAAACTAAGGTAAAACTTGTATCGATTGAACAATTATGAATACCTCGCTAGTAAAGAGGGAGTGTTGATAAATGTAACTAGTATCGATTTCATAATTATTGTGAAATAAAATTATTTATAAACATTGGTTTCATGCTTCATTTATTTTGTTTCTAGGTCAAAGCACATATTGATTTCTTTTAGGGTTTGTATCATGAGTCATTTTTCTTGTAATTTTTTACTAGGACCTCCATGGAATTATTATGTCAAATAAATAAAAAGTATTTCATGTAATTTTTTAATTTATTCCTTCGCCACCAAGTCAACCTGCTGACTATACAATTTGGCCTCATTGAAGGTATTAAAACACCTTGAAGACTATATATAGAAGGGAAATTTGACCTATTGTGGAAATAAATCATCCAAGGATTTTGATATCAAATTTATGAAGGAAAAATAATTGTGAAGTTGAATAAAAGAGGAAGAAAGCCCTAGTGAGAAAGGAAGGACACATTTTCAAACAAGAAAGACAAATAATTTCGCTATTTATACCACACATGTAAGTAAGTAGGGTTGATGTGGGTTTGAAGTGTAGCACATCGAGTTTAAAAAGTTGTAGTAAGGACTGATATTATTGCTAGTTTGTTTTTTAGTTTGAATTCTGGAAACATTTACTAGAACTTGATTATTCCATCTTGGGAGGTTTACTTCGTCAAGTGGAGGAAGCCTTTGTTTTGGTAAAAGGTCTTGGTTTTCTCATTTGATTTGGTTCTAAAGGAAGAGAAGACATTTTTTTTGGTTTTCCCCTAGAAGAGGTGTTTTCCCCTAGTAGAGAGACTACATCTCCTGCCCCTGTTACCTTGATTTTTATGCATTTATGTTTTGGTAGTTTCTTGATTATAAGAAGATAAAGAAATAAATAAAATAAGATAATAAGAATTCAAAAAAATCACAAGTAGTGATCAATAGAAGAAAATATTTATGTGTCTATTTCTCTCTCCATCTCTCTCATTTCCTCTATCCCTCTTTTTCTCCTAATTTTCTTCTCTTTCCCCATCTCTCTCTCCCACAAACCCTCTCATTATCTCACAAACTCTATTTCTCCCAATTTTTATCTCACCCTTCTACACCAATTATTATATACACACTTATCTCCCTCCTGCATCCATTCCCTCTCTCCTTATATATCCCTATATCTTATCCTCTCACTATCACTCTCATTCCCCATCTCTCTATATCTCTCTCCCTATATTTTCTCCCATCCCTCTCTCCCATCCTCACTATATATTTTCTTTGTAATAATGTTTATCACCCTATGTATTTCTTTCTTTCTTTCCTTCCTATCTCTCTCTCATTGAAATCCTTTATCTTCCTAGATCACCTATTATATATCTGGTTCCCCCTATCTCTATATAACAGACTCTTTCTCACTATCTCTCTCTGGCACCCTCTTCCTCATTTTCTTTCACCCTATATGTATCTGTATATAACTAATTTCCTTTCTCACACTCTCTCTTGCACTCTATATCTCTCACATACATATTTGATCTTTGGATAACCTATTATTTTTCTCTCCCGCTCTCTCTCATTTTCTCTCTCTTTCTCACATTGTCTCTATCTATAACCCTCTCCCTCTCTTTATACCACCCTCTATCTCCCATAATATCTTTATCTCGACCTCTCTCTCTCACCTTCTCTCTTTCTCTCTCTCTTTCAACCCTTATTTCTCACAAGGAATCTTTCTATAACTCATCCTTTATCTCCCTATATCCTCCTCTACTTTTATGGCTCTCCCGCTATCTCCCCCCTACTATCTCTCTATAATTCCCATTCTCTCTCGCCCTCTATGTCTATATAATCCTCTATCTCTATCCCACCCTTTCTACCCATATTTATCACCCTTAATCTCTCCCTCTCTTTTTCCCTCTATCTCACAAATCCTCCAACCCTCTCTCCATCACAATCTCTTCCTCACTCCATCTATCCTTCTCTTTATCTCTCTCCCCCACTTTTATCGATATCTCCCTCTCCCCCATTATCTCTCCCTCTAATCAAACCTCTCATCCTCCCTCTCACATTCACTCTCTCTCTATGTCCCCCTCTCTCTCCCTCCCTCCCTCTCCCTTCCTCCCTCTCTCTCTCTCCCTCCCTCTCTCCCACTCTCTCACCATCCCTCCCACCCACCCCTTCACACACAATATCTCTTTCTCCCTCTCTTTATCTTATTACCTCTCACTCTCCATATCTCACTCTCTCTATATCTATCTTTCTTTCTCTCTCTCTGCCTCTAATCAACCTTCTCACTCTCGCTAAGACTCCCCTCTTTCTCCCTCTCTCTCTCCTCATCCTACTCTCTCCCTCTCTATAGCCCACCCTTTATCTCTCTTGATACACCTCCATATCTCTCTCTTTATCACCCTCTTTGTCTTCCTCTCTCTCTATCTCTCTCTTTCTCTCCATTATTATCTCTTTCTCACCCACTCTCTTCATTCCCCCCCTCTCCATATCCCTCTGTCTCAAAAACTCATCCCCATTATCTCTCTCACTCCTTGATCCCATGCATATAATCACACCCCCTCTCTCATGCATGTTCCATCTCATCTCACTCTTCATGCATGCTCTCATTCCCCCTCTATCATGCATGTTATATCTCACCACCTATATATCCTTACCTCTACCTCCATTATTGCTCTTTATCTCTAACCCCCACCACCTCTCTCGCTCCCATTATATACCGATTTATCTATCTCCTCCTATATACTCCACTCTCTCTCTACCTATTCATTTCACGTTTTCTCTCCTTCCCCATTCTCTCCCCTCTACCCCTCCCCCATTCTCTCCTTATCTCACCACCCATCCCCATCTTTCCCACTAACCCTTCTCGCTCTCTCCCTCACACTCTCCCTCCACTAGTCTCTATCACATCTCCCCCTTTCTCTCTCTCTCAATGAATTCTATCATGAATCATCTCTCTCACCCACTCTCTCATGCATTTTCTCTCCCACACTTTATTTCTACCATTTCTCTCTCTCCCTATCTCTATCCCCCCATTTCTCTCCCCCCAACCACCACTCTCTTTCACGCTCCACCTATCTCCCTCCATATTTCTATCCCTCATCACATATTTCCCTTAATATTTATTCCCCTTTATCTATCTCCTCAATTCTACTTCACTCTATCTCTACATCTTCCCCTTCCACTATTACCCCCCCCCCCCCCACTTATCCCTACACCACCCCCCTCTCTCTCCCTCCTTCCCACACCCTTCTCTCTCCCTCTAGATAACTCCCCCTATCACTATGACTTCCCCTCCACTCTTATATTTCTCTATCCCCATCTCTCCCTATCCTTCTCCCTCCTCTCTCCCACATTCTCTCCCTCTATCTCTCTCACATCTTCCCCCTTCTCTCTTTTTCACCCCACTCTCTCATCCATGCTCTCCTTCAAGCATTCTCTAATGCATGTTCTCTCTCGCACCCTCTTTCCCCTTACCTCTACCCCCATTTCTTTCCATCCCACCCTCACTCTCTCTCTCTCCCCACCTCCCTATAGTGCCCACCACCTTTGTCCCAACCTCTCCATGCCTCTTTCTATATCTCTACACCCCTCTATTCCCCACCAGCTCTACCTCCCACCCTCACTATGTATCTTTCTCAAGACCTCTCTCCCTCATTCTCTCTAGTCCCCACCACATCTCCCCCTCCATTTCTAAGCCCATTTATATATCTCTTCCAATTTATTCCACTCTAACTCTACCTCCCCCTTTCACTATTTCTCTCCTTCCCCAATTCCCTCACTTGTCCCACTCCCATGTTCTATTTTTTCTCCCTCACTCCCCCTTATATCTCTCTCTTTCCCCTCCCACTCTCTCTACCTTTGTCTCTATCACATCTCTCCCCTTGTCTCTCCATCGCCCCATTCTATAATGAATGCTCTCTCTCACGCACTCTCCGATGCATGTTCTCTTTCACACACACTTTGTCTCTACCATTTCTCTCTCTCTCCCTCCCTCTATGTATAGCCTAACACATATCTCCCTCCATTGTTATGCCCCTTTCTCTATGTCATCCCTTATACTTCTCTCTCTCTACATCTTCCCCTTCCACTATTGCTCCCCTCCCCCCCTTATCTCTCTCTATCATCCCCCTCCCTCTCTCCCTTCATCCCTCTTTTCTCTCCCTCACCCTCTCTATACCTTCCCCTTTCAATATTATTGCATATACCCCCTTATATATATATATCTCTCTCTCTCTCTCTCACCCCCCCCCCCACTCTCTCTCCTCCCCCCCCCCTTCTCTCTCTTTTCCCCTCTCTCTTTCCCTCTATCTCTCACCTCTATCACCTTCTCTCTTTTTAACCCCAATCTCTCATCCATAATATCATTCACGAACTCCCTCATGCATGTTGTCACTCACCACCTCTCTCTATTTTTCTCTATGCTCACACTATCTCCTTCTTTTTAGTCCCCCCATTTCTGTCCCTCCCACCCTCTCTCTCTCTCTCTCTCTAATGCCCCTCATCTCTATCCCTCCCTCTTTTTTCCCATTTCTATATCTCCTCCCCTATACTTCTCTCTTTCTCTCATCCTCTTCCCCTTTCACTACTGCTCCCCTTCCCATATTCTCTTTCTCTCTCTTCCCTCTCCCTAAATTCTCCCTCTCTCTCTAACTCTCTCTCTCCATGTCTTATCTCCATTTATATCTCCACCTTACAACTTATCTCTATATCTCACAAAAATTAGACCCCCCTCTATCATTCCCACCCTTTCTCCCTTACTCTCTTTACACCCACCTCTCTCCATCCCTTTATCTACTCCCCACCACCACTCTATGTCGTTATTTGTATGTCATAATACCTCTCTCCATCCCTCTCTCTACCTATAACATGTTCTCTCACCCCCTCCTACATTTGTCTCTTAATATCCTCCCCTCTACTTCACTCTTTTTCTATCTCTCTACATGTTCGTCTCTCACTCTTACTCTCCTTGGTCCCTTCCCTTACCTCTCCCCCTCAACTCTATCTCTCTCAATCCACCTCTCTCATGTGTGTTCTTTGTTCCTTGCCCCCCACTACTCTTCACTCTCTCCCCTTCCCACCCTCTCCCTCTCTAACTTACCATCTTCCCTTATCTCTCTGTCTCCTTCTCTCGTTGTCCTCTCATAAATCCTTCTATCTCTTTGTGCCTATCTCTCTATAGAAAAATACCACAATTATATACCAATAAAAGAAAAACATATATAATATACAACAATATTTAAATACATAAAAAAATACATAAAATTTGAATATATCTATCATATTATATCATATCATATCATATATAAATAAATAATAATTACGTCATAACCAATTCTTCTTTGAGAACAACTACCTAGTTATCACTGTGTACCAATTTGCACCATTTAATAGAATGTTAGACCTTGAATATTATTAGTTAATAGTTAAAAGAATAGTTAATAATTAATAGAAAACTAATATTTAGAATGAGTAATACTTTCAAAAAGTAATCAAATGATTGTTTCGCACTGAACAATTTCTTGATGGATTAACATAGATGATTATTCCTCTACGGGTTCTAGAGAAAAAGGTTTCTCTTGCAAGGATTTTTCTATTTATTAATAATTTCTTCTAGACTTTGTTCGTGCAGTCAATTTCCCATTCAAGGTTTGGGCATTGTATTACATTTTTATTTTTATTTGGGTTAGAGACTAAGGTTTTTTAGTTCTGCTTTTTTTTTCCGAAACTTTCTCAAAGCTCACATTCGTAAATAGCCTTTGCTGGAATCTAAAATCTCACACTTCTTTCATGTTTTTCGAGGATCTCTCTATTCTTGCAGGGTTTCTTATAATTAAGTATTGGAGATATGTCGTTATTTATTTTTTGTAGCAAACACAATGAACACCTCTGCTCCCTTTGATGAAAACATGTACGGAGAGAGGTGGACGAGGTTTACTCAGAGAAACATTTCTTAGGGATACTAATTTGAACAAAAGGAAATCAAGGTTGAGCCTATTTGATATATCAACTGATTCCGTATATTCCTTCCCATAAGCTCAAAAATAATAAAAGTTTATCCTTTCTGTTCAAATTGTCTTCTTTTGGTATTCTACAGATGATCATGTTTACAAATATTCATGTTTCATCTACATCATGTTTTCTTTAATTTAAATTGTGTCTTCCCTTGTTTCTTTTTCATAGGTGGAAGCTGGAAGTTTATATTGAAAAAGTTCTCGCTTCAAGATTTCGCTGAACTATAATTTCTTCATTTTTGTCATATTTATTGCTCTAGTAAATTTTGTAAACAGAATAGAATTTTGTATCTCAACAAAAATGAGAATCTACCAGATATATTTATTTGTGAGAATGAAGCTGAAATTCACATATCTTTCAATGATTTCAACTAAATAAATTATTCTTGATAAATCCTCATTGCAGACTTCATTTTTGTCAATTTTATATAAAGACTTTTAGAAATTCTATTTTAAAGGATATTTGATTTAGATTTTTTGGAATTTTAAACAATGAATATTAAATTTATTCTTTTATACCTTGGTAAACAATATATGAAATCGAGAGCTATTTTTTAGCTCAATTTCTACCTATTTTCTTCAAACATGACCTAAATATGGTGTTGTTTTTCAACTCAATTTGTACCTATTTTATTCAAACATCACCTAATATTTAGACTTCCAGTTACAATTCATAAAACATAGCAGGGTGATCTAATGTTAATTATCATTTATATGTTCATTAAATACAACATTCTAGTACTGTTACTTGGAGTTTTTATTATTTATTTATTTTTCGTTCTGCGTTATTATTTGTTCTACAAGATTTCATTGACATTCAAAATTTCTGCAGATGGAAGATTGATATCAACGAATCATGAAGTTGTAAAGGTGATGTACGAGCTCATCCTGGGGTAGAACTCATCTCTAGCCTCTGGAAATTTCTTCGAAACTGAAGGAGCGCCTCCAAATTTAGGTGCCTATGTGGGAGCATTTCTATACCTCTGTTCGCAGCATCACAAGCAATTATTCTTCCTTCCCTATCTTTGGGAATGTATATATTAGACAAATACGATGATGAAATTGAATAAAACTGAAAGAGACCCTTGCTTAAAGGTCATTCTTGCTTAACATTAAGTATTAGAACTACCCACCTAAAAGGCAGAGAAGGGAATTTTATATTTCCCAAATTATTGTTGGAATTCCTTGTGGAATGTGGCAGATACACGTGGAGAAAAGAAAATAAACGACATGCAAATTGAAACTAATTATAACTCTTTATTTGAGAGGAGAAGATTAGATTTCTTAATTGGAATGGATCTTGAGGATGAATATAGATTAAAGGAGAAGTTATGCTTTAGAAGAATAAAAAAAATCTCAGTCAACCACCAAGTTCACAACACCCATGCCATCTAATACATGTAAATTATCTTATCAATAGTCCATCGTGGGTATACATGAGCATAATCAAGATTATGTATATATGTTCATTATGACATAATAATATTCAAATTGGATTGAATACCTCTGAACATCAAGGAAACTTACAAAATAAAATCACATAATATTGAACTTTTAGAGACACATATACTTACCTACCTTACATGATATGCCTAATCTCTTGTTTCTAGTTTATGTTGTTGGGGTGGAAATAATTAGAAGTGGGATTTCTAGCTCCAAAAAATGATAGGAATGTTGTAGCAAAGGGAAGTAAGATTAACTTCAACATATGAAGGCAATCAATGGCCTTAGGTTGTTTCATGCAAAGGACTAGTTTTAATTTCTTAGGGAAATGCTTTTGTTATTCATCAATGAGAACCTCATATCAAGAAATAGGATGGTAAGGATGGAATCTTGAAATTACTTATACAAGGAATTTTATATATCTTTTTTTTTTTCTTGACATTTCATATAATTGATTGATTTTTATTTATTTTTATTGTAATTGAAAATTCAAAATATTCCATGAAATCATGATATTTTGAATTTAATAGTTTCAATCTTAATGTTGGATGAAAAAAATCTATTTTATATTATGGGATGTTTCAAATATAGTATATTGAACCTAAATACCCTATCAATTGTATCTTTAATAATTAATTCTCACCATTAATCCCTTTCCACAAGCTACCAAATTCACAATTTTAATGAACCATCTTACAATTATTTTAATTGTCATCATTACAACCACCATAAAATTTCATTCCAATGGACTATATCATCAACCATTACATTTAATTCTAATCAACCCTTATAACTACCCTCGCACTTAACCAAAAATAGATAATTTTTAGTTAACAAAAATTCTTGGCTTGATCCCAACAGTTTTACATGTAATAAAATAATAATAATAATTATTAAGTATATAAGAAAATTATCATTAAATTATTTTATATATAAGATAAAGTTTTATTTGTTATTTTTTGAACTAGATTTTAAGATTATTTATTTAATTATAATATAAATAGGTTTTTTATTTCGACTTACATTTGTTTCTGTAATTTTTTATTAAACCTTAGTTTGGTAAGTTAATTGAATTCAATTGATGTAATATGTTAAAATTTAATTGTTGATAGCATTAATAATGTTGTAATGTTGTTGAAGAAAAAATTTAAATTAACTCGCAAAGTATCATTAATATTAATATATTTTTTTAAGTTAATTTTCTATGCACAACTTCTTATTTTTTCAAAATAATGGCTTTCGAAAACCTTTAAATCAAAAAATTAAATAACACCTTTTAAGCCAAAATATTAAAATAAACAATAAAGTTAAACAAAAATGCTATCATTAATACTCCTTTCTTAAATTAAAAATAATAACATTTTAAAAACTATAATTTGCATCAATAAATAAATCAATAGACCTATAAATTGAAAGAAAAAAAGAAAACCAAAATAAATAATAATAAAAATGTCCCAAAATAAAGATGATTAGCAAGATTAATAGGCTAAGAGGTGACTCTTCCACCCCTTAACAATGAATGCATTAAGCATTAAGGATGCCATCAATAAAGAAAAAATTAAAAGAAAAAAAAGAAAACCCAAATAAATAATAATGAAAGTTCCCCTGGAAAGGGATGCTTAGTAAGACAAACAGGTTAGGGTTTTCTTCCACCCCTTAACAATGAATTATCCAGGTGGCGTGACTTTCCCATGTAGTTTGATTCATGTGAATCTTAAGGATTTCAGGAAATTCTTCTTATGAGGTAGAGGTGCCTTCTTGGAGAAGCACCACTCAATCTATATTTGTTTGTTTGACCTTCGTAGTAGATATACCCACTCAGGTGTGGGAATTTCTAATCATTAGAACTTACATATAAGAAAATTCAAAGCATAATCATGGGATTGAATCTTAGCTAAAATGGATCTCATGTAGCATGGTGCAAGCTCATAACTTTTTCAAAGAATGTGGATTGAAAAATGTGAAGAAAAAAATGAAAATTATATATATATATATATATATATATATATATATATATATATATATATATATCGTTATATTAGACTTCAATTAAATTAACCATAGTTATGAAATTTATGTATGAGACCAATTCGTCTCCTCCATTGTACCTTGACATACAATAATGAAGAAATCAACACATTCAGAATCAAATTATGTGTAGATAGAACGTAAAAGACTGCAAGGTTTTGATCAAATGAGATAGTTCAAGATTTAAAAATGGTTATAAATTACCATGGGAGGAGAACGAAATATGCACCAAACCTGTGTGGAAGGAAATAATCTCAACATCAAATGTACACTTTGCAGTTTTTTTTTTCCCTTTTGGGAATTGAGTCTAGTTTAATGCTTTTTATTATTATTTATAGGTCCCTTCCTAGTCAAATACATAGCCAAGTCTAGTAGAATATTAGCTTGAATAAAGGAAATATGGTGGATGCTACCATAAGGGTTCACCATGATACTTCTAAATAGTGAATTAAAGTTCTGATGCCAGTTAAAAGAATTGTTTAATCAGTTATGAACAAAAAATCCACTTCTCTCGTATCAAATAATGTAAAGTTTTTATGTGATTGACTAACTTTATTGATATATATATTTCATATCTATGCTTTAAACTAGCCTTGATCCATCTTAACTCCAGATCTATCAAGCGCCGAAAGGGATCAAATATCTGGAGGTGCAAACCACTTTTTTGAGTGAAAAACCTGAGGAAAGGTT